>OX940977.1:41467838-42035025 GCA_954871275.1 Leptopterna dolabrata | reverse complement strand
AAAAAGATCCCAGGAATAAGGGTGGTGATTCGCTCATAACCCGCCTGGGCATATCCTCACACCGCTGGTGATGAAATACGCCAATTTAAATTCATCACAGTAGGTATTGACCACAGAAAACAGTGATCTACGCGGAAGGGGCGTCTATTTCACTCCACGTCAACAATTTTCCTTCAGAACATAATTATTTGCGTTTTTTTTGCCATTTTAGGTACTGTTTGTCGTCGAAAGAATTATTTTAGCAACATTCAACTCGTGATTTAGACAGGTGCCTAGTAACGAATACGGGGTTAGGTACTAACCTACGGAGGGTCTGCGATCTACATTATATGTATGGAATAGTACATAAATATATTATATAGAAGGGTTATCTATACAGAGAGCTGTGATCGGTAACAGAGGGGTATTCTGTACAAAATAATTATACGTTGTGCAGGTATTTGCAGCGTTTGTTCTAAATTTTTTTTGGTCAAATTAATTTTTTACCTTTATTAATTTTGGGTCTGTGGGCTATGGCTGGGGTCCGTACGGACCCCACATGGTATACACAGAGTTGAAATAAACCTACCGCCCCACCCCCCCCCCCCCATAGAAGGAGGAGTTTATCACTGTTTGTGGTGGGGGTGGGGGGGAATGTGCGAGGATTAACCGTTTAGCGATAATTTATAGCTCTGTGATCCCGATTTTTCTTCAGGTTTGACGCCGCCGGCAAACTGCACGATTCGACCCCCCCATTTAATCCCTCGGCGGAGTCTAACTAGGGAAATTATTACAGACCCGGACAAGGCAATTCCGTTTGTCAGAGCGCCTGGTCCACGATCCTCCGGACCCCCCCCCCCCCCCATCCACTAAATTTACCGTTCCAATTTCCACCCTCCACAACTCGCTTTGTAGAGCCCGAGCGCAAATTACCGGGAAAACTAAAACGCTCTCGACGCTCTCACTTTTCTCGCTTTACTTTTCTCCGAGGTTTCTCACTTCAAAAACGTTGGTGTGGTTTGGATGTTGTCGGGGGGGGGGGGGGGGTCTCCCTCGTTGAGGCGGAAGCGTTTTATTAGGGGGCTCCCCCCCCTTTTTCTACTTCCGCCCACTCCTCCTATTTCTCCCGCCCTCCCGGTGGTTATTGCTTCGTAAATACTCCGATTAGCTGTCTTATTTCTCTCCCGCCCGAGTGCAATCAACGGCCGCTCGCCCGCCTTATGAATCCACCGGTGAGGAAATGAAAAATTATTAAACGCGCTTCCGCCTCAACGCTTGTCGATCTTTCGCCGTCGGTTCGAGCGGTTGAGCCCGAATCAAAAATTTTGGTTCCGAAGGTTCTCCGAGCTGAAGGTCGTAGGTTCAAATCCCGCGGAAGTCACATTTTAATCATAATTTTGCTTCCTCACTACCGAAGGGAGGGAAGGCTTGGATTCGTGATTGAGGCTCCACTCAGAAACTGTCGCAAAACATGAATTTCTCTTATTTCTCTTATTTTATGCCCAATTTAAGGACATCAAAAATTTAATTTGACTGGGGATTATTATCCAAATAAAACATGTTAAATGAATGAGTAAAAAAAATGTATGTCCTCCAAAATGAAAATTTCCACAACCATTTTGCGTTTCAGACATCGAGGAACGTTTTGGTTTATTATTCTGTGAATAATAAACCTATGTAATCGCTCAGCAAACATTTTTTATAACACCCCCTCAAAATTTTTTCTTTTACGTTTCAAGTTGCGTAGATTTCAAAAATGCAATGGCCGTCCGCCGTACGCCGTCCGCCGTATCACGTGTACCGGCTTCATTTTCGGTATAAAAGATTAGTTCTTTCGCACACGTGCTCCATTTGGGCCCTAGTTGTGTCCCGAAACTTTTCAGCCCGATCGGAATATACCCAGGGGTGTTATGAGTGAAAATGTGTATAAAAATAGGTACTTTTTGTGTTTTAGTAACAACATGTTAGTAACATGAGCTTTTGAGGTATCGTTTTCCATGTTTTTGGTAACGAGAAGACCGAATATGAAGTCGATTTTGACCAAGGAGTGGAAAATTGAGGTTGTACCAGATGTTCAGCTCCCAAAATTGATTTTTTATGAGTCAAAAACCTGGGAAATCGTCTGAAATCACCATGCATTTGTATAATAACACTAGAAGTTGTATTAGCAGGTGAATCAAGACAATGTTCAATGGCACTATCAGTGTTCAAAGATAAACTGAATAAATAAATAAAAATAATATAAAAACTCGGCGCGATGACTTCCGCTTAAAGCTTGACGGCTAAAATGTGGTGTACCTGACCCTTCAGGTTTTTGTCCCCCTCGCTGTATTATATAAGATCGGCTGTTTCTTACCTTACTTCACGCGCGGCTCATACTAGACTCCACCTTTTTTGTTTTTCAGTAAAAATATAAGTATCACTTTATAAATACGTATTATTATGTAGGTACCCAACTACTATTGCTAACGTTATATTGATCGAGTAAACCGCTCTGTATAATTAGGTAGGTCAGGTTAAAAAAACATGTTTTAGCCGCGTAGTTTACTACAACCAAGTGACAACCAAACAAGCGTCATTGTTTACTATCCATTTACAACATTCATTTATATAGTTATATAATGAAACTAGGATGTAAATACCAAGAACAAATACGAAATACATTCGTGATAAATCAAGAGCTTTCCTACGAATGGAAAACGATTTTTGTCCGATGAAAATGAAAGAAGTTTCATTTCCCTAGCAACTACTCGGTTGTAAGTGAAAATCATTGTTAAAATACGCGCTACTTTCGTCTCACTATTTGGTCTCACTATTATTTGGTCTCACATTTTCCTGTCGTTTTTCGGCGGGGGGTCCCATCGCAAAAACCTGAAGGGTCAGGTTAAAAAAATTAATAAAACGCTGCAAATCCCTGCACAACGGTTTATTATTTTGTATAGAATACCCTTCCGTTACAGATCACAGCTCTATGTATAGATAACCCGTCTATATAATATATGATATGTACTATTCTATACATATTATGTAGATCGCAGACCCTCCTTAGGTTAGTACCTAACCCCGTACTCGTTACTAGGTAGGTACCTACCTAAATCACGAGTTAAATGTTGCTAAAATAATTCTGCCGATGACAAACAGTACCTACCTAACAAAAAGAAACACACATAATGAAGTTCTGAAAAGAAATTGTTGATGAGGAGTGAAAAAAGTTGCGAAAGTACCTACCAACAAACTCCAGCCCCTTCTACGTAGATGGTATAATGAACCGTTGTGTAATAATTTACCGTTGAGTAATGATTTACCGTAGTAATAATTTACCCATCAATAATACTTCAACGTTTGTTCAAGTTTCACTACCTACCAACAAACTCCAAAAGAGCCATCATTTTTCAAATGAAATAATATCACTGAACAACCAACTCGACTTCATACTCTGTGAATATAATCAGGTGATCCCTAGCAATGATTTCATCTCCGCCAAATTTCCTATTGTGGGCGCGTCTCTGGTTACGAGATTTGGTTTGAATTGTATACAATTTCATTCACACTGGAGTCGAAAATGCCTGTCGGTGCAAACTTCGGGGCCTTACTGTGAACGAACGGCTGGACGTACGGCGCTCCGGATGGTCTTAAAAAACTCGCAAGTTCAAGAACTATTTAAAACCGTAAAAATATTCACTTAAAAAAATGGTATAGGCGTTTTGAAATTTTCAACCCCTATTTTGAACCCCTTAGAGATGACTCACAGTAACGTCGAGCTTCGAGGACCAACTAGACAGCAAACGGAACCTATAACCCGAATTTCATCAATTTTCTTTCATGGTAACTAAAAAAAGTGTCCCGTACGGCGTACGGCGGACAGACAGAAATATTTTTATTGCAGTTTTGGATTCTACATACCTTGAAACGTAAACCATCAAATTTTGAGGGGGGGTAAGAATTTTTTTTTTCATGCTCGATTCCAATGGTTCATTATTGAAAATAATAAACCAAAAGGGAGCCGAGGTCGTGTTTTTGGGGGCCAAAATTGGTGGAAACCACCAGAAATAGCTATTTAAATTATTTTACATGAAAGAAACAATAAATAAACAGCCAACATTTCTGTAGGTATGTCCAGTAGAATAATAAACGCATGTGACAAGGACTTTTCAGCGTTTTTGGTCCCGTGTCTGTCTGTCTGTCTGTGGTAATTCCTTGTAACGCCCATAACTACCCGGAATAATGGTCGAAATGGGCTAAAATTTGGACGGTAGGTGTGAGTTGGGTCACAGATGGTCCCATACAAAAATCATCGAAAAAGTACTGTAACTTCCGTCTGCGCATGCGCAAACGTGAAATACTTGAAACGCCCGTAACTACCATAAATATGGTTGAAATGAGTTCAGATGGTCGATCAGGAATAATACTTTGATAATTGCATATGACTTCCATTCGTCTGCGCATGCGCGAACATGAAATTTTTACCGTTTCCTTTAACGCTTCTAACTACGCGGAAAATAGTCGTAGATAGCTGAAATTTTGAGGGTACACGCGGGTTGGATCGCAGATGGTCCCGTATCAAAATGAACCTACCCATCTACTCTATACGATCATGTGATTCAAGTGAGGAAGGTTAACTGCCTACTTGAATTGGCAGACTTTCTTTTTTTTGTGTCGCCCCCAAAAATTTCAGTGACGCAGTCCGGGCCATTTCCCCCACCCACCACGTGGGCATCATTGGGATATAAAAGAGGCAGAACTTCCAGAAGGAATTCATAACGAAATCTATTTGCTTCTCATCATACGCTGCTATTATAGCTGGACGGTGAATATCTACCAATTTGTATTCATTTTCTCTTGTTTCAGGTGAGGGAGTTTTGAATTTCCGCATACTCGCATTAGCCTCTGCCATGCATAATTCATCAAGTAAGCTCTTTCTTCATATTAATCCCTACGATATACAACCGTTTCTAATACGCTACAGCTCATGAATGCAATTTCCTGTGGTAACGTTGTTTTCGGCTAACGATCATCACATACTGACACATCGCTTCGTTATCGACGCACCCCGCTTAATACCTCCAAACCGAAAGCCCTGAATAAAAATTCCTGTCCGTCAATTCACTGCATCGCCCGACGTCAAATTACTGAACCCGCTCCGGCCGAGGGACGACTCACCGTTTCCACGTTATTCCGCCTTAAGCCTCATTTGTTTTTTTATTCTTGAATAATACTCGTACCTGTGTATTCGCTCAGCAAAAAATTTCATAACAGCCCCTAAAAATGTTTTCTTTTACGTTTCAAGGTGCGTAGATTCCAAAACTGCAATGTCAGTCCGCCGCGCCGTATCATCCATATCTCCTTTATTTTCAGACTGAAAAATCCGTTCTTTCGCACACAGGCTCCATTTGGGTCTGGTTGTGCTCCGAAGCTCGGCAACCCGATCGGAATACATCCAGGGGTGTTATGGGTGAAAAATGGGGTTTTTCGAGGATTTTTAAGGTTTTAGTGAACATGAGCATGTGAGGTATCGTTTTCCATGTTCTCCCCAAATTCAGTTTTTATGAGTCAGAACCTGGGAAATTGTCTGAAATCACCATACATTTGTACAATGACACGAGAAGTAATATCAACACGTGAATCAAGACAATTAAATGGCATCATCAATTATAAAAAATAATTTTAAAAAGAAAGGAGCCTAATTCGTGTTTTTGGGGGCCAAAATTGGTGGAAACCATCAAAAATAGCTATTTCAATTATTGCATATGAAATAAACAACAAATAAACAGCCAGCATTCCTGTAGGTATGTCCAATAGAGTAATAAAACCCATGTGACAAGGAATTGGCAGCGTTTTGAGGTTCTAGTGAACATGAGCTTGTGAGGCATCGTTTTCCATGTTTTTGTTTACGGCGAAAATACCAAATATAAAGTTAATTTTGACCAAAGAGTGAAGACTTGAGATGAAACGAAGTTTCAGCTCCCAAAATTCATTTTATATGGGTCAAAAACCTGGGAAATGGTCGGAAATCACCGTTCATTTGTATAATAACACTAAGTAAAGAAAAGTAAACAGCTAGGTAATCCGGGCTGGGGCTTTCCGTCCCACTGCCCTGCCTATAATAACACCAGGGCAATGAATCAAGACAATTAAATGCCATCTTCAATGATCAATGATAATTTGTCAAAATTAGGAGCCTAATTAGTGTGTTTGGGGCACAGATGGGCATATTCATATTCGTAAATACGAATATGAATATATTCACACGGCGTATTTTCTGTGAATACGAATACGAATATATTCGTATTTACGCGCGTAAATTTGTTTCAAGGTGCGTAGATTCAGAAAATGCAATGTCCGTCCGCCGTATCATGCATACCGGCTTCATTTTTGGTCTAAAAAATTGGTTCTTTTGCACACAGGCTCATTTCTTGGGCCCATTTGGGCCCCCCTAGTTGTGTCCCGAAACTTTTCAGCCCGGTCGGAATATACCCAGGGGTGGTATGAGTGAAAAATGGGAATGAAAGTAGGTATTTTTTGTGTTTTTCGTGTTTTAGTAACGTGAGCTTTTGAGGTAGCGTTTTCCATGTTTATTAGGACGAGAAGTCCGAATATGAAGTCGATTTTGACCAATGAGTGGAAAGTTGAGGTTCTAGCGAAGTTCCACCTTATATTTAGAACGTTTAATTTTGGTCTAAAATCGTCGTTCTTCCGCACACAGTTTGGGTCCCCATTTGGGAACACTTTTGGGTCCTAGATGTGCTCCAGAGCTCGGCAGCCCGATCAGAAAAATGGGAGAATGGGGAATTATGGGAGAAAAATGGGTGTAAAAAATAGGGGTTTTCGAGGTTTGTTTGAGGTTTTAGTGAAAATGAGCTTATGATGTATCGTTTTCCATGTTTTTCAGGGCGAGAAGACCGAATATGAAGTTGGTTTTGACCAGAGTGAAGGATTGAGGTTATAACGAATGTTAAGCTCCCGACATTCATTTTTTAAGTCAAAAACCTGGAAAATCGTCTGAAATCACCATGCATTTGTATAATAACACTAGAAGTTGTATTACCTAGCAGGTGAATCAAGAGAATGTTCAATGGCACTATCAGTGTTCAAAGATAAACTGTATAAATAAAAATAATAATAGGTCGTGTTTTTGGGGTCAGAATTGGTGGAAACCATCAGAAATGGCTATTTCAATTATTGCATATGAAAGAAAATAAATGAACAGCCAGCATTTCTGTAGGTATGTCCAGTAGAATAATAAACCCATGTGACAAGGACTTTGTAAGCGTTTTGGTTTATTATTCCTTGAATAATACACCTATGTACCTATTCGCTCAGAAAAATGTTTTTATAACACACCCTCAAAATTTTTTCTTTTACGTTGCAAGGTGCGTAGATTCCAAAAATGCAATGGCCGTCCGCCGTATCACGTGTACCGGCTTCATTTTCGGTCTAAAAGATTCGTTCTTTCGCACACGTGCTCCATTTGGGCCCCAGTTGTGTCCCGAAACTTTTCAGCCCGATCGGAATATGCCTACCCAGGGGTGTTATGAGTGAAAATGTGTATAAAAATAGGTATTTTTTGTGTTTTAGTAACATGAGCTTTTGAGGTATCGTTTTCCATGTTTTTTAGGGCGAGAAGACCGAATAATTCGTTAATTTTGACCGAAGAGTGAAGAATTGAGGTTGTAACGAAGGTTAAGCTCCCGAAATTCATTTTTTATATGAGTCAAAAACATGTGAAATTGTCTGAAATCACCATCAATTTGTATAATAACACTAGAACAGGTGAACCAAGACAAATAAATGGTACTATCAATGACCAAACATAATATTTTGAATGGAAAAGCCGTGCCTAATTCGTGTTTTTGGGGGCCAAAACCGGTGGAAACCACCAGAAATAGATATTTCAATTATTTTACATCAAAGAAACAATAAATAAACATCCAATATTTCTGTAGGTATGTCCAGTAGAATAATAAACCCATGTGACGAGGGCTTTGCAGCGTTTTTCGTATTACATTCACCCGGAGCGGGAGCAGCTCATGAACTCGCGAATTGGTGCGTTGTCGCCTGTGTGAGTGCAGGTTTTCATTTCGCAATTAAAAAACCTCCTCTCGGTTGAAGCCGTTGGGCTGCTGACCGCCGTGTGCCGTTGCTCCGGGCGATGGCTTTTGCATAAACGCCCGGGCGGAGGCGGCTCTGAACCCCCTTAACAAGTCTTGATCAGCGCGTATATATGCAAACGGGTTCAATCACACGATGGGTGGGCCGACGCAGCTCTTGTTAACTCAACGCACATCATCCGTTCCCTTCGAATACTCATTTCGAGGCGAGTTAGGAGGTTGTTCGTCTACGTGTGATGAGAACACACACTGGATGGAAAGATAAATAAACCGTTTTATTTGTCGTGTAACTTCCTCTTCCTGTACTTTCCTTTATATCTTATAAATAAAGGATGAGTAATGCAAATATGATTCATCCCCTGTGGGTTTTGGTTTATTGTTCTGTGAATAATACAACTGTGTATTCACTCAGCAAGAAATCTGTATAATACCCCCTCGAAATTGTTGCTTTTACGTTGCAATGTGCGTAGATTCCAAAAACGCAATATCCGTCCGCCGTACGCCGTATCATGCATATCTAATTCAGTTCCGGTCTGCAAAATTCGTTCTTTCACACACTTGCTCCATTTGGGCCCTAGTTGTGTCCCGAAACTTCGCAGCCCGATCGTAATACATCCAGGGGTGTTATGGGTGAAAATGTTTTTTTTTGTATTTCAGTGACATGAGCTTGTGAGGTATCGTTTTCCATGTTTTGGGACGAGGAGACCGAATATGAAGTCGATTTTGATCAAAGATTGGAATCTTCTAACGAACCTCAATTTTCCAATCTTTGATCGAAGTTTCAGCTTTAAATTTACCTCAAAATTTCGTCTAGAATCGTCGTTCTTCCGCACACAGTTTGGGTTCCCGTTTGGGAACAAATTTGGCTCCTAGTTGTGCTCCGAAGCTCGGCATCCCGATCAAAATACACCGAGGGGTGTTACGGGTGAGAAATCTGTGTAAAAATAGGGGTTTTGGAGGTTTTTTTGAGGTTTTAGTGAACATGACCTTGTGAGTTATCGTTTTCCATATTTTTTAGGGAGAAAAGACCGAATATGAAGTTGATTTTGACCAAAGAATGAAGAATTGAGGTTGTAACGATGGTTCAGCTCCCAAAATGCATTTGTTATGAGTCAAAAACCTGGGAAATCGTCTGAAATCACCCTAAACTTGTATAATAACACTAGAAGTAGTATCAACAGATGAATCAAGGCAATTAAATGGCACTATCAATGATCATACTAGATAATTTGTCAAAAATATCAGTTTATTTCTTGTATTGGGGTAAAAAATTGGTGGAAACCGTCAAAAATACCTATTTCAATAATTTCACATGAAAGAAACGATTCCAGCATTTCTGTAGTTATGTCCAATAGAATAATAAACCCATGTGAAAGGACTTTGCAGCGGTTTTAACAAGGCTACAGCCTCACAGACAACGGATACAGCAGAAATTCTGCACACACTTTCGTTTTGCTCCAAGGAAGTGCCTTTCGTGCATTTTGTCCCCCCTTCACCACTCATTTTGAAATTTTTAGGTAAGTGCGTACTGAGAAACAAAATTGTAGGTACTGGGAAGAGCAATTTCTTTAACGCATTTTGGCGGAGTTGTTCGCCTGGGGGGCAGTTAGCTTCTTGTCAGACAGCGTTGAAGGAAATTCAAGGTTTGGGGGGAACTAACAGGTTTTTATACACACACATCCAACAGGGAATGAAGGAGGATGGTGGAGGGAGGGGGGCTATGTGCCACATCTAAGAGCGAGGCGCGAGGCACGGAGCATGCTATTTTGGCGGGCAAAATGGATGTCAGTCCTTTTTGCGGCTGAGGAGGTTCCTTCACAACACAGAAATCCCTGAAGTCGGTACGGGGCGTGGAGGTCATTCGGACTTTTCACAGGAAATAAGAGGAAAACAGGATGGATTGTGGCAGTCACCGAGACATAATTCTCCTGAGAACGCTGGGCTAAACGGATGTTCCAAAATCTTATACCAAAGGTACAAAGAGCAGGAAGTAGTTGTTGTAGTCGATCACTTACTATCGATGTGCAAAGATGGTTCTAATCTCAGGTTTATGATGGAACTTCAATAGAAATTGCTTCATCGAGTTGATACGAACAGAAATCTGAATGAAGTGTATGTATGTGTTGGGATCAGTGTCTGCTATGGTTTGAGCTAAACTAGTACGAGCTGAGATTGTTGTGATTCGGTTCTCTGACTTGTCTCTACGGCAGGTGTTCGCTCGAGGGTGATTCAGCATACATCGCTTCTGTATATACACATAATACACGTTATGTGTGCACTGTACAACTGATTAACTTCTCATCCGCTATTCGGCGAGGGAGGAATCGATGAGCCGCTGGCGTATATACTCGTAGAAAGGGGATTTACGTCGAGAATATAATGTCCCAGATCCTATTAGGGGAGGAGCCCTTGCAGACAGCGTCTGTAATGTTACATTTGCACCTGTTTGGCGGGTCAGCTGCTGAGGCGAAATAAGCTCCCTCGAAATACAACTGTTCCACAGACGGGCACACAAAAACATACACACGAACCTACCAGTATCACTAAACGATCATCCGTTGCTCGACGTCAGCGGAGGCTTCACATCGTGTGGACGTTAATCATGTTATTAGTGTGAGCATGAAGGGCTCAGAAGCCGATCCCCTAATATATATAGAACTTGAACTCATATATACGTATACGTCATGAACTCAATTCTCATCGCACCAAATGGAAATTACCACTCATTTAGAACTTAGCATTGGCGGGTACTCAATAAGTGTTTATAAAAAAAAACGCAAAATTTTCACATTCAAGCAAGTAGATTGTCAAATGATACAGTCAAGCAACTAAATTTCAATTACTACGTATTATGTATAAAATGGTCAGCCAAGTGGAGAGTGAAATTAAACGAAGGAAAGTCAGTGCATGTAGGTTTCACGAATCTCAAAATTGACCACGTGCCCGTCTACCTCAACAGTAATACAGTCAAATCAAATCTCTGTTTATTGGCAAAAAACCTGGAAAATTATTGTATCGTACTTGGGGGTCCGTGCACCTGGACAATAGAAAATAAAAAATAAAATAAATAAATGTACAATGAATTCTCATTATCTGAGCAGGAGAGCAAATTAACAGTTTTTTGCCCACCAAATAATAAGTCAAAAGACTCGTGGCCTTCGGTGGAGCCCTACTTTCAGTTCGATTAAAACAACTATGTGGTAAGGAGAATCAAAATACACCAATAAACTAATAATACTAGTAATAGAATAACTAACAATACAAAAAAACTACATTAATAACTAATAATAAATCTGATGGAGAAAAGAAGAAGTTACACAGGATGAAGAGTCGTGAAAGGTAACGGAGGTTATTAAGGGGATTGGGGCAGATTCGGCCCGAGAAAATGGGATAGTGATGGGATAATTCTTAAAAAACAACAATGTCCGATTAAAATATTTTGGCTAGACGTTCTTAAGATTGTTTAAAGTTAGCTATGTTCCGTAATAAATATAACGCCCTTACATACGCATTGCGTTTATAAAATAAGCTGTTCGTTCTGGGAAGAGAAATATTTTCCAGAACTGCATTTCCGTACGCCTATCGTAAAGTATCCAGGAATGACATTAGATGCACGATGAGATGTGTAGTGAATGCATGGGTGACGCACATTCACCACTAGAGGCGTTAGGGTAGGTCGTGCCCGGTTTGGTTATAGTGCGAGAACTACCACCATGCCCGGGATCTTTTTGGATGTGTGCCTGGTTTGGTTATAGTGCGAGGCTACCACCATGCCCAGGATCTTTTTTGGGGGCGTTGCCTGGTTTGGTTATAGTGCAAGACTACCACCATGATCTTTTACGTTGTGGAGAGAGATGAGGAGTGAGGAGAGAGAGAATTGTCATCGACTAGAGGAGAGCGTAGAATGGTTGGAAAGGCGAAGGAGGCGAGTATTTATAGCCCTTAGGGCCATCTCCCTCCATCCTCCAACTGGTGGAGGATGGTGGGGATCCCCACTAGGTTCCTCGGTTCTCCTGCGTCTTCCGTCCCCGGGAGTGGTTCTGGGAGGATACCACAACAAGGCGGAATGCGCTTGTTCGTATGAAAAAATCATAAATGGTCCTAAAATTCAGAAAAATGTGTATCGATTGATGGGCAGAGTCAAAGTTGTCTGTACAAAACAAATTAACCCTGTACAACCAAGTCCAGAACAGAACCGCATACCACCAGACCAGAACAGTTTACCCAGGACCCTCCAGTCAGTGCACCGTGGTACATTGGGAATGACAGACTCCACCACGATATTGAGGTGGAGACTATCGACGAAACCGTAAATGGAGCGACCCACCTGGAGCGACTAAGAGGTCATGATGTCTCAATGGTTCTCACTGGTTATCAAAATGAACTCAATCAAATCTCGTCTTCTCTTGTGATGATGTTACCTAGTAGAATTAAGCCAACAATGTATTACAACTTGGTGTATACAAATGAACCAAAGAAGAAAAATTATGTATACATTACTGAAGTTTTACGTCATTTACCTTTTTTTTTTTAGAGCCGTTAATGAATGATATACTCCGTCTAAGTAGGTTGAAGGGCAGGTTATAGTATGTATGCGTTACTTATAACTATTGCATTACGTTTACATGATTTATGATACGTTTACACATACAGTTTATGGTACGTTCTACGTTCATTAATTTGAAACAACGTTTCCACAATTAGCACAATCAAATTCGTGCGGTTATCACACCTTTTAAGGGTGGTAACTCGAGACAGAAAGCAATCTTCAATATCCACATTAATTTTGCTCAAAAATACATGCTTATAAAAAAAATTCCGTTTTATCTACTCAAAAGTTGTCAAAATTTGAACAAATTCAGTAGAATTAACTCAAGTAGGAGAGATACATTTTTGATGCAGTGAACTACTATTTTAAAAACGAAGGGAAGCCATAGAAATGATCTAAATGAGAGGATTTTGGTTTATTATTTTCAGTAATGAACTTTTGGAATCGAGCATGAAAAAAAAAAAAGAAGTTTAACCCCCCCCCCCTCCCCCTCAAAATTTGATGGTTTCCGTTTCAACGAAGTAGAATCCGAAAATGCAATTAAAAACGCTGCAAATTATTACACCACAGTTTATTATTTACCTTTATAGATGCCCCTTCTGTGTAGATCAATGTTTTCTGTGGTCAATACCCTCGGTATCCCTCCACGAAAGCCCTAAATGGAGTACTACCCGGGAATTAAAGTTTCATACAAATGCGCGGGATTCAATAATTCGGTAATTAATTATTTGTAGTTATTCATGAAGCTAAGATAAATAATAAACCGTTCTGTAATCATTTACCTGTGTAGATGCCCCTTCTGCGTATATAGTACAATAAACCATTGTGTAATAGTTTACCATTGTGTAATAATTTACCCAATAATAATTCAAAGTTAAAGTTGTAACTATCAACAAAATCCGAAAGAGCCATCATTTTTCAAATGGAATAATAGCACAGAACAACCAACTCGACTTCATACAGCCATCCTCGATTATAATCAGGTGCTCCCTACCGTTGATATCTGGGCCGGTTTTATACCGTTTGATTCACGATCATGTTGACGAAGCTTTTCGGTGCAAACGAACGGCTAGTCGTTCAATGCTCCGGGTGGTCTCAAAAAATTCTATAGTTCAAGATCAATTTAAAAACGTAAAAAAAACCATACCCTTCTATTGATAGTTTTCGAGCTACGGCGTTCTGGAAATGTCAACCCCTATTTTTCACCCCTTTAGAGATGACTGACAGTAACGCCGAGCTTCGAGGACCAACTAGACCCCAAACGGGACCTACAAACCAAATTTCGGTAATTTTGGTTCATGGTAACTAAGAAAAGTGCGAAGTACGGTGGACAGACCGAAATTTTTGTATTGGATTTTCGGATTTTAGGTACCTTGAAAGGTAAACCATCAAACTTTCAGGGGGGCTAAGCTTTTTTTTTTTCATGCTTGATTCCAAAGGTTCATTATTGAATTAGGGGCTTTCCTGGGGGGAGGGGGGGAGCACGAGGGACGGGATTGACCACAGAAAACAACGATCTACGCTGAAGGGGCAGCTATACAACCATAAAGCTATAGTAGGACGATGGTATACGTTATTAGGGAGATTATCATTATGGTGATGCTTCATGACTGGAACTTGTCTAAATCTTTGTGTTAAATAATCCTGATCACTCAATATCAAGTCAAATGATGGTTGATTTACTATCAATTGAACAACCGAGGGCATAATTAGGTCTTTCCTTACTTTTTCAGTGTTCTGGAGGGAGATTTCATTTCTTCCATTTGAAATATAATATATAATTGCATTAGAATGTACAATACAATTAGCATAATCTGGTCCACGCAGATGTTATGTATTGTACTTGAAAATGATATTTCCCATAAGTACATAGTTTTTAATCCTTTCATCCTCCGTGCCTGACTCCGGATGGATATTCATGTGACTTGTATCCGCATAGCGATACACCATATAGATGATGTGTATGATCATCTATAGATATTATATGTGTGTATACAATCCGACTGTGGTAGGGAAAGTCTCCGGTCGTAATGAAAAAATAAACTTCGCGCTCATCCGTCTAAAAATCGTCGAGCCTTTAGGGATGGAGAACCTTTG
This sequence comes from Leptopterna dolabrata, assembly GCA_954871275.1. NCBI lineage: Eukaryota > Metazoa > Arthropoda > Insecta > Hemiptera > Miridae > Leptopterna > Leptopterna dolabrata. The sequence goes on along the minus strand of OX940977.1, from coordinate 42,020,292 downwards.
GCGTTGGTTAGAAAATCAGCTCCCCTAACTGTTTCGTAAATGAACCTCCCCAATTCTTTCATATCACATTCATTCCGTTCTCGGAGTTTTCAGTAATGACACATGGTTCATAATCATGGATTACTCTCAACACGAAACACTGGTTCTCGCTGTTTGACGAAGAATCCTCTGACGTAAGGTTTGCGCCATTCCCAGAGAGCTCCGCAGTCATGCAGCATAATTATGAGCAAATTTTCGAAACATCATCAAATAAAATTTCTGGTGGTTTAATATCAATTTTCAATTCTAATTTGACAAAATAATAACTTGATGCTTTCGAAATCGACTAATATCAAACTCAGAGTATTGTTTGCCATTGCAAATAGTTTAGCAAACGTTTGTCACCATTTTATAGACTTTCAGTGACTTTCAATGTTTAGCGATTTTTGAGACATAAAACTCAAATTTGACCCTTTGTAGAAACGGAATAGTTTTCAAAACTTTTGAACCCATGCAATAGCGTATTTTCATCGAAAATTCACTGAAAGAAATGGAAAACAACTAACGGAACGGTTAATTACATATTTTTGTCTATCTTTCGCGTACATCACTATGTTCTTCTGTAATCGATACCTTTGAGCGTCCGCGGTCATTGATGAAACAAATAACTACAAATCTCGGGTCGTTCACAGTCGTATTCATGTCTTCTTCGGAGTGCAGACCTACGTATCTTACAGGAAGGAGATTCACATCGCCCTTAGGTAAACGCGGAAGGCTTCAGAGGAGAAAGAAACTTGACTTGATGAAAATTGAAACAGGTTCGGTCCTTGTACGGTCGCATAGAATCGCCTACTTCTGTTGCCTACTTCCGACACTCGAAATCGATTGGCGGTTCACAATCGTCTTGATGTTCGGCTTTCGGGAGCGAGCGAGCGTAGAGTGCTCATTGTGGTCTCACTCATTCGTAATATCGTAATCGATTTAAACAGCAAGAAAAAGTTTCATTCATGCAGCATGACCATAACAGCAAATTTTCCATGTTGGTCACTTCTACATTTTTTGCAGTTTTTAGCAATTTTTCACCCTCTGAAAGCTCGAGTTTGACTGTAGACTATTTCCTTATCCCTAATCGCCTTATTATACCACTTTAGTTGAATTTATAGCGACACTTTCTATAGATTTTTAGCGGTTTTGACCCTAAAAACTCGACTTTACCCCCTTTTTTGAGAATTATTTAATTTTTTTTTAAATAAAATTTCATTGTTAATAGATGTTAAACATTACAGTAGTGGAAAAAATTATTATCTATAGTAGGAACAGGTTCCTAAATAATATGAGACTTGTTGCAGGAACAGCTCATTAGCTGACCTGATTTTCGATTAGTTATGATAAAATAAACTGATAACGGAAGGTAGTAAGAATTTTTGATCATAACGATGTAAAAGACGCTGATTTTTTTATTATCGAAATATTATTTCCTCCATCCCGATTCACCGTTCTATATCGGACGTTTTTATTATACATTTTTGGATACACCGCAATTTTTACCAATTTCGGCCCTCGAAAACCCGTCACGTAGTGTCATTAGTGATTCTGACGATAACGATTTTATTAATTTAATAAAAAGTAATAATGCAATAAAATATTTTTAATTACATATTTGCTACAGTAACGCTTACTTTTATGAATCCTTTGACGATAGCTTCGCATATTTCTGGGTTGAATTTGCTGATTGGATTTTGGTTTATTATTTTCAATAATGAACCATTGGAATCGAGCATGAAAAAAAAAATTCTTACCCCCCCTCAAAATTTGATGGTTTACGTTTCAAGGTATGTAGAATCCAAAACTGCAATAAAAATATTTCTGTCTGTCCGCCGTACGCCGTACGCCGTACGCCGTACGCCGTACGCCGTACGCCGTACGGGCCACTTTTCTTAGTTACCATGAAAAAAAATTGATGAAATTCGGGTTATAGGTTCCGTTCGGCGTCTAGTTGGTCCTCGAAGCTCGACGTTACTGTGAGTCATCTCTAAGGGGTTCAAAATAGGGGTTGAAATTTTCAAAACGCCTATACCATTTTTTTACGTAAATATTTTTACGGTTTTAAATAGTTCTTGAACTTGCGAGTTTTTTAAGACCATCCGGAGCATCGTACGTCCAGCCGTTCGTTCACAGTAAGGCCCCGAAGTTTGCACCGACAGGCATTTTCGACTCCAGTGTGAATGAAATTGTATACAATTCAAACCAAATCTCGTAACCAGAGACGCGCCCACAATAGCAATTTGTGAATACGGCCAATCATTGGTAGGGATCACCTGATTATATTGGCGGAGTATGAAGTCGAGTTGGTTGTTCTGTGATATTATTTAATTTGAAAAATGATGGCTCTATTGGAGTTTGTTGGTAGGTAGTGAAACTTGAACAAACGTTGAAGTATTATTGATGGGTAAATTATTACTACGGTAAATCATTACTCAACGGTAAATTATTACACAACGGTTCATTATACCATCTATGTAGAAGGGGCTGGAGTTTGTTGGTAGGTACTTTTGCAACTTTTTTCACTCCTCATCAACAATTTCTTTTCAGAACTTCATTATGTGTGTTTCTTTTTGTTAGGTACTGTTTGTCATCGGCAGAATTATTTTAGCAACATTTAACTCGTGATTTAGGTAGGTACCTAGTAACGAGTACGGGGTTAGGTACTAACCTACGGAGGGTCTGCGATCTACATAATATGTGTAGAATAGTACATATCATATTATATAGACGGGTTATCTATACATAGAGCTGTGATCTGTAACAGAAGGGTATTCTATACAAAATAATAAACCGTTGTGCAGGGATTTGCAGCGTTTTTTGGAATACGAAACCTAAATATTCCAGGTTTTTGAAAGAGTCTCCAGTAGCTAAGTAACGTAACGTAGGTAACCTGAAGTTTTATTTTAGCACTCAGAGCTTGCCATATATATATAAAATAATAACACCAGTATTATGTTGGTGTTTGATTTTGAAATCCGGGGTGTATTCAAATTGGTCTTCAGACATTCGTTGCAGATTTCTGAAATCCTCAGGGTGATCGTTTCGTAGTTCGCGCTCAACCAAATTGTGAGCCTCCGAATTTCTCTTTAGTATCCACTTCCTGACCCACCAACGCTTTTTTTCCCCGTTTTCTTACCTTTTCCCAACCTGTCTGCCAATATACTACTGAAAATACTATTCAAAACTATTCACTGAGGTAGTGAAAAGTGATTATCTATTTCGAAAATCTCCCAGGAGAGGTAGTCTCCCTCTTATACTGCCTCCCGGGTTCTTATATTTTCCCTTGGCCTGCCTCAACACGACCTTGGACGTTTTAACTCATGAATCGATAATATATGTATATATTTTTAGTGAACAATCGACTCACCTCTAAGAGATGAACAAACACTCATCAAAATGACCGATATGGTAGCGGATGAACGAAGGATGATACGCGATCACTATCAAACAAACGAGAAATGAGAATGATATTCTCTCTTTCGAGAAAAGACACCTAATTAGGTGTCCCTCAGAAAGAGATCGAAAATGCCAAGATGGTCTCCAACTCTCTTTTGGATGTTACTGAATAACCCTGTCGTGGATACTATAAAAATCTATTTTGCCAAAAGAGAGAATCGGACCGAAAAGAGATGTCTCTTTTGCTTAGTGAATAGGCCCCCAGCACATCATTCAAGGACTCAAAAACTGTTCTCACTAAATTTAAATCCATGACACCCCAGGTATATCTGACCAAAATCGAGAGCGAAGTGCGTCATGGAATCTATAGATTGAAAGAACGAGGGACTGTAAGATCCCAATTTGGCACTAGGATTCTTACACTGATTAAAAACGCTGCAAAGTCCTTGTCACATGGGTTTATTGTTCTATTGGACATACCTACAGAAACGTTGGCTGTTTATTTATTGTTTCTTTCATATAAAATAATTGAAATAGCTATTTCTGGTGGTTTCCACCAAATTTGGCCCCCTAAACACGAATTAGGTAGGTACGCTTTTTTTTTTTTTTTTTTCAAATTATCTTTGATCATCGATAGTACCATTTAATCGTCTTGATCCACCTGTTGATACTTTTTCTGGTGTTATTCTGCAAATTGATAGTTATTTCAGACGGTTTCCCAGGTTTTTGACTCATAAAAAATCAATTTTGGGAGCAGAACATCTGATACAACCTTAATTTTCCACTCTTCGGTCAAAATCGACTTCATATTCGGTCTTCTCGTCCCCAAAAACATGGAAAACGATACCACAAAAGCTCATTTTACTAACATGTTACTAAAACACAAAAAGTACCTATTTTTATACACATTTTCACTCATAACTCCCCTGGGTATATTCCGATCGGGCTGAAAAGTTTCGGGACACAACTAGGGCCCAAATGGAGCATGTGTGCGAAAGAACGAATTTTTTAGACCGAAAATGAAGCCTGTACACGTGATACGGCGTACGGCGGACGGACATTGCATTTTTGGAATCTACGCACCTTGAAACGGAAATTAAAAAAAATTTTGAGGGGGTGTTATACAAATTTGTTGCTGACCGAATACATAGGTGTATTATTCACAGAATAATAAACCAAAATGAAAAGTGTAAAAATCAAGAGGAAGAAGCTACGGAAACATCGTATAAAACCCGAAAGAACAATAAGATTGAGGTCAGTCGTCGAAAATCCGCGGAGCTGTGCTGTTGGAAGGCCCGGCCCTCCGTTGTCGCCTTTCCTCACGCTGTCCCGTCTTGGAGCTGGCCAGCCGAGACGTACTTCCCTGAGAGGACAACTAGGTACCAGGTGTCCAGATCTGCCCATTCACAATTAAACCCGCCAAAAGCATTCGGTCGCCAATGCGAATTTCGAGCACCGAAAATAAATTAATTCCTAGAAGTACTAAAGACTGGAGAAGTACAATAGCTTAAGAACTAATTTTAAGAACTAGATTTAGGGTTTCCCGGGGGTGCCTCAAGGATATGTATTACTATAGAAAAACAGACATCTACGCAAAAGGGGCATCTATACAGGTAAATAATAAACCGTTGCGTAATAATTTGCAGCGTTTTTGAAATATGTTTGACGAGATACGTGCGGAGGACCCCAGCCGCCATGTCGCTTCCTCGAAGTCGCCTCTCATCGCCTGATCGCTTGGTCGCTCGGTCCAGCGGAGGACAGGAATCGACAAACGTTCCGGCGACCTCGCAAAAGCGATTGGTTCCCCTCAAAACAATTTGAGAAAACGGTTTGGACGAACCGTTGGTCGGATAATCCGGATTAGCCACGGAAGAAGGGAAAGGATTAAGAGGAAAGAAAGGAAAAACAAAAAGAAAGACAACGGCCGTGAGAATTAAAGGGGCGAGTTGTCCGCGAGAGCGAGCCCGATGGGAGGATTTCTTCGGGAAGAAGACTCTAAAGATTCTTTTGGAGGGGGGTTCAGGGGGGGTTTAGTGGTAAGAGTGCCTGGGGCACTGTGCCCCCCAATAAAGTGTAGCTTTCTCATCCGAGACCGTACTCTCTTGCCTGACAGTCCTTTCCTAATGAATACCCATTCCTCGCCCTTTCGGATAATAAAAACAATAAAGTAAGCCCCCCCCTTCCCCCCCAGTTCCACCCTTTAACCCCGTGTTGTGTTTTGTTTGAGAGTGAAATCAATTCGAAAGGGCCGAATGCTCTTTCTCTATTACGTCTCATCTCATCGCATTCCCTTCGAGCCGTCTGTTCGATTCTTTCTTTTTGTACACCCCCCCTCCCCCCTCCCTTCAAACCATTTATTGTTTTCTTAATCTTCTTTTCTCGTTCAAAAATACGATTCCGTTTGTTCCATCTGCTTTTGGCTCCCTTCCTATTTCATCCGTACATATCAGATACCTGAGTTACAGCCGGGTCCTTGGGGCGGTATAAAGCGCGTCCGCACTCTGCCCCTGTTTGCCAGTTGGTAAGGCCAATTTGGCAAATCCGAAATGACGATGACGTTACCGTTGGCACGTGCCGTTGTGCCAACCGAAATCGCTCGAGTGTCTGTCTCCTTCAAAGAAAGCCAATGAGAACGGAGAGTGGTGCGTGGCAACCATTGGCCTCACCTGGCTTCAGTTCTGGGGGCCTATCCACTAAAATAGATAGTGGAAAGAGATTATCTATTTTGAAAATCTCCCGCGAGAGACAGCCTCTTCCAATGTCTCTGGGTTTCGTCTGTTTACAGAATAGCTCCAGTGGCCTTGAGAAAGAGATATGGATCCTAATGTATGAAAATACCATAGTATCCACGAAGTGCGAGATGTTTGTGCCCCCGGGAGTTCAATTCCTTAATAATGAACGCATTAGCAATACCTATTCAATAATTGGTACCTACCTACCTCAATCCATACTTGGACGTTTTTACTCATGAATCGCATAAAAGTTTAAATGAAATCGCAAAACGCCGCAAATCCCTGCACAACGGTTTATTATTTTGCTCTCTGTATATATAATATGTACTATTCTATACATATGTGGATCGCAGATCCTCCAGAGGTTAGTGCCTAACCCCGTACTCGTTACTAGGTACCTACCTAAATCACGAGTTAAATGTTGCTAAAATAATTCTGTCGATGAGAAACGGTAAATAAAACGGCAAAAAGAAACGCAAATAATGAAGTTCTGAAGGAAAATTGTTGATGTGGAGTGAAATAGATGCCTCTTCTGCGTAGATTACTGTTTTCTGTGGGCAATACCTTTAATGAACCGTTGTGTAATAACTTGCCCATCAATAATACTTCAGCGGTTGTTCAAGTTGCAAAAGTACCGATCAACAAAATCCAGCCCCTTCTTGGTAGATGAACCGTTGTGTAATAATTTACCGTTGGGTAATAATTTACCGTTGTTTAATAATTTGCCGTTGTGTAATAATTTACCATTGTGTAATAATTTGCCGTTGTGTAATAATTTGCCATTGTGTAATAATTTACCCATCAATAATACTTCAACGTTTGTTCAAGTTTCACAAGTACCTACCAACAAAATCCAATAGTCCATCACTTGTCAAATGAAATAATATCGCAGTACAACCAACTCGACTTCATACAGCCATCCTTGATTATAATCAGGTGCTCCCTAGCGATGATATCCGGGCTCGGATTTATACCGTTTGATTCACGATCGTGTTGACGAAGCTTTTTGGTGCACACGAACGGCTGGACGTACAATGCTCCGGGTGGTCTCAAAAAACTGTTTAGCTCAAGACAAATTTAATAACGTAAAAAAAACCATACCCTTCTATCGAAAGTTTTCGAGCTACGGCGTTCTGAAAATTTCAACCCCTGTTTTGAACCCCTTAGAGATGACTGACAGTAACGCCGAGCTTCGAGGACCAACTAGACCCCGAACGGAACCTATAACCCGAATTTCATCAATTTTGTTTCATGGTAACTAAGAAACGTGGCCAGTACGACGTACGGCGGACAGACGAAATTTTTTTATTGCATTTTCGGATTCTACATACCTTGAAACGTAAACCATCAAATTTTGAGGGGGGGGGGGGGGGGGGGGTTAGAATTTCTGTTTTCATGCTCGATTCCAATGGTTCATTATTGAAAATAATAAACCAAAAAAAGTCTCAATTATAAACAGAAAAAGTCGAATTAGGGGGCTTAATGCTTGTATTATATCTACATAATTTTAATGAAAATTGACTTACCTTTGAGGAATGAAAAAATCACGATCAAAATTACTGATGTGGTTGCGGATGTACGACGATGTTACACGATTTATCACTGTCAAACAAACGAGAAATAGACTCGCTCCTTCGAGGAAAGACACCTAATTAGCTGTCTCTCTGAAAGAGATCGAAAAGTTTCTTTTCTAACCCCCCTCATATTTGGTATTTTATGTTTCAAGGTGCGCAGAATCCGAAGATGCAATAAAAAACAATTTCTGTCCGTCCTCCGTATGTCGCACTTTCGCACGAACCAAAATTAATGAAATCTGGTTTCTAGGTCCCATTTGAGGTCTAGTTGGTCTTTAAGGGTGAAAAGAAGGGTTGAAAATTTATCTTGACTTTTTTCATGTTTTTCAAATTGATTTCGAACTTGGAATTTTTTGAGCCCACCCGGAGCACGGGTACTTCCAGTCGTTCGTTTGCACCGAAAAGCTTCGTCAACACGATCGTGAATCAAACGGTATAAATCCGACCCAGATATCATTGCTAGGGAACACCTGATTATAATCACCCATGTCTTTATGGAGTTGGTTGTTCCGATGTATATTTTCATTTGGATTTGATGGTTGTTTTGGATTTTCTTGACAGGTACTTTTCTAAGTTGAAAAAACTTCATGCTTCATGAACAACTACAAATAATTAATCCTAGAATTCTAGAATCCACCGCACATTTATTAAATCGTCATTGACCGGTCGGCTGCAGTAGGCTCGATGCAGGGCTTTCCTGGGGGGGAGCTCGAGAATAGGTGTTGATCACAGAAACAGTGATCTACGCAGAAGGGGCATCTATACAGGCAAATAATAAACAGTTGTGTAATAATTTGCATCTTTTTGACATTTCATGTCTTTGCTATGGCACACAACCAAATTTTCGTTATGTCACGTTACGTTACGTAACGAAATATGCTCAATGATTATTATGATTCGTAGAAGTGAGGTAGGTAGGTACTTATATGATTATAGCTGAAATTTGGCTATATGATTATTATGATTTGGCTGGTAGCCTCCTTAGGACGTGAACAATAAGGTGCACAGGGTTTTGATCAGCTGAGTGGCTCCTGAAGCTAACTTCTTTCCTATCAACCGGAGGAAGCTGAAATTTGGCTGGTAGCCTCCTTAGGACGTGAACAATATGGTGCACAGGGTTTTGATCAGCTGAGTGGCTCTTGTAGCTAACTTCTTTCCTATCAACTGTAGGAAGCTGAAATTTGGCTGATAGCCTCCTTAGGACATGAACAATAAGGTGCACAGGGTCTTGATCAGCTGAGTGGCTCATGAAGCTAACTTCTTTCCTATCAACCGTAGGAAACTGAAATTTGGCTGGTAGCCTCCTTAGGACGTGAACAATAAGGTGCAGAGGGTTTTGATCAGCTGAGTGGCTCCTGAAGCTAACTTCTTTCCTATCAACTGTGGAAAGCTGAAATTTGGCTGGTAGCCTCCTTAGGACATGAACAATAAGGTGTACAGGGTCTTGATCAGCAGAGTGGCTCCTGAAGCTAACTTCTTCCCTATCAACCGTAGGAAGCTGAAATTTGGCTGGTAGCCTCCTTAGGACGTGAACAATAAGTTGCACAGGGTTTTGATCAGCTGAGTGGCTACTGAAGCTAACTTCTTTCCTATCAACCGTAGGAAGCTGAAATTTGTCTCGTTAGGACATGAACAACAACGCTACTGGAGTAGGTGATGTAGTCTGGCTCGAAAACACAGAAGAAAATGTCCCAATGTGTTGCAGACTCGTATGCAAGCATTTATGATTCTTAGAAGTGAGGTAGTTAGGTACCTATATGATTATAGCTCCTAAACTTTTCCATTTAGGTTTGTAAACAAATCCATGTCAACCTTACATGGATACCTAGTAGTTGTATTGATACTATATTCAATCGAAGTAAAAAGTTAGGTTTATAACTAAGAGTTGCAGTTATAATTTGTAGTCATACATTATGAATTCAACTAAACGTAAATCGCGTTTTGACGACGAAGAAAGCAACGAAAAACGGTTAAAGCGGGGTTCAACAGTGAAATCAACCGCCGAACGGCAACGCGAATATCGTGCTCGTAAAGCTGCAAATCCTTCTCCGATTCCAAGCGCAAAACAACCTTCAAATTGTAAAACCAACGCTGAACGCCAACGCGAATATGTAATTCACAGAGGAAGAAAAGATTGCTAGAAGATGGAAGGGAAGAAGGAGGGAGGGGAAAGATATGAAATGTCCTAATGCGTTGCAGACTTGTATGCAAGCGTTTTGTTTTTTAATGATTTTCATTTTGTCACATGTCACACTTTTTTTGTGCTATGTGCCAGGGCAAAGACATGAAAATGTCAAAAATCGGAGGTATTGGGTTCATCCATTGTGGTTGAAGAAGGGGAAACCCGGTGGAACATTCGACGTTATGCGTGAATTGAATATGTTTTATCTGTTTTTCGATCCTCGAAATAGTCTTTCCCTGTCACGGTTCACCATTTTTGGTAAACTGTTTTTTAAAATACCTACCTAGTTTTTTAAACGGGATTTTTCTCCCCCAACTACCCAAATTTGACCGTTTTACGTTTATTTAAAAAAACTCGTTTTTTATTTCATCCTTTTTATTTACCATTACTATCATTTTTGCGAAGTAAGAAATTTGTATGTCTAAACCAAGGTTTGATAGGTCAGGATGGACATCTATTATGCATAAAAGTCAGTATTTTTAGGATTCGATTAAGTCAAAAACGCTATAACCTCTCTTTTGAGGTGATAGGTATTTATTATGGTCCGTTTGCAGGGACCTTCGATCGGGTGAGATTTTTGAGCGATCGAAAAATCAAATTTTACTTTGCCTCCGATTCACAAAGCCCTCGACGTAGAAGGTGCTAGCAGGGTGCGGGGCTAATTGGCTTTTCAAAGGACAGGGTGCTCTTGACGTGATCGATAGGGCGACATTTCGAGCCTTAATGGCACCCAAGGTAATGACGGGCTAATATACTCGTAGCTAAGGACATGTTCGCTCGGTGCACAGAACATCCTATTCACGTGGGTAATAGCGTATTCTATCCGATGGTCTGCAAACGTATCATAATCCTCCTCCTCCTCCTCCTCCTCCGGGTAAATTCTGTCTTGTTAATTTAAATTGATACGTTGGTTTAATGTCCGGCGGTGTTGTCAGATGCTAATCCACGGACACAGAACTGTTCGATCACGATATTGTTAATGAGTCTGCCAGGGATGTGGGCATTGTGATCAATATTTCGAAGGGTGTGGGGGGGGGGGGGGATCTACAATTTAAATTGCCGCAAGTATTTTGCATTTCAGGCCTTCCTAAAGGGGTAATATCATTATTATTTTGGGGGATTTACCTCCCCTCCATCATACGCCCTATATGGACGTACGGGATTCAGCTCTGGGGCTTTGCCAATAAATCTAACATTAAAAAAATCTGAAGCTTTCAGAATAAAATACTGCGAAGTATAGTCAGCGCCCATTACATGAGAAATGATGATATTCATCGAGATTTGAGGGTAGAGGCAGTCAGTGAATCTATTGCCAAGTACGCATGTAGTCACGAACATCAGCTCCACAAACATGAGAACCTGGTGATGCTCAGCTTTTTGGACAACGAAGGAGAACTTCGGCGCCTCAAGCGAGACAAACGAGCGGACTTAATTGTGCTGAGCAAGTGAAACCCAGTGTTACTGATCCGAAAACGGGCTAGGTTTTGCTGATAGCCTACCTTCCAGTGAGATTAGCTTATTCTGAAATGAAATATTGCTATATGAAAATGTATATATAATAATATATTCAGTTGCAATAAATAAATCACGGAACAAATCCCATGACACTGATCAACGCTCCGTGCAACCAATTATTTTTCGAACTAATGAACTTGTGTTGTTTGTATGTATTGATAACGATATATAGGGGATTTGGCGTCGTTTTAATTGTTTTTCTCAGTGGTAAACCGGTTTTCATTCCTCCCTGTTTGGCATGCTAGTTTTCTAGTTGGCCATTTGGCGCGTAAATAACTTTTTCAGTGGTTGAGCATGGCGAATTAGTGAAACTGTTCAGCTAGCTCTCGTCAAAAGCGGCCCTGTGCATTGTCGATGGGAACCAATTTCTACTCTTATTTTCCTCATTTTTGATTCCTTCGTTAATCCCATAATGCATATTATGTACTACTTATTTCCTTGTCGCTCCTGTCGAGGAGCAAAGTACCTTCTTAAAAATAAAAACGGAGTTATTGAAAAATTGTATGTTTCCACTAATACGCGAAATATACGCTGTTATATCGGTTTCGGTGATCAAACCATCATCAGTAACAAACAATAACGTTACTGCAAAATAGCAAACAATATGTTGTTTGTTACTGACGATGGTTTGTTACCGATACCGGTATAACAGTGTATTTTGCGCGTTTTTTCGTGTATTAGTGAAAATATACACCTTTTCAATAACTCCGTTTTTCTTGGAAATGGGTTTCCAATATTTCTTCGCGAGTGATTTAGTTCGGACCTTCTTGAATGTATGCCAACCAGCTCTGACCAAGCCAGACTCGGCATAGAAACGGTTTACTTTTAAGCAAGGATTCCACTGTAAGCTTATCAGATTGGTAGCACCTGTCAGATAGGATATGTACATGCATTTTTGAAGTATATGGTACCTGCCTACCTCGTGAGCACGAGATTTTTCAAAAAATGTAATTTAACTTATGAATCAATTTGAATAAATTAAATCTTAGGTTTAGATTTATTCCTTAATAATGATCGATGAGAGTCGTCTTCTCGTTGGTCGTGCAGTTGCCATCGTATTTACCGAAGGTGGCTCATATGGGTAGCAGGTGTGCTGGGACACAAAATCTCGAGTCTTTGAACCTAAGCTGAGCCTACGTGGCTCAGCCGAGGTAGGCCTACCTAAGCTCAGTTTCACTGGGAAAGTCGAAGTTATCTACAAAATGACGAAAATTGCAAACAAGGCCAAATGTGCTCTCAGCTAGCTGTATGTAAGCAATATATTAATATGTACATCTATCGATCCGGTTTTATCATTCTGACTTCTTGTGTAATCGATGTAGATTGTGAGTGGCTGATTGGCCCTCTGCACCCTAGCCTATTGGGGGGGGGGGGGGGGGGCTTCACCCTTGGAGCCTGTGGGCAGGCTTCCTTCCCGCTTCAGAGGTGAAGATGGATACTCCCTCTACTTTCCGAGACAGTGCTTGAAGTGGTGCACTCATCCGGTTGTGCGAAGGTCCCTCGTTTTCCTGGCTTGGGACAGTCTATGGGGAGATCTACCAGAGGCCCCCCATGGGCAGAGTTTAGACCAGGAAGACGTACTCAAGACCTGATATTCATTGCCAGGCAAGCAAGTGAGAAAGCTGTTGAAGTCGGCAGAACGCTCCATCTGGCCTTCACCGACTGGGAGAAAGCGTTCGATCGAGTGCCTAGACAGAAGATCTGGAAAACTTTCTAGGAGCGCGGAGCGAGCCCAGCTTTGACTTATGCTATCAAAAGTCACTATAGTAATAGTTTGAATAAGGTCCGAACAGGGAATGAAGAGTCTGAAATGTTCAGTATTTCCACCGGATTGAGGCAAGACTGCTGCCTCAGTCTGCTACTCTTCATAATCCTGATGGATCTTTTGATAGACGATGCAGAGCCAGACTGAGGAAATTCTGTTTAGGGCACTTTAAACTGCAGCCAGTATACCTATCAGAATTAACTTTCGCGGACGACATTGCCACCATCTCTGGGACAGCTAAGGACCTCCAATTCAATCTGAAAGTGTGGAAGGAGAAATTGGAGAAACTGAACATGAGAATTAGCATCCAAAAGTCCTCATCCCATCCCAGCAACCATGGTCATCTCAGGAGACGAAGTGCTAGGCACAAACGCATCTCTGGATGGTCAGAAGTTGGAACAGGTTGAGACGTTCAAGTATTGGGTTGCCATCTGAGCCAGAATGGCAAGATGCAGAACGAACTTGACAACCGAATAGCCTGTGCAGGAGGCTGGCCTACTCAGCCAGACGACCGTGAGCAACAAGACCAAGTTGGCCATCTACAGCTCTGTCTACGCTTCCAACCCTCACATATGGGCATGCGAGTTGGGTTCTCACCCAGACTTCTCGTAGACAAATCCAAGCAATGGAGATGAGATTCTTAAGGAAAATACGACGCGCCAGAGTGAGAAACCAAACCATTCGCAACATGTTGAACGTGGAACCCCTGCAAAGCCGTAAAGAAAGAGGACAGCTGCAATGGTTTGGCCTCGTAGAAGAACGCATGCCAGAAGATACAACTGCCAAGAAGGTCTACTGCACAGGAGCTAAGGGCTGAAAGAGAAGAGGACGTCCCCGCAGGAAGTGGATAGACGACGGTTCCAAGGGAAAAACCTTGTCCGAGGCCCGTCTGCCTGCAGTTGACTGGGCGGCGTGGAAGTCGTTCTGCAAATCCTCGACAGCACTGGGTAGAAGAGGACATCATTGAGAAGAAGAAGAAGAAGATATCTATCGATGTTTTGTGAGGGGTTTCCTCAATCGGGGAATTTCTACCCCGCAAAAGGCGGTAGTGGCGGAACGAATGGTTCGACTGCTTGAATCACTTGAATATCCAACATTTGTCATAAATGTCCGTTCCATATACCAAAATCGGACGGATCCAGAACTGAATTTTAGAACATTTTATTCAGATTTGCAGAAAATTTTTTAGAACTGTCGTGAGTCCCTCCCGGGAACACTCCACTACAACCTTAAAGCTCTCACCAATATTCCGATGTAGAAATTACCTTCCGTCAATAAACATCTGAGTGGGGAGACAGGCGACAGAATCCGGGGGACACAACCTGGTGCCCCACTACCAGCTCCCAGCAGGGAGCTGGAGGGAGAGGACTTCAAGTCCTATATAATCCCGGATCCTGGAGCTTTAGATTCATTCGACACTTCCTCTAACCAGCTCTCTCTTCTCTCTCTACCTTCCTCCTCCCAGATGCCTGGTGGTATCCGCCGCTCTGGGAATTCACCTCCTACCTTCTCCTCTTGTCTACATCGGTGGATTACCGCCGCCTAGACAAGCACCTTCCTTCCTTCACCCACATCGGTGGATTACCGCCGCCTGGGTGAATTTCCCTCCTCTCGTCTACATCGGTGGATTACCGCCGCCTAGACGAGATTCCTCCCTTCACTCACATCGGTGGATATCCGCCGCCTGGGTGAATTTCCTTCCTCTCACCTACATCGGTGGATTACCGCCGCCTAGGTGAAATTCCCCTCGCTCTCATCTATTCACTCCTTCACGCCACCGTGATGATAATTTTAAATTCATCACAGTGGTGAACCCGACGTTCATCCAACCTTCTACCCTTCCTCCCTTCTTACCACCTCATGTGTCGCCCCCAGTCTAGTTCGGTGTCCCGCATTTTAAATTCACATTTAAAATAGTCAGTTTAAATTCGCAATTTTTGGCCCACCCGCATCCGCTCACACAACTCTCAACGCTCCGCTGCAACCACCTCCGCTGCCGCAAATTGCGAATTTTAAAAATTCAAAACCTCACCCAATTTGAATTTTGTTTCCAGACACCTCAACTATGGACCCGAACTCGCCGTCACCGCCGCTCCTCCGGCCGTCCCTGCTGCAGCCGCCGACCGCTGCGACATCTGACGCAACCGACAACCCCTTCACAAGCCTCTCATCACCCGGCTCCACCGCATCCGCCGCCGCCGCTGCCGCCGCCGCTGCAGCTGCCGCACACGCCGCCGCCGACGTCACGACGGCCTCTGCGTCGTTCCCGCTGTCGCTACCCCCCTTCTACACGCACGACCCCGCACTCTGGTTCTTCCAGGTCGACGCTGCGTTTTCTGCCGCCAACATCCGCAGCCAGCGTACCCGCTACTCACGCATCATCTCCCTGTTACCATATGAGATCCTCCTGCAGACTTCTGACATCTCCCCCGACGCCACGGCCGCCTACGACGACCTCCGCAGCCGCCTCATCAACTTATACCAGCCCTCCAAGATCGCACGTGTCGCAGCGCTGTCCCAGCCCCAACACCTCGGCGATTTGAAACCTTCCCACCTGTACCGTCGCCTACGTCATCAACTACACGACGTCGTGACGGCCGACATCGCTCGGACGTTCTGGCTGCGAGCCCTCCCCCACCCCATCCAGATGGCGCTCGCCAGCCACCTCGACGGACCGGACGAGCCGCTTCTCCGTCTGGCCGACACGGTCTACGACCTCGCCGCAGCCGCCAGCGTCACGGAGGTCGCCGCACCCCGCTTCCCCACCCCACGCAGGGACCGGTCGCCATCTGAAGAGCGCCGCCGGCCCCCCTCCCTCCACCGGCGCCGCTCCCTCTCCGCCGATCGCCGGCCGATCCCCTCCTCCGACCACCGACGCCAGCGCTCGGCCGACCGCCGCACCGTCTCCCCCTCCCGGCAACAGAGAGGGAGGTCCCCAAAAACGGCGCCCCACTCCAACTCCACGCGCCCCACCAGGACCTACCTCCCGGCGGACCCCCCCCACCGATGTTTCTACCATGTGAACTTCGGTGGGGAGGCCCGCAAATGCCAACCCCCCTGCTCCTACTCCTCCAAGCAGGGAAACGCGGACGCCCGCCGGTAAATCCGGCGGGCCCCCCTCCTCGCCAACACGGGGGGGACCAACACCAACCCCCCCCCCGCCCGCATTCACACCACCTCCACCTCGCCTCGCTACCCCTCCTACGCCGCCGCCACGGCTGCCAACCTTCCGGCCACCACTAGCGCCGCCGCTCCCGTTCCCCCACCCCGGAACGGCCCCTCCAAGCCCGCCTCCAGGGCAGCCAACCCCCCGGCCGCCGCCTGCGCCGCCACTCCCGTTCCCCCACCCCGGAACGGCCCCTCCAAGCCCGCCTCCAGGGCAGCCAAACCCCCGGCCGCCGCCTGCGCCGCCACTCCCGTTCCCCCACCCCGGAACGGCCCCACCAAGCCCGTCTCCAGGGCAGCCAACCCTCCGGCCGCCACCAGCGCCGCCGCTACCGTTCCCCCACCCCGGAACGGCCCCTCCAAGCCCGCCTCCAGGGCAGCCAACCCTCCGGCCGCCACTAGCGCCGCCGCTACCGTTCCCCCACCACGGAACGGCCCCTCCAACCCCGCCCCCAAAACATCCACCCCTCCGGCCGCCACTCGCGCCGCCACTACCGTTCCCCCTCCCCGGAACGGCAAAAAATCACCCCGCGTCTCCTTCGCGGGGGAACAACCACCACCATCGCACCCACCCATCACCTCGGACGAACCAAGCCCCCCCCCTCCGACGGACTCCAACACCTCGCCAATTTTGCCTCACTCCGCCGCAGCTCATCAACGCCTGTTTCTGAAGTGTTCCAAGACGCACGTCCCCTTCCTCGTTGACACAGGGGCGGCGCTCTCTATCTTCCCCAATAACATACTCCGGCGACAGGCGCGTTGTTACCGGCAACTCCTCTACGCCGCCAACGGTACTACCATCCCCTCGTACGGGACGTACCGCTCATCAATTCATATGAGCGGGCTCGCGTACGAGTGGGAATTCACCGTGGCGGACGTAGAGAAAGCTATCCTGGGGGCCGATTTCCTCGCATATTTCGGCCTCCAGGTAGACGTCCGTAACGCGCGCCTGCTCGACCCCTCCACCCAGAAACCCATCCCCGGGTTCATACATGCGGTGGACCGACCCCCCTCCAAATTTGAACAGCTCCTCCTCAACTACAAACCCCAGCGCCGCCCCTCAGCCCACATCTCACAGACCCAACACTTCATCGAAACCTCTGGCCCCCCAATATCCGCGAAAGCCCGACGCCTCCACCCCCTCCAACTCTCACAGGCCCGCAAACATTTCGACCTCCTCATCAAGGACGGCATTATCCGTCCCTCCAAATCCCCGTGGGCTTCTCCACTACATATTGTGCAGAAGCCTAACGGGGATATCCGCCCATGCGGCGACTACCGCCGCCTCAATGCCCGTACAACCCCAGACCTTTACAACGTCCCGCACCTCAGGGATTTCTCCTCCCACCTGCACAACACCACCATCTTTTCTACACTCGACATCTCCCGTGCCTTCCATCACATTCACATCTACCCCCCTGACGTTCCTAAAACAGCTATCATCACCCCTTTCGGCCTGTTCGAGTATGTCAAAATGGGTTTCGGCCTCCGTAACGCTGCCCAAACATGGCAGCGTTACATGGATAACATACTACGAGGCCTGCCCTTCGTCTTCTGTTTTTTGGACGACGTACTGATCGCTTCCCGAAACCCAACCGAACACCTCGCACACCTGACACAAGTACTTGACATCTTCGCGGCCGAGGGCCTCACAATTAACACTCCAAAGTGCGTCCTCGCCCAGCCCTCCGTCCGCTGCCTCGGCCACCAGGTCTCGTCCGAAGGAATAAAACCCCTACCAGACAAGGTTCACACCCTCACCGATTTCCCACGTCCCAACACTGTCTCAGAACTCCGCCGTTTCCTGGGTATGCTGAACTTTTACCGTAGACACATCAAACACGCGGCACAACACCAACAACCACTCATACACGCTATCCCACAACCGGCTAAAAAAAACGATAAACGCCCCATTTCATGGACCCCCGCCCTCACTACCGCCTTCCGCCAATGCAAACAGGACCTAGTTGACGCCGCTCTATTGGCCCATCCCGACCCCCACGCCCCACTCTCCATCACCACAGATGCGTCCGACTGGGCCATCGGGGCAGTACTCCACCAACACAACGGCGCCACCCCCCAACCTCTCGGCTTTTTCTCCAAAACTCTGTCCCCCACACAAAAAAATTACTCCACCTTTGACAGAGAACTCCTCGCCATCCACGAAGCCATCAAACACTTTCGTGACTTCGTGGAGGGCAGGCAGTTCTCTGTCATAACCGACCACAAGCCCCTCACCCACGCCCTCCTCCAAAATCGAAAATCAGCCTCCCCCCGTCGCCTCCGGCAACTCGAATTTATCGGACAATTCACGTCCGATATTCGTTATTTGCCGGGGGCCGACAACTGCGTTGCCGACGCCCTCTCCCGCCCCACCCCTGCGCCGGTGGCGGAGCTACTGCCCTTTCCCTCCCCGCAAACCCTAAAAAACCATCAAACTCCTACCTCCGATCCCGCTCTTTCCCATCTCATCTCCGCCTCAAAATTGGAACAGCTGCCTCCCCTAGACCTCTGGTGCGACGTATCGGCCGACACACCGCGCCCGTACGTCCCGCCGGAGCTGAGGAGGCAGTTGTTCCTACACTACCACTCCCTCCATCATCCCGGCATCCGGGCAAGCCGGGACCTCATCAAAACGCGGTACTTCTGGCCCCATATGAACACGGATATACGTACCTGGGTTCTAGGGTGCCAGAAGTGCCAGCAATTCAAGGTCTCGGCTCACCCGCATGTACCTCCTCAACCTATCCCCGATTCTCTCCCGTGGGAACACGTCCACATGGATCTGGTCGGCCCCCTTCCCCCCTCCGAGGGGAAGAGGTATTGCCTCACCATGATCGACCGTGCGACAAATTGGGTAGAGTGTATCCCACTCGCCCACATTACCGCGGACGCCGTCGCCGCGGCCTTCCTCACTCAATGGATCAGCCGCTACGGTTGTCCGCGGACACTCACGGTCGATCAGGGGAGGCAATTTGAATCAGCCCACTTTGCCGACCTCCTCCGTTCCCTCGGGATTCAGAAAATCCGCACCACTCCCTATCACCCCCAATCCAACGGGAAAATAGAGCGGTGGCACTCGGTCCTCAAGCAAGCCATCTCCACATCAGCCACTTCCCCTTCATGGACCAAAACCCTCCCCTACGTTCTACTTAGCCTCCGCACTTCCGCCCGTCCTTCAGACAACACAAGTCCCGCACAACACGCATTTAAAGACCCCATTCGGTTGCCGGCCGACATTTTCCCTCCACACAACACCCCGTCCATTAACAGGGAACCGTTACACACCTCAACACCGACAAACGACACCACTTACCCAAAACGCTTTTACACTTCCACGCATATGTACTTGAAAGAGCCCGGCATGCATAAAACCTTTCAGCCCCTTTATGCCGGGCCCTTTCAAGTCATCCGCACAACACCGACCACCGCGACCCTGCTAATGGACGGGAAACCCCACACCGTCCCTTTCGCCCGCTGCAAGCCCGCCCCTGTTCTCCCTCAACCTACATCCACTATCAGTCTCCCGCCGTCTGTTTGCAATGCAACACCTCTCTCCTCCGAATCTGTCTCCCCCGTCGCCGTTTCCGGATTTCGATTCGGATCCGGAAATGGCGGCGATACTCCGGGACGTGTACGTCCCGGACCCGCTCTCCCCCCTACCCCCTTCGCCCGGACCTACTGCATCGCTTCTGTTTTTCCCGCGAAGGATTTCCGGACTTCCTCCCCGGCCCCGGCGGTGGAAGTACCCCCAGTGGCGCATACTGCGCGAATTTCGCGCAGCAAAAGCCACCGGGGTACATCCCCCCTACGTCCCGTCCGACCCCCTTATCGATCCACTCCTCCACCAACTTCATTTAGCCCTGCTTATGCCACCCCCACCACCCCTTCCAAAACCCCCGCCCCCCAAATTTCAACAACCCCCACCCCCCAAATTTCAACAACCCCCGCCCCCCAAATTTCAGCCCCCTCTCACTCCCCCGTTTTTCTCCATTTTCGACCCCCCAATTTTAAATTCAACCCCACAACCACCCCAGCCCGCCAAACCTACAACACCCCCTCTTCCCCCACCGCCGCCGGGGATATCCGCAATAGCCTCCGCCGGGACGAAAAGGTCCGGGCGCCGCAACAGACGACGGGAGCGTCCCTCGCCCCGCGTCCCGGCGGCCAAGTCCCCCGCCCCGCTCTGAGAAATCACGGCGGGGCCTTGAGATTTCGGGACAGTGCTTGTGTTTCATTATCCCACACGCACTGGACCGAACCTCACAGCCCCGCCGTGGCCACTTCATCGCAGCGGGCATCATCAACACCCACCCACACACTACACCCACCTTTTCACAACACACACACACTAAACCACACACAGCCCACACCCAGGGAACGGCGGATCTCGCAACCCCGCTCAACTTTGTCTCCCCTGACACCGTACCAAAAATTTGTACATACCTGTAAATACCTGTACATACCTGTAAATGTTTCCTGTAAATACCTTGCACCTGTAAATATCTAATGTAAATACCTAACATACTATCCTCATCATCATCGAACTCACCACCTTTGTAAATATTGTCACCTCATCGAATTTTTCATCACACCCTCTTTGTACATATGTTTCCCATCATCGTCTTACATCTACTTACATCTACTTATGTCCTACATCTACTTACATCTACTTATGCCTTACATCTACTTATGTCTTACATCTACTTACATCCACTTACATCTACTTAGCTACTTAAGTCTCCTTATGCCTACTTTTTTCTACTTCTGTCTACTTATGTCAACTTATACCTACTTATTCTACTAATTGTATGTCACCCTAGCTTTAAGACACCTCCGGTCACTCTTCTGCCTTCAGCACTACCATTGTTTGTTTCAGCCTTCAGCTCCTGTATCCTTGCGCCTTCAGCTCCCCTTTTTTGTTTCCGCAGCCCTCAGCCACTGTCAACTTGAGCCTTCAGCTACCTCAATCATTGGTTCGAACTGGGGGGACCTCTGTCGTGAGTCCCTCCCGGGAACACTCCACTACAACCTTAAAGCTCTCACCAATATTCCGATGTAGAAATTACCTTCCGTCAATAAACATCTGAGTGGGGAGACAGGCGACAGAATCCGGGGGACACAACCTGGTGCCCCACTACCAGCTCCCAGCAGGGAGCTGGAGGGAGAGGACTTCAAGTCCTATATAATCCCGGATCCTGGAGCTTTAGATTCATTCGACACTTCCTCTAACCAGCTCTCTCTTCTCTCTCTACCTTCCTCCTCCCAGATGCCTGGTGGTATCCGCCGCTCTGGGAATTCACCTCCTACCTTCTCCTCTTGTCTACATCGGTGGATTACCGCCGCCTAGACAAGCACCTTCCTTCCTTCACCCACATCGGTGGATTACCGCCGCCTGGGTGAATTTCCCTCCTCTCGTCTACATCGGTGGATTACCGCCGCCTAGACGAGATTCCTCCCTTCACTCACATCGGTGGATATCCGCCGCCTGGGTGAATTTCCTTCCTCTCACCTACATCGGTGGATTACCGCCGCCTAGGTGAAATTCCCCTCGCTCTCATCTATTCACTCCTTCACGCCACCGTGATGATAATTTTAAATTCATCACAAGAACATTAACCGAATTTTCAACAGAAATTGATGTCCTCGTATTATGAATGAAATAATGTTCATTGCAGGTCTGAATAAGGAAGTCGGAGGACTTGTAGTCTACCTACCTCCTGCTCTTCATCCGACACCATTCGATTCTTATGCGCGAATGTTAAATCCATGCCACACAGTTCAGCGATTTAGTCAAGTGAGGTTTTCCTTCTC
This sequence comes from Leptopterna dolabrata, assembly GCA_954871275.1. Classification (NCBI taxonomy): domain Eukaryota; kingdom Metazoa; phylum Arthropoda; class Insecta; order Hemiptera; family Miridae; genus Leptopterna; species Leptopterna dolabrata. Next base: position 41,998,125 of record OX940977.1, on the reverse strand, counting down.
CTGGAAGAAAAATTGGTGGTGAAATAACGCCCAATTTACAAGTTGGGAGCAATTTCAGTTGCTCGTGAATCTCTTGAGCGGTTCAGGTGGGGACTGATTCATTAAGGAAGTAAAAGCCCGGTTAGGGGTTGAACACGGGTTGTGGAGAAAGCGGAAGAAGTTCTTCAACCGACTATAAAAGTCCGTTTAATTGGAAACGCGGCTACTACAGGGGCTTGGAGTGATTTGAGGCTGACCTCTTTATTACCTTCACGACCTAATGTAAAGATGGGAGCGTTCCACATTCTAAGTCTTATGATAAAATCGTAAGTCTGTCTGTCTATAGGTACGTTGATTGCAACAACAAAATTTAATTTTTCTTTTCCTTTAAGCCATTTAAAGACAGTCTGCGTGAATACAATTTGCATGCATAAATTAATACATTTTCTGCTCATCTCGGCTAAGCGAATCATCCGAAAAGATGAAACTTGAAAAACATGTAGAGGCTGCGTCGTAAAAATTTGCACTGATCGGAATTTCAAAAATCTAACCGGGATGGGGAGTTCTGAGGGCTCCAGTGTAACGAGCAAACGGTGACCGTATTGGATCTTATATGATTTGTATTGGATCTTACAGGGAATTTTTGTAGTTGGTGACTGTCCACCCCATCAGTAGTTAGGGGTTTGAAATGTTGCTATGTGAGGGGAACCACACACCTTGATTGCACTCTAATATCATTCAATTTGATCACCGCGTTATTAGATTGATGATCTTATGATTAGAAACCAAAAGTACAAATACTTGACGCGTTTGAGACACGATTTCCTTTAATTGAGATTGATTTTCCGTTGAGTCAAATAAAAATAATCGCGATATATATAATTCCTATAAGGTGTCCCACCGTAATACCTAGTTGCCTTATACCTACTATGCAAACATGTGTAATATACTATTGGTATAGAGGATTCCCGAACTCGAATCCGAATAGAGCTGATTACGACATTCCAAGTTCCGAGTCAGTTGACTTTACTGGTTCCATGTCTCAGTGATTATGATTAGAATGTTGGAAGATTAGACTCGTTTTAGAATTTAACGCTGATTCTGAATGTGCCTATCTGGGTATTCACTTCAAATAGCCTGTTGACGTGTAAATATTATTGAGAAATATGTGCATTCAAAGGGACGCGGCATTCAGACTATAGTTTCTTTTGCGTAACTAGATCGAAATCGAATCTGTTACAAAAGACCTAGGTATTGAAATTGTGGCCTGAGTCGCAAAATATGACCACCCTCAGCCACACACTCCTTACTCTAAAACGCTGCAAATTATTACGCAAAGGTTTATTATTTACCAGTATAGATGCCCCTTCTGCGTAGATCACTGTTTCTGTGGTCAATACACACGTGATTCCCCTAAATCGAGTACTGAAGCCGGCCGGGCAATTATAGTTCAGAAATACGCGTTGGATTCAAGAATTCCGTCATTAATTATTTATTTGTTGTTATAATTTATCAAGCATAACTTTTGTACATGTTACAAAAGTGTACGTATCAACAACATCCAAAATAACCATCGTTCTTCAAATGAAGTAATATCACGAAAGAACCAACTCATTCAGCCATCTGTGTTTATAAAATCTGGTGTTTCCTTGCAATGATATCTGGGGTGGATGTATACAGTTTTATTCGCGACCGTGTCGTCAGAGTAAACGGTAGTCACAGTATGTAAGTGATGCCCGATAAAAGATCTCAAACTTCGACTGTTGCTTATACAGGTCTCTTTATGTGGTGTGAGACTGGGGTGGTGGAAAACTTCTTTGATTGTTGCTAATGCCTCCCTTCATAGATTTCCTTGGGGTATGCAACTTGGTGAATGTGTTTGATATGTGCTGGTCTGAGGTCCTCAGGATCGCAAATATTGGGCAAAGTGTATGATGGTGGGGCGATGGATATTGGAGTGGGGGAAAAACTGCATTGTAGTTAAATAGGTAGGATGCTCTGGTATTAATGAAACTTGTGTCTTCATGATATTATCTTTGTAAACAGTCGATCCTATATATATCTAAGAAAGAAAGCCTGGACAGTGGACAGGTCAATGACGATGGCCAGAAAGTAATTTCCATTAGGTGTCAAACCATTGTAATCTGTAAATTATTATAGTGCATGATTGCGATGTAATATCTATTTGAGACAATAAATGAATAAATAAATAAATAATAAACCCATGAATTACATACCAGTTCCCAGCCCGATAAGGATGTTTGTGCATGTTCATTACGGTGTAATTTTAAAAACGCTGCAAATCCCTGCACAACGGTTTATTATTTTGTACAGCACACCCTTCTGTTACAGATCACTGCTCTTCGTATAGATAACCCTTCTATATAATATATGTACTATTCCATACATATTATGTAGGTTATTACCTAACCCCGTACTCGTTACTAGGTACCTACCTAAATCACGAGTTGATTGTTGCTAAACTAATTCTGTCGATGACAAACAGTACCTAAAATGGCAAAAAGAAACGCAAATAATGAGGTTCTGAAGGGGAATTGTTGATGTGGAGTGAAAAAAGTTGCAAACGTACCTACCAACAAACTCCCGCCCGTTCTACGTAGATGGTATAATGAACCATTGTGTAATAATTTACCGTTCTGTAATAATGTACCATTGTGTTATAATTTACCCATCAATAATACTTCAACTTTTGTTCAAGTTTCACTACCTGTCAACAAACTTCAAAAGAGCCATATCGTTTTTCAAATGAAATAATATCACAGAACAGCCAACTCGACTTCTTACTCCGCAAATATAACCAGATGGTCCCTAGCAATGATGATCTCGGGCCAGTTCCGATTGTTAGCGCGTCCATAGTGATGATATTTGGGCTAAATGTATACAATTTCATTCACCCTGCTGTTGAAAAAGCCTGTCGGTGCAAACTTCTGGGCCTTACTGTGAACGATCAGCTGGACGTACAATGCTCCGGGTGGTCTTAAAAAACTCCCAAGTTCGAGAACTATTTAAAACCGTATACAAATTCGAGATAATGGTGCCCTGGAGATTTCAGCCCCTTTTTTTCACCCCTTAGGGATGACTGACATTAACGCCGAGCTTCGAGGACCAACTAGACCCCAAATGGGACCTATAAACCGAATTTCGATAATTTTGGCTCATGGTAACTAAGAAAAGTGGGATGTACGGACAGCAATTTTTTTTATTGCATTTTCGGATTCTACATACCTTGAATCGGAAACCATCAAATTTTAAGGGGGTGGGGGGTTAAAATTTGTTTTTTCATGCTCGATTCCAAAGGTTCATTATTGAAAATAATAAACCAAAAATTATTGCTATTCTGTGCAACGAATGGGTCTTCCAGCTATCACTAATATGGCTAACTAGTAATAACCGGTGGAACTCTTTGTCACTGATACTGATGTACATTGTGACGTGGAAGGGGAAGTTGAAGAATAGGCCGAGCTCACGCCATCCGGTCCTTCCGTCCTCCGCCCCGTCATATTCTTCATCCATTATTGTAAACGTGCGGCCGCCCTGGGTAATCATTAATAGAGCTCAAACCCGCTCATTTCCTTTTGTTTCGCACGAGAACCCCTGCGGAGAGGCAACGGCGTTCACAGGGGGATATCTGCCGTTGATTCAACTTTTCGCTAGGCACCGAACTTGATTACATCCACCACAGTTTGTTGTTGTTAGACGAATTTATTTGAAGTCTTGTTGTCAGAATCCATCGATCCTTTTCATACAAAACGCGTCCTTGAAATGCTGTTCGACCTGTTTTCCATATCGGAAAGCCGTCATTATTAGTTGGAAGTGAGGGTGCGCTCGGCCGCCCAGCAGGCCAGCGCGTGACGTCACAGGTGGAAACCAGGCTCGCGTTTTAGCTCACTGTAGCGGCAGTTCCAATTTTTTTTCCGACTTATCTACTGCGATAATGATGTTGACGTTCACAACGAAATTTGCAGAACGAAAATCGGACCAGCGGTTTAGCTCATTTTGAAGCACAACGTGGTGACAGCTTTTTGAACTAAACCGGGGATATCTAGCCTTAATTTATTTATAACACTTCTGATTACCTACTTTTGGTCTCTCACCAGAACATTTGGTACAGATCCAATATCAAAATAGGTTTTGAGAAAACCTAATGATAGAAATATAGCTTTGTTACCTTACGAATGACGCGTGCTATGTTTATATTCAAGTAGCAACTAAAAAGTACTACTAAAAAGTAACGAAAATTTTCATGCTGAACCAACGTAATTCATTCAAAGCCAATACAATAGAGTTTTTGAAGTCGGCTTCAAATTTCATCTAAAGTATATAAAAACCTAGGGATAAAATAATAATATATATATTATTATCTTATTAGCTTTCATTATATATAATGAAAGCTATTTCGAAAAGGTGTTATGAATTATTTTATAGTGTTTAGTGCGTTCATCATAGAAGGTTTTTCAAAAATGCTTGTTTTTTTGTTTCCTACACTTTTATGCCAACGCCAGTAGTGAGCTTTTCTTCATAAATTCGCTAGAAAAGTTATTTTTGGGTTTGACGTCTTGAAACGTTTCAATTCTGAATTAACAATAGATTTTCATGGGATGAACGAGAAGTTGTGTTGATCATGAGAAACATTACATTATAACGGGAAGAACGGGAATTAATAATTTATTTTCCACCCCTTCGCTTTGCCGCCATTTCTGCTGCTCTCTCCCATTTTAGTGAATAGCTATTCGCATCGTGAAATAATTTAGTAACATGCATCTCATCACTTCATTTCTAAAAAACGAAAAATTCATTACTCCAGGGCTTTAAAACCCCTTCGGATTTACTCCTCCGCCTTTCCTTGAAAATTTGATGTGGAAGTAGAGCAGAAGAAGAATATTATCCTTAGTTGTCAGAAGGGCTCATTTGAAAGCGACCACTAAAAATTAACGGGTTCGATCAAATGTTTGAATGGGACTTGGAAAGCTCAGATAAGTTGATTATTGCTGTGAAGGAGGCCGTTTGTCTACTCTGTTTCGCAGCTGCCTAGTTCGCTCAGCCAGGAATCAACAAGTGCTACCATCCCGCATCTTTCATGCCCTTCCCGCCCACTTTCTCATTTTCCCCCTTCTTCTTTCGCTTTTTCTATTAATATTTGATTTTTTTCTTTCTGCCTTTCTTTTTCTTTTTGCATCCAAACTTTCGCCATTCGCCGGAGCGTCCTCTACCAATAAAAAGATTTGGATCTACTGCAGTTCACGAATGATCGTAGTTGGGGGATTCATGAACCCATCAGAGGGCGCGTTTCTAGTTATCTAATTAAAAAGTATGAATATAAGGGTTTATAACGACTATAAGGCCTGAACATGAAGGTTTTTCTGCGGAAATTGGGCATATGCAGACGATCTTACAATCGGATTTTGGTACGATACCTGCCCTCAACATTTCTCTTCATCAATAGGTAGGTAGTTTTCTCTGTTGCGGTTATGGATATTAAGTACAGAGGCCTTGACGTGAGGGTTATCTACACAGAAAATGATCATCAGATGTGGAATAATTTGCAGCGCTTTTATTTTTCTGCGTTTCCAATAGCGATTCTTCAGAAGTCTTTCGGGTCACATTAGAGTACATTTTTGGCAACAAGGTATTCTTTGTGGTTAGTCTCTTGTTCGCAAGTTACATTGTTGTGAAGCTTCAGGGTTTCATAGCATCTATGTGTTGGTAGGTATGTTGAGTTAGGTTGTGATTCTAACCACGTTGATGAATAACAAACACCTGCTTCTATAGACATCCAACCGAAATATCAGTGATAATATACACTGTCCAATACACTGTCCAACCGTCGGACCCAACAAGGGGTGGGGAGAGGCGAAAACGCGCCCCCCTGCCAACCCGACGGCGCATCACACACGATCCAACCAAACGAGCACCCAATCCGACCAAGTTTCCCGCGTTTTTTTATTTTTCCCGAATGCTTCAAGTGTTCGAATTTCGTAGTTACGTACATTAGTGTTTTTTGTAAACAGTAAACACCAATTATCCAAACTCCTATATCTTGAGGTACTGGCACAACTGATAACAGGAGAAACTGATAAAAATTACGTAAAACAATGTGTGTCTGCTTCAGACAAACAAAAAATTACAGGAGAAGAAGAAGAAGTTGGTCCGACAGCGCCACACACGGTACAACTTGGTCGGGAGTAATGGAGGGGGAACGGCACAACCATGTTTGTTGGGCGGTTTTGCCATCCGACCACACCCAACCAGTTTGGTCGGATCCAACGGTTGGACGCCCTCCCACACACGATCCAACAGTAGGAAACGGGAGGCGTTTTCATCTCTTCCCACCCCTTGTTGGGTCCGACGGTTGGACAGTGTATGGGCGCCTTAACTCCGAGTAGGGGTACACCTCAACTTTCCATACTGAATTGATCTGGAATGAAAACTTGAAGCTGAAGAACGAATTTGTTTGACAATTCTTCTTATATTTGCCTTAGCTCATTTATTTTTTATGTGTATGTCCTGGTATACTCGTAGTACTGGATATTAACGGTTATTAATCTAAGATTATCGTCAGGTCGACAAACAACATGAAAGGTTGCACCATATTATCTTCCCTGATTTTATGAGTGTGTGCGCTTTCTTGGTTGTTGGCGTGATTGAAGTAATCGGTTCATGTTAAGGACGCAGTGGATTCAAAAGAAGGCTGAGGTAGTCCTGGTGTGGGGAGCAGTTTTTGTTTGTGAGTTGTTTCTTTTGAGTGTATACTAAAGTTCTGGAATGGGTATATTAACGGGTTTTTGTCCAATATGCTGCAACCAAACTTGTCTTCGCCCAGATGTTGGAAAATCGAAATGAAGGAGGTGGAACCCGCTGAGGAGGAAGCTCCAGAACGCTCCTTATCTTTAATGTTAAAACAGTACTGTAGTGAATAGGTATAGCGATAATTCACAACGGGTGGCATGAGGTTGTGCCCGGAGGGTTCACACTAACAGATGTCACCAGTAAAGGTTCCACACTGTCAGATCTCACCACGTCGACGCGATTTTTTTGGATGCATGTGCCAGATGCACACTAGCAGATGTCACCGATAAAGGTTTCACACTACTAGATGTCACCACTGTGACGGGATCTTTTAGGTTTTTAAGAAGAGAGGAGGAGTGAGGTGAGGGAGAGTAGTTAGCGACTAGAGGAGAGGGTAGAATGGCTAGAAAGGCGAAGGAGTCGAGTTTTTATAGCCCTTGAGGGCTGTCTCCCTCCATCCTCCAGCTAGTGGAGGATGGTGGGGAACCCCACTGCGTTCCTCGGTGCTCCTGCGTCTTTCGTCCCCACTTCTGCGAGGTTATTTGCGTGATCTAATATTTTCAGGTTCACAAGGAGTGGTTCTGGGAGGATACCAGGACAAGTACATTTTTCGGTTTTTTCTCTTCTTTCCCCGTCGTTTTTGTTACAATACGCCGCTCTTTCACTTGACGATGGAATTATACCTACTTACCTTTATCCACCAGTGACTATTTTCACCTAGCAGTCTTCTGTCAATTTTATTTCAAAAGATTAACTGTATTTCACCCTGCTCTTTCTTAGCTTCCTACTAAATATCATGTAGGTAACATCCCTGCTGTTTATCAAGTACCTATTTACTTATTCTGACTCGAATAACTTGGACGAAACAGAATCCATAACCACCATCTTATCTACTGCTTTCTCTATTTTGCTTCTACCTCCGATTACCTCTACTTGAGGGGGCTTCAATTCAAATTTAATTTGTTTAAATTAATGTAATTCACTCGTCTTCAAGGTGTCGTTGGTTCTTTATTATTTCAAACAATACCGACTCAAATAATATATAAATTGGCACAGCTAAACAGTGGCTAACTGAATAGGTAGGAACGTTAATTATGTCATTATTCCTCCCAGCCAACAAAAATGTATCTGCAGCTAGCTTATTCTGAATGGTTGCCCACTTTCCTAATTTTTTTTTTTTAATTTTCATTTTTATAAATTAATTTATGGACAAGAATAATAAATTATCTAAAGCGGTTGATAAAAAGGGTAAGGAGTGGGGGCTAGTCCCCACTGTAAGTATGACATGTGCTGTGGGGGGTGTGGCAGTCTCAACATCATAATATATTAATAACGTTGCGTTCTTTATAAGATAAAAAAGGCAGAGCTGCGTAGTTTGTTCTCTTATGATGTACTAGGGAAAAATAAAACTTGATAGGTACATTACCTGCTGTGAATAGGTATATATTAAAAAATAAAAAGAATTAAATATTTTTTCCTACTTTTTTACTCACATACCATGTCTGGTACCATGTCTGGTATTAAAAAATACCAGACATATGTACCACTCTTCTTTTTGCTTATACCTTAGGTACTAGCCACCGATTATTTAACTTTCACGTAGTTATTCGAAAGAATTCACTGATTCATCTTCGTTGCACTTCAAAATGATGTGATTATAACAATTTCGTTCCCCTGTTTTTAAATGCGACGATTTGCGTTGGCACATGGAAGCTTCCGTGAGATATTAATTCATTCTCTAAATAGCGTGACCGCGTTTCTAGACTTTTCCCCTAAACCGGAAAAACTGGTTGTGATATCACCCGTCAAAAAATCTCGCGTTGTAGAGGGAGGAGGTGGTATTCGATTTAAATCCAACGGAAGCCTAATACCTTCATCATTCCACGACATTGAGTTTCATTTTCTTTTTTCTTTTAATTTCATGAATTGAGTGGACTTGATGAATCCAGAATGAACATTTGCTCACCTTGTTATGTACACGATGAGATTGGAAAAGTTTTGTAGTCAACATAATTGGAAAGATACTGATTTGATCATTCAAGGATTGCTACGAACAGCCTCGTCAACTCTAACAGTAGCTAATGAAAATGGAAAAATCTAGGTGGAAATTTTAATTGAATGAAATGAATGTCGCGAGGCATCGCTTCGAAAATTGATTTCATTCATTACGCTGGTCAAGTTCTGAAGCTCAACGTGTGGGTGAAAATGTGGTAATCGGCATTCGAGATACAAGCCCGGAGCATCAAAGAAAGCGCTTTCTTGCTTAATGAGGAACGGAAGAGCACTTTACTAAAGGGCTTCAACAATTGGTAGGTAGAAATATGATTCAACTACAGCATACAGTGTCTCAGCTACGGACCCCCCCCCCCCCCCCCCCCATCCGACCTTAATTTCCAAAAATCCATTTTAGACAGAACTTCAAAATGGTAACTCCCCTTCTTTTTAGCGCTTGCAATTTTAGCGCCCGTGCGCATGCACGCTGACTTTGGTTTTCAGATGAAAACCTCTGTTATTCATTGCAGATGCGAATTCTGCGTAAAATTTCATGAAAATGAATCGTCACTCGAATTTTTGAGTGCGCAAACACATGCGCAAATACGCTCAAAATGTTTGTACTCAAATAGGTGTAGTAATCTACGAAGTGATACATGATTTTATTGTGTTTTCTCACGCTGAGTAACGTGGTTAACTTTTGCTCCCTAACTGCCGAAGGTAGGGAAGCTCTGTAATCGTGCAGGAGTGGAAAAAAAGTTGCCCTCCAAAATGAAAATGTCCACTCGCATTTTACGTTTCAGATATCAAGGAACATATTTGGTTCCGTGTCTTTCTGTGTCAGTTCCTTGCCCTGGGGAAAACTATGAGAAATAATGGTCGTAGTGAGTTGCAATTAGGGCGGTAAGTGCGGGTTTGGCCACAAAGTACTGCAACTTTCGTCTAAGCAAGCTTGTAATCCTTATAAACTACCCTAGAAATCGTCGAAAAGAATTAAAAGTTGGAGGGTGGATGCAGAATGGTACCCTGATGGTTCTATACAGATTTCATCAAATTCGGACTGTAACATTCGGGTGCACATGCGCGAACACGAAACGTTTGCCAATTCCTTGTAGCGCCCATAACTACCCGAAAAATATTCCTTGTGAGTTGAAATTTGGAGGTTAAGCGCCACAGACCAGTCCCATATCCAATTTATCGAAAAAGTACATTAACTTTCGTCTCCGCATGCGCTAACGTGAAATCCTCCTATAGCCCACAACTACCCTAGAAACCGTCGTGAGCGATGAGGTTTGGAGGGTAGGTGGGGGTTGAGCCACAGATAATCCCACATTAAAGTCATTGATGAATTCCATTAGCTTTCGTCTGCGCATGCTCAAACTTGACATCCTAGTGGAGCACATAACTAGAAATTGTCGTAATGCGCTGAGATTTAGAGGGTTGGCGGTGGTGGGGGGGGGGGGGGGGATGAGGTGTCGAATAGCCCCATGTGAATTCCATCAAGATTGGACCGTAACTTAGTCTGCGCATGCGCAAACAATGACTGCAGGAACAGTGACACCTTTTCATTGGTGTTACATAGGTGAGGAAGCTATACTGCCTACCCGACTTGGCAGATGTTTTTATTTGCGCAAATCGAAAAATGAACGTGGTTCAGTTTGAAAAAACACATTGAAGTCCTGTATACTTGGTAGATTAGGTACTGCATCCAAGAACCTCGGTTTTTGCGTTTAGCCAACATCTTGAGCGTATTTGCGCACGTTTTAGCGTACTAAAAAAATTCGGTGATATGGGTAATTTTTTTTCATGAAATTTTACGGAGAATTCTAAAAAAAAAAGATTGGGGTTCACATTTTAAAAAACAAGGTTAGTGTGATGTATCATGCATCGTCCTGTTGAGAGAGTTCGATAAGAGTTGTATTCAGTTCAGTTCGAGCAGGCGACGAGTAAACAGTCAGTAGTATTCGGCCTTTTCTTACATACACCTCAGTTAGTGTGCATTGCGCACGTTTTGCGCATGCGCACATGCGAAAAATGTGATATTTGAATCTACGCTAAAAACCATTTAGAGCTACCATTTAGCATTTAGGAGCTACCATTTAGAAGTTTTGTCTAAAATGGCTGAGACCATTAGCTGAGATACCGTATATTAGAACTTCCTGCATGGTACAGGGATTCGTGAAGTTTTATAGAAGTGCGCATTATTGCATGTACTTTCGTGTGTTATTGTGTTTCTTTAAAAGTAGCTGTATCGTTCGCTACTCGGTGCATATTAACTCCAGAGGGTTAGATGAGTAAGAAGGGGTGAGAGGAGTGTTGTGGTCTTTTGGGAAGGATTTACTGTGATTACTAAAGGGCTTATTATGATTAATTCTTTTAGTGATAAACAGTTAACAGGAGGTTAATATCTATGCGAAACCATTAAATATTTTATGATATTATTATGTACTTACTCAAAATTATCCAAGGCTCCAGAAGTATATCTACGGGATTATTTCCTATACGAAGGATGGTCCTGGGCATTGCTACATCACTGCTAAGGATGAAAGGTGGTAAGGAGGTTGGAATCCCACAGCTAGTTAGCCTAGAGTTAAATAGTTAATTACTTTTTTTAAAGGGAAAATTGTAAAAATTAAATGGAGTTGGCCTCAAAATTGCGCTGATTCCTCTCACTGATCACTCTCTCCGCCTCTCCTTCCTCACCTGGCGTTGATCTTAGGTCGTGGGGTTGAAGCAGGTGTTCGGGTTCTACCTGTTTTTTTTTTTGTTTTTTTTTGACAAGTAGGGGTTATCAAGCCAACCCTGTAAAATCCCCTGTCTTAACTTAATACTTACTCTAACCTGCGTTCATAAAATAAATAAAGTAATATTAACTGTAATTAAAAATGGTTTTGATTTTAATTGTTAGGTTAGAGAAAGATACTTAACAGCTAAATCATTTTGTGTTGTTATTGTTAACCTCATTACTCTATATTGAAATCAGAATTTAAAAGAAATTCAAAATTTAGTCACGTGAGCTTAACGATGTTCTGTATGTAGCGATGTATATTTCGAGTTATTAGTCCGATCCTTATATAGGTAACGCTACAGTGTAGACCGATGAAGACACATTCAGTGTTAACCCTACTGTCGTGAGTCCCTCCCGGGAACACTCCTCTAATTTAAGTTCTCACCAATATCCAAACGCTAAAGTTAAGTTTCCATCAATAAACGAATGAGTGGGGAGACAAGCCACAGAACCCAGGGTACACAACCTGGGGCCCCACCACCAACCCCTAACAGGGGGTTGGAGGGAGAGGCCTCCATTTCCTATAAAACCCTGGATCCTGGGGCTTTAGCTTCATTCGACACTTCCTCTAACCAGCTCTCTCTTCTCTCCTCTACCTTGCTCTCTCTCCTCCTCAAAAGATCCTAGATGTCGGTGGATATCCGCCGCCTGGGCAAAACCTCCTCTCCTTCAAAAGATTCTAGATGTCGGTGGATATCCGCCGCCTAGACAAAACCTCTTTCTCCAAAAGATCCTAGATGTCGGTGGATATCCGCCGCCTGGGCAAAATTCTACCTCTCACCTCCACCTTTTCACTCCCTCAAAAGATCGTAGATGTCGGTGATAACCGCCTGCGCATATCCTCACGCCACCGTGATGAACCAATTTTAAATTCATCACACCTACGTTACTTCGAAAATATGATCATAGGCCATACTGCATGACTAAAATTTGGCTTGAATATGCTATTAAATGTAAATGGTTCTCCATTTGGGCATCGAAGATTTCCATTCAATTCAAAGTGGGTGGGTGGCTTGGTCTGGCCTGCACTCATTGTTGAACATTAGGGAACCTCAAGCATTACGCAAAACCCTCTCCTCACTACCATCCTTGAAGGTATATTATTTTATTTATTTTTTTATTCAACAAAAATGTTATACGATACATATCAAGAGTTTTAGTAAGTCTATATAATACAAGTTCTTAACTTATAGTGGTTTATGAGCCTAAGGTCCGTGACCCATCCAGGATCGTCTCTTACACTGCTATTTATATCTGCATAAATATGTTGTATGCATCCGCAGTTTCATTGACAAAGTACACCGCATGTGCTAGGAGAATGATTAATGAACTTATAACAATATTTGCAGGATGTTGTAAGGTTGGTGGTAGTTTTACGACGGGGTTGTGGTGAATGGTTAGGATGTGTGGTGATCGCCATGGAGGGTAGGTTTGGGCAGGAAGGGCACTAATACTAATACCCCGCGGTTATCACCGCAGCGGGTATTAGGTGCTCCTTGGGAGTCTTGCTAGCACCCCACAGGTACTACTGTAGGGAGTATAAAATACCCCGCGGATACCACCACAGCAGGTGCTAGATGAAAGAGAGGGAGGCACCCCGCGGTTACCACCACAGCGAGTATAAGATACCTCGCGGTTACCACCACAGCAGGGGCAAGGAGAGGTAGGAGAGAGAGGTTTGAGAGAGAAGTCGCAAATCGAGGGTTGGTCGGTCGAATGAGGAGCTGGGCTAGCAGGGCTGCTTATAAAGGCCCCTTTCCACCCGTCCCCCGTCCATAAACAGCCGTTATGACAGTTGAGGGGCGATGGCGGTCGATGGACCCTCTCCTACTTACCGCAGGGCGTCGCTCAACTTGTCGTTCTCCTTCTTTATTTGGTTAAATCTTCACCCATATATGAGTGGTAAATGTACAATTTTGAGGGGTACCATGACACAGGTTATTCCTAAGTATTTAGTAAATACACTTGGTTGATATTCAGTATTATTCAATACACAAAATAGGTACCTACGAAGGCTGATTTGTATTTTCCTAATCTAAACTAGTTTACAAAATAATTGCGTTATTTTCAAGCTCTCAATATTCCAGAACCAGTTTTTTAAATTCGTGTTATAAATTAATTGAAATAGGGACTGCTCATCTTAATTCTATAGTAACCTGTTATATACGTTTAGTAATACCTAAAAAATGTATGAAAAAATATTTAGGAGTTGGCAGGTCGTTCTCTTGAAGGCCGGATGATTTCCTTACTTCAAAAGCGCTCGAGAAGTTGACATGGTAGTGACGAGGTGACGATTCTCACAATCAGTCAAAAAACCTTTAAGTAAGTCCCAGGTCGCCACTCGCTGTCTCACGGGGATCCCGGAGCTTCGGGTGCCTCAAACCCATGAAACCCGCTGCTCACACTCCCAACACCAATCCCCGGGCTTCGGGAGAGGGAAAACCCCGTAGTGAGTGTCAAATCATGTCGGAGATGAATATACTTATCGGCGGGAAGAAAAGTCGGCGTCGGAGGGGGAAGTCGTAGGGAAAAAGGCGGGAGCTGCGGTGCTCCCATCGAGCGCAAAGTGGAAGCCGCTAAGTGCCTCTGGAATATGGCGTGGTAAGCTGGTTGTGGGGAAGGAGGTACCGTGTCGAGCATTAGACCTCCCTCGTTGTCAACGAGGGGTCTCGAGCGGTATCGGCCAACACATTGGTACAAGGGGTGAAAAAATACAATTTTCGGAAAGAGAATTTCAGTAGCCATTTCTTATAGTAAATTATTCGTAGAATTCAAATATAGTAGCTGTAAATCGGTTGGAAATTTTTTAAACTAGAGTTTATTGTCCAAAGTTGAACTTTAGTGAAAATAGGTAAAACTGTGATTTTTTCACAAGTTCTGATTTTTTGTGTGGTTTTTTCTCTCATTTGTGTGATGGTAATAAACTCAAAAATTGTGTGAATTTGTGTTCGGGCTGAAGAAGTATGACAGAATATATTTTGATCAGAAATACACCATTTTCGCCAATACCTGACTTGTATTTGGCATACCGAAAGAAAAAGGCTTCCTCCGGTCTCGCTCTAATTTTAAATTACAGGTGCTAGTATGAAGTAAATTTGCTGTGAAAATCATCACCACCTTCCGCCAACTCCGGCTGCAGTAGTTGTTTGAGTGGCGTGGACTACCCTGCATGAACGGGTACAGTTTGAAAACTCGGTTCGATGTGTTCTGCTAAAGGTTCTGTGGGGATATTGTTTTGTATTCCATGGTCAAGTGGGAGTTCAGGAGACACCTCTCATCAGTTTACATCGTATTAAGATTAAGAGGATGTGACACTAATCAGAATGCGCCTAAAAAGAAGAGCCAGCCACTTAGCGGAGATGGGAAGGAACTGCTATTGTTACCTACCCAATGTTTCCGTAACTTTGAAGTAGATCTGCTTGAACTTTCGATGTACCTCCCGAAGAGATGTTGATAAAAAAACATTGAATAATGCGGACTTCATTTTGGTTTTGTCCTCCTGAGATGAATTTGAGCCACTGATGATGTCGCAACATAATTATCCGAAGAGCTGGGAATGGTGGAATTCAACGCAGAATTCGATTCCCAACAACTTTTCTATCGAAAAAAATTTCTTTCACGCAGTAGATAAGGCTAATTATCAAAAATCAGCTAAGAAACGTGTTTGTTTTATTAGTATTTTTTTAAAATTATTTATTTATTTTTTGTTTTTTGCAGAACACATATGAATAAAAAGTATTTTGGGTATGGGAACGTGGGGTATATTCGGAATCATCGGATCAACAAGGTAAGCAGTTGTTGTGTGTTACTGACGATGGTTTGCTCACCGAAACCGGTATAACAGTGTTTTTTGCATTTTTTGTGTATTAGTGAAAATAGAACTATTTTTTCAATAACTCCGTTTTTCTTTGGAGGAAGGTAAGCAGTGCTGACTAATTTTTTTCCGGTACCAACACTGGGTGCGCCACACCGGGAAATTTTTAGATTCAAAGACTTCAAAACCTAGGTATCTGGGAGAAACCTAGGTTTTGATAAATACTAATGTGCGTATTACTATAAAAACTCCCTATACGCTCCCTAAACTCTCTATACGTATTACTATGTATAGTTTATTCTCACAATATTTATACCTGTTACACACAGTATAGTTCTTGAAATGTTCGGCTCTGTTGATCTCATTTCAAATACAATGCCTCATTAGCATATTAGTATTCAACGCTCCACTTGTAAATATATGAATAACTAAGAGCTAAAACCTCGCTGCTCCGGACACAGCAGGATGTGGATTACGCTGTTTTGTCAAATCGAGGCGTAGAGCCCACCAAAATCGCAGAGGCAGTCAGATGGATGGTTTGTGTTTAAATTTATAGAGCTCCCATCGGGTGATCCCATCTGCTGTCTCTTGAAGTTCGAGTGGTATGTTGTAAATCAGTCCCGCGCGGAATGTTTGATGGCTCTTCCCGGAGCTATACTCGTCGTTGGAAATTGATGGACGCAGCGGCCTCCTGCGTTTCAACATTCGTTTATTCATTTCACCAGGTATTCCGAGTGGCGGATGGTCGAGCTGGAATAAATGTTTTCTGCGACCTCGAACTGACCTTATTATGTTGTACTGCATATTACGTGCGTGGGGGTTATTGTTTTCCCCACCATAACCAGTGCCAAGCTTAGACCGATTTCGAGTCGGATCGTCACAGGCAGGTAAATAATATTATGTAAATTTGGTAATGACTCTATTCTTGTATACGTTTGTTTGTTGAAACACTAGTACATTCATACTGTGCATTACAAGCGCCGCCCTGGGTTGGAAGGAGGGGCGGTGGGATTCGAACAATCTCAAGAACTATGTGACAGATCACCTCCCTTGTATGTCTGAATGGAAAACGCTACGAATTATTACACAAAGGTTTATTATTTTATTTATTTATTTAATTTATTTTGTTGAGTACGGGCAAGCCCAATTGCACGGATATGTACAGCGTGGAAAAACAAACGAGAAAATAATATTATTCAACACCATTGGAACAAACAAATTTAAAATAAATTACAGTAAATCAATTTCACAAACTTGGTGAGGAGGCTATGATTGATCTCAATTTCTTTGCAGGGTCGTGAAAGAAATCGTAGTCTGGGTATAGATTCAGAAGCAGGTTGGCGGACCGGGGAAGACGATGAAAAGGACGATTAAGGTGATAGTTGGTTGCGGAGAATGGCACATGAAAGAGAAGAGGCGAGCGCGACGAGACTCTGGGGATCGAAATGTCTATTCTGGCCAGAAGTTCAGGGCAGGATATTTTGCCGTGAGGAGTTTGTGGTGAAACGCAAGATCCGCCACAAACCGCCGCTTTTCAAGAGGCTGCGATTGACAAACCTCCAGCAGGTAGGTGTAATCAACGTCAACCGAGGGGACCCCAAGCTTGTAGGTGACGTAGCGAAGAAACTTGTTCTGCACTCTCTCCAGTGAATATTTGTGTACGGCGTAGCAGGGTGACCATACTGGGGAGGCATACTCAAGCAACAGGAGTAGGTACCAGAACCTTGTAAAGAATTACGAGTGTCTGAAGCTATTGTGTTATTGAAGCTCCTGGTGTTTCTTTTAATAAAACCCAACGCTCTCATAGCTCGCCGTGCGATGTTTTCGATGTGCCTGGAGAAAGTAAGCCTCCCGTCGCAGAGAACCCCGAGGTCCACATTTTCCTCCCGCCTCTGAAGACCAGAGCCGCCGAGAACATAGTGATGGACGATTGGCCGAGTAGTCCTGTGGAAGGTGACGATGAAGCATTTTCCTGTATAGATGCCCCTTCTGCGTAGGTCACTGTGTTCTGTTGTCTACACCTACCCTCGTGCTCACCACTGAAAGCCCAAAATCCGGTACTGCAACCAGCCGGGCAATTACGTGCAGTTGCTTGAATATGCGGTGGATTGAAGAATTCTTTAATTAAATATTAGTTGTTGTTCACGAAGCATGATGTTTGTTCCAAGTTCAAGTTACAAAGTTATCCATCAGCAAAATCCAAAATAACCTTCATCTTCAGATGAAATAATGATATCACGGAACAACCAACTCGATTCCGTGCAGCCATCCGTGATTTTAGTCAGGTTTTCCGTAGCAGTGATATCTAGGCTGGATTTATACCGTTTTATTCACGATCATGTTAACGAACGGTTCGACGTACCGGTTTTAACTACGTTAACTTAAAAACGTTTTTAAAAAAGCGTTGCCGTAGGGGGTCTAGCCACCAGACCAGAGTTTTCATGACGGTACGTTTATTGTCGAATGAAATCTGGGGGACACCCCAGACCCCCGGATTATGACAGTTTAGATCAAGGATCAAAGCAAGGAAACATGGAACATGTTTTTCGAATAGGTACGTCTACATGATAAGAGAGGATATGGAGATATGTAGAAAAACGTCTGCCAATTCGAGTAGGCACTATAGCTTCCTCACTTGAATCACGTGAACGTATAGAATAGTTGAGTAGGTTCGTTATCGGACCGTCTGCGATCCAACCCGCGTGTACCCTCAAAATTCCATCTCTCTACGACTATTTTTCGCGTAGTTAGAAGCGTTATAAGGAAACGGTCAACATTTCATGTTAGCCCATGCGCAGAGGGAAATTACAGTAAGACTCCAATAAAGTTCATATGGAACCATCAAAGTATTATACTGATCGACCCTCCACATGTGAACTCATTTCAACGATAATTAAGGTAGTTATGGGCACTCTAAGTATTTCACGTTTGCGCATGCACAGTCTAAACGGTTTTCATGATTTTCAAACGGGACCATCTGCGATCCAACCCGCGTATACCCTCAGAATTTCAGCTCTCTACGAGTATTTATCGCGTAGTTAGAAGCGTTACAAGGAAATGGTCAACATTTCATGTTCGTGCATGCGTAGATCAAAGTTACATTACGATTCCAATGAAATTAATTTGAAACTACCAAAGTATTACTCCTGACCGACTCTCCAAGTTTGAACTCATTTCAACGATGTTTAAGATAGTTATGGGCTTTTCACATATTTCACGTTTGCGCATGCACAGACGAAAGTTACGGTACTTTATCAACGATTTTGGTATGGGACAATCTGTGACTCAACCCGCACCTACCCTCGAAATTTCAGCCCACTTCGACCATTATTTCGGGTAGTTATGGGTGTTGCAAGGAATTACCTCAGACAGACAGACAGACACGGAACCAAACATTTTCCTCGATGTCTGAAACGGAAAATGGTTGTGGAAATTTTCATTTTGGAGGACATGCACTTTTTTCTACTCAATCACGAATCCAGGGCTTCCCTACCTTCGGTAGTGCGAAAGAATTTCGTGGGATATCCAAGCCTGGGACCAGCGACCTAACGCAATAGCCTCTGTGGATGGAGACTGAGACCATATATATTATGTTATCAGTGTTATCACGTTATCCAGTCTTGTGTTGTAAGTTTAGAGTTCAGTAGGGAGAATTATAATTGCTCAAATTCGTTTTGTTTGCATCTCAGAATTCGGAAATGATGAATAAGTACCTAAGTATTAAGAAAGTATTAGAAAATCTAGATCTGAGTGTTAAATGATTACAGCTTTGGTTTATTATTGTCAGTAATGAAGCTTTGGAATCAAGCATGAAAAACAAATCCCCCTCTCCCCCCCTCGAAATTTGATGGTTTCCTTTTCAGGGTACGTAGAATACAAAAATTTAATTTAAATAAAGTCCGTCCTTCCGCCTCCGAAACACTTTCCTTAGTTACCATGATCAAAAATTCATGAAATTCGGTTTGTAGGTCCTATTTGGGATCTAGTTGGTCCGCGAGGCTCGGCGTTACTGTCAGTCATCTCTGAGGGGTGAAAATGGGGGTCGAAATTTCCCGAACGCCGTATTTCTAAAAGTTTAAATAGAAGGGTATGGTTTTTTACGTTTTGTGTACTGAATGAATTAAATTAAAATTCAACAATAATGGTATTACGAAGAGGAAGGAGGATGTACAACTTGGAAAGATGTAAAAGCCACAAAATAAAACGAGGAAAGATGGCTGAATGTAGAAGTTTTGCGACAATATCGAAAAGCGAAGGGACAATAAATGAAAAGAAGGAAAGATACAATGCAGAGTAAAGAAAAAAACAAATTACATTGCAGACGAGTGATCAAATTGAAGACCAGAAACAAAATGGAACTTATCAACAGACGATTTGTGATAATCTTGAATCCAAAGGTTAATTATTGAAAATGATAAATAACCAATAAAACCCAAAACTTTAAAAAAATCGACATAACGGCGCTCTGGAAACTTCTATTTTCCACCCCTTAAGGATGACTGTCGGTGTCGCCGAGCTTCGCGGACCCAAATGGGACCCAGAAACCAAATTTCATTAGTTTTTCTTTATGACCTTGAAATGCAAACCTGCAAATTTTTGCGGGGGGGGGGGGGGGATTTATTATTTTATTAATTTTTTTCAATGCTTGATTGCCAAGGCTCATTATTGAAAATAATATACCAAAAAGGGCTTGTAACCTGTCAGTGTATCCGGCGTTCACTCCGAGTTTGCACATGTAGCTTTGTGATACGCTTTTACTTACTTTCATCGCCAATTTTACTATGTTCACTTAACTTTTCAAAATTCGCTTGTAGTGTTGTAGTTGTAGTAATGCAAACATTCATTTGAGGCTGCTGCTTTACGCCCGGCTGTCCTGCCAATTCGCTTGTACCTAGAGTATGTGACGGTGGCTGTTCTCGCGTCGTTTTTTCTTTCGGTGGAGATGAGGTCGTTTGGTGGAAGCCTAATCGATATCCCTTCTTAACCGGTGATAATCTCGCTGGTATTGACCGGGGGGGGGGGGGGACTCTCGAGGGTCCACTGTCACACTCTTGTCACGTAGTAGCTGAGCGTGGTTTGGTAGTGTGCGCTGAGTAATTCACCATACTCCATCCAATTTTTGTGGGCTTACCAGAAGGATTTAGCCCAAAGGTTTCCAGAAGGATTCGTTTACAGACATCCTGTTGCTTTGATGATGCATGCAGCTACTGGCTTCCCCACTTTCCCAACTTTAGAGTGTCAATATAATTAAAATATATTGAGCTCATTTGAAGGCGATTAATGCCGTGTCTCAATTTACAAGTCCTAGTAGTTGTTCCATCGTAACGATGGAGGTTGATAACCTAGAGGTTGCCCAGATGAGCACAATTCACTGGACAACAACCTCTAACAACATTTTTTTCCGCCAATACTCGTATGTAGGAGCTTTGTTCTCCACCGGTAACGATTACTGAGGTAGTACCATTACGATGGAGGTTAGTTACCATGAAGTTGTTCAGATGTCCTTTCCTGAAGCAAAACTTCAGACTACTTTTCATTCCCCATTTTCCCTGTCATACTTCTGCTACCCAGAAGTACGTCATGTCGGGAGGAGTGTGACGGTGGCTGTTCTCGAGTCGTTTTTTCTTCCGGTGGAGATGGGGTCGTATGACGGAAGCCTAATCGATATCCCTTCTTAACCGATGATAATCTCGCTGGTTTAGAGAGGGGGGGGGGGGGGGAGGAGGACTCTCGATGGTCCACTGTCACACTTCGTCACATCAATTTCCGTTCTGCCAATATTCAATGTACATCACAAGCTGACACTTGTAAATTTCACCAAACATTTGCACTTAATCTTCACGATACTTGATCTGTAATCGTTGTTTTATGTAACAGGGCCCACTGGGGTGTCTGAGTCGAGTCTGTTCTCAGCCCGTTAGATGAAAACTGACCTGCAGTGGGCGAAAATCGAGAATTCTATTTATTGGGAATTCGAAGTGGGTGGGCTTTATAGCTTCTTCAAATTTCTAGTATGATTCATATATTTAGGTGGTCGATCAAAAACGTTTACAACAGCAGGACATATGATAGGTAGGTAGGTATATGCATAGTGGTGCCCTAGGTGGGTATAAAATCGGATGCAGTAATCTCAAACAGTTGTCTGATTCTTAAATAGGATTCCCCGTTAGCGCTCGCACAGAGCCTATTTCTATGAACACTGTGGAATTCACAGGGGATGAGCAGAGAGCCTATCTCTGTATGTCCCCCAGAAAATTTCATTCGAATCTAGAGAATAGAACCGGGGATAGAGGCAATACAGGCGCAGACGTTACTATAACTCTGAGAAATTTGAAACTCATTAAAGATCATTCAAGGGCTCAACCTGCATGGTTCCTGAAAATTGCATTGAAATCGCCCAAATAGAACCGGTGTTAGGGTTTGATTTTATATTATTTATATGAGACCATCTGTGGACCGACCGCACATGCTGTCCAAATTTCAACGCGTTTGTATTGTTCTCTCGAAGAAACACGACAGCCAATCTGCGTCAAATGTACAACTAGTTTCAAGTGTTGAAACACTTGACAATGGCCGTAATAGGACGTCAACCTTGAACTAACCGTATATCGTCTTCTAGGAGTTCGTTGAAACCACATTACGATGAGAACGAGTTTCAAATGCAGGCATTCAGAGCTCTCCGCATTCTCACGTGAAGGCTCAAGTGCGCTGAGCGAAATTCGGATTAGTCGAGCAATACTAACTCCCAAGCGTGTTAGCCCGTCGAAACTTTTCTCTAACCCGCGCAATGAAAATTACATAAGTTTACTACCACGTGCCCATCCCAACCCGCCCCTTCAGCTCTTCCATTATGTAGCGGCGCTGCGGAGGCGAAGGTACCTCCGAGGATTTCAAGGGTTTTCCGAATGATTTCTCGCCCGTGTACGGAAAGCCCTTTAGGAGCTGAATATACTCTCATTCCCATTTCATCATAAATTAGAGCGGGTAATCACTAACAAAATACGCAACTCTTGTATTGATGGAACCCGAGAACGAAAACCGTTGAGTACTCTCGTGTGTGAGCCCAGTGGGAGGATATATTGAACCCCAACAGTTTCTTTTTAGAGCACAAAGCATATTACATTACAGTGGGACGGGTTACTCGTGGTATCAGTCGTATCAGTTGTAAGGTATCGTGGTATCAGTTGTAAGCTATAGATGAAAATGTTTTGTTCGAGGGTGTTGAACCAATCAGTTTGAAAGCATTTTAAATACGTAGAAAAAAGTAGAGAATAACAGCATTAGGGTTCGAAACCGACAGTTCATTTATCTATTATTGAACGGGCAAAAGTTGCCCAATTTACAAATTATTAATGACTGTCATCTAAAATCACGTTGTTCCAAATAATAAACCTTATTTATAAAATAAAATAAAATTTGGGTTCAAAGTAATAATAATTTGGCATGTCTCTTCAAAACATTTTCACTTAAACAAAGTAGGTCCATTGCTGACATACTTGCCAGACGGTTGAATTCCCGCTGGCTTCTGATCAGGGGCCCACCGAGTAGGTAGTTGGTGGGAACCGTCCGGAGGAAGAAAGTCTTCGTAAAACGTATCACATACGGTGGAACGTGAAATCTTGAAAGTGATGACAGCTCTGGATAATCCACCTCGCCGTCAACCAAGCGGTGGACAAACATTACATCGGCCAGTTTCCGCTGCTTCCTGAGAGTCTGCAGGCCCGTCAAACTCAACATACCCGAGGCGTCGAAATCGTCCCATCTGATTCCCAACTTATATGAGACGTATCTCAGGAAACGACGCTGAACCCTCTCAATCGATTCCACCGCTGCATTCAGTCGATGCATACTCCAGAATAGGGTGAACCAAGGCAGTGTATAGCATCATCAAGGCCGACGGATCATTAAACTCCGGGTGTTTCTCTTGATAAATTCAAGTGTCTTCAAGGTCCTTGAGCAGATGTCATTGATATGGTCGGAGAAGCCGAGGTGGCTGTCACACAGGACACCCAGATCCCTAAAAACGTGTTTAGCTTCAATACCTGCCCCGCAATGGAATAGTTACTGGCGATCGGTGAGGATGAGCAGGAGAACGATACAACCGAACACTTGCCAGTACTCAGGGACAACTCATTCCTCTTACGCCGTTCGTCAACAGCCCACAGGGACGACTGAAGCCGCTCGCAGTCCTCCATCGATCTAACCGCAGCAAAAACCTTGATGTCATCAGCAAACAGCAAATGCTGCACCCCATCCTCAAAAACCGAACCGACATCATCCATAAATACAAGAAACATCCACGGACCCAAGTGGGACCCCTCTGGAACTCCGGAAGATGCGAAGAATGGTCGAGACAGGGTATTTCGCACCCGGATGGATAACTGCGGCCCGACAAATAGCTGGTGAACCATCGCAACAAAGAACCGTGGAACCCAAATCTGTCCAGCTTTCTGATCGGAGTAACGTGTGACACCTGGTCAAATGCCTTCTCGAAGCCGGTGTAGACACAATCCAGCGTGTATATTTTTCTGTCTCCAAATTGTTGAAAACTCAATTTTTGGTTTATCATTTTTTCCAGTAGTGAACCTTTAGAATTAAGCTTGGGAAAAAAACTAAAATTTTATGGTTTCCGTTTCAAGGCACGTACAATCCGAAGATGGAATTAAAAAAAAAAACGCTGCAAATTATTACAGAAGGGTTTATTATTTTCAGTTTTTGTTTTCTGTTCTGCGTAGATCACTATTTCTTTGGTCACTACTTACCATCGTACCCCCCTCCCCTCACCACGGAAAGCCCTAAAATCCAGTAACAACTTCGAGCCGTACAGTGGAATGGCGGATGACGGTCACAGAACAACCAACTCGACTTCATACAGCCAGCCGTGATTATAATCTAACAATGATATTTGGGCCGGATTTATACCGTTTGATTCACGATCATGTTGACGAAGCTTTTCGGTGAAAACGGACGGCTGGTCGTACAACAATGCGGGTGGCCCCAAAAAATTCTTCAGTTCAAGGTTATTTAAAAAACGTTTAAAAAATGCGTTTTCCAAACCATAAGTTTTCGTCCTACCATAAGCTTTCGTTTTAAAAAAACCTAAAGTTTTCGAGGAAATTGCAACCCCTATTTTTCGCCCCTTAGAGATGACTGACAGTAACGCCGAGCTTCGAGGACCAACTAGACCCCGAACGGGACCTCAGACCAAATTTCATGAATTATGGTTCATGGTAACTAAGGAAAGTGCGAAGTACGGCGTACGGCGAACAGACAGAAATTTTTTATTCCATTTTCGGATTCTACATACTTATTCCGAAACGGAAACCACCAAATTTTTTGTGGTGGTGGGGGTTAAACTTTTTTTTCATGCTCGATTCCAAAGGTTCATTATTGAAAATTATTAACCAACTTCAGGGGTACCACGACAAAAACGATAGGTCACAAGTTCATTTCTAAAACACCAAAAAACCCTTATTACACCCATTTTTCACCCATAACACCCCTGGGTATATTCCGATCGGGCTGCAAAGTTTCGGGAGAAAAGTCGCACACAAATCTCACACTGAACATACGTAACTGTTGAATAAAATAAGAAACAGCCGGCTCCTAGAAAACCATATATGTCGCCTATTTTAATTTACCTGTACATGTACCTATATTCTGCGGGTATGTTTGCAAACGGTAATAGGATGAGAGGGTGAAACGAGCGGCCATTGCTAGTAATAGATAATATAATAATTTTAGTTCACTGGAAGCGTTACAAGTAGCAGTTAGTTTGGCTTCTGCCAGTTGCATCGCGTGTGATGGAAAAGGCGCAAAAGGTCTACCCCTCCATCAACTCCGAGCGGCCTTACGTGTCTTGCATATCAACGCCGTTTTCCAGCCAAGTTCTTTCACTCAGGCTGAGTTGAGCGCCGTACTGTGGCGCTGCTACTGCTGTGTACTACCGTACACCTTTTGTGACAGGTAAATTCATCTTTTTCCCGTCCTTAGCTTCCTCTGCTCTCGTCCACTTCTTGTTGAGAGTTGAAAAGCGACGATGGTGGCAGATGTTGTTTAAAGTGAAAACTACCTAATATGCGTTATCCTTCTATTTGGCAGATTTGTACCAAATCTTATTAAATGTACTGGCAGATTTGTACCAAATCTTATTAAAATAAATGTACTGGTAGATTTGTACCAAATCTTGTTAAGTGTACAAGTACATGTACGATATACATTTTGTAACTTTGTACAAATCCACTCACCTTCGTCAATACATATTATAGGCCTTGAAACTAAAATACTTAATATCACAGTACGTAAAATAATTGATGAGAACATCGAGGTAGGTAAAATCAACACGACGTTCGGTACCCAAAGTAGCCCACTCCACCCCTCGTCAATGCAGTGCGCTCCAGCGGCCACCGGGCTAACTTGTGAAGTCTTTTGTTAAATCTTCTGAATAGATTAGTGGAATGCATTGTCAAGCGATCTGGATGCTCGCTGGCGCTCGCATCTCAAACAAGATAAACAATCACAGAAACTATCCCGTGAATGAGCAGGTTGTTTGGGACTTCTGAATAGATTAGTGGAATGTAATACCTAACATTACATTCCATTAATCTATTCAGAAGTCCCAAACAACCTGCTCATTCACGGGATAGTTTCTGGGATTGTTTATCTTGTTTGAGATGCGAGCGCGAGCGAGCATCCAGATCGCTTGACAATGCATTCCACTAATCTATTCAGAAGTCCCAAACAACCTGCTCATTCACGGGATAGTTTCTGGGATTGTTTATCTTTTTTGAGATGCGAGCGCTAGCGAGCATCCAGATCGCTTGACAATGCGAACGAACGCACGCGAACGAACGGAATGGGAACTAAACTTCTTGTACACCTGCTGGAGCGCACTACTTAGACGAGGGGTGGAGTGGGCTACTTTGGGTACCGAACGTCGAGTGGTAAAATCACAGACAAATCTTGAAGGTGGAGTTGAATTTTTATTGAGTCTAATGACAGGGAAGACTGGATCATGCTGTAGGTCTCTTGCAATTACTATTTAACATGAATTTGCATACATTAGAGCTCTGATTTTGAGGTGGTTATGGTTCCAGAACACCCGAAGATGGTCCGAGAAGGGTTAAAATCTATCGTGCAAGGAGAATTATTTTCTGTGCAAAACTCTGTTTCCGTGTGTTCCCTTATTCCGTCTAAACCGCTTGAGCGATTTTAATTAGGGATATCTCAGTGTGATCAGCGCATTCCATTACCATCGAAGGAGGAATACCCACTGAAGCCCCCGGACCCGCATTTCCTTTCGTAACTGGACAGATTCATGCAGAACAGATTCCTCACATCCACCTATGCAACCTTAACCCGACTGTACTGTTCCCGATTTTGCTTTCTGATTATTATTTTCAGGAATGAACCTTTGGAATCGAGCATGGAAAAAAATTTTTGCCAAAAAAAGTCAGCTTTCCCACTTATTTGACACGGATGGGTGGAATCAGTTATTAAAAAAAAAAAGACAAGCCAAAATGATTGATAGCAATAAATAGAGTAGTAATAAATTAGCTAACATGCTTAATAGGATCATCCATTTCAACATTTCAACATTTCACGTTCGCGCGTGCGCAGACGAAAGTTACAGTACGATTCCAATGAAATTCATGTGGACCTATCGAAGTATTTTTCCTGATCGACCCTCCAGGTTTGAACTCATTTCAGCGATATTTAGGGTAGTTATGGGCGTTTCAAGTATTTCACGTTTACGCAAGCGCAGATGAAAGTTACGATACGATTTCAATGATTTTGATATCGGACCATGTGCGATCCAATCCGCTGTCAGATCTGTACGACTATTTTTCGCATATCTAGAAGCGTTACAAAGAAGTGGTCAACATTTCATGTTCGCGCATGTGAAGACGAAAGTCACAGTACGATTCCAATGAAATCGGTTTGGAAATATCGAAGTATTATTCCTGATCGACGCTCCTAGTTTGAACTCATTTCAACGGTATTTAAGGTAGTTATGAGCGTTTCAAGTATTTCACGTTTGCCCATGCGCAGACGAAATTTGCAGTAGTTTTTCAATGATTCAAGTATGGGACCATCTGTGACCCAACCTGCATGTACCCTCCAAATTTCAGCCCATTTCGACCATTATTTCGGGTAGTTATAGGCGTTACAAGGGCCGCAGACATACAGATGGCCACAGAGACAGACAAACAGAAACGGAACCAAACAAAAAATGACATCTGAAATGCAGAATGGTAGTGAACATTTTCATTTTGGAGGATTTATTCCCCGCCTCTCACTGATTCACGAATCCAAGGCTTCGCTACCTTCGGTAGTTAGGAAGCAAAATAAATAAATAAATAATTAACCCCCTCAAAATTTAATGGTTTTCGTTTCAAGGTACGTAGAATCCGAAAATGGAATAAAAAGCTGCAAATTGTTACACAATGGTCTGTTATTTACCTGTATAGATCGCTGTTTTCTGTGGTCAGTACCTACCCTACAGCTCCCCCCAGGGAAGTCCTAAATGGGGTTGTGGAGCCGGCCCGGGAATTACAGTTTCATAAAAATGCGCGGTATTATAATATAATTTAATCACTAATATTATTTGTTGTTATTCATGAAGCATAACGTTTGTTCAAGTTACAAAAGTACCTATCAACAAAATTCATAGGAGCCATCATTCTTCAAATGAAATAATATCACAGAACACACAACTCGACTTCATACAGCCATCCGTGGTTGTAATCATGGGGCCTATTCACTAAGCGAAAGAGACATATATGTTCGGTCAGACTCTCTCTTTTGGCAGAAGAGATTTTTATAGTATCCATGACAGAGTTATTCAGTAACTTCTAAAAGAGAGAGTTGGCGGCCTTCTTGGCATTTTCAATCTCTTTCAGAGAGACAGCTAATTAGGTGTCTTTCCTCGAAAGAGCGAGTCTATTTCTCGTTTGTTTGACAGTCATAAATTGTGTAATATCCTCGTTCATCCGCAACCACATCGGTAATTTTGATCGTTTTTTTTTTTTCATTTCATAAAGGTGAGTCAATTTTCATTAAAAATATATACATATTATTGACTCATGAGTAAAAACGTCCAAGTACGGGTTGAGGTAGGTACCTACCTACCTACCTAAGAGTGGCCGTTCATTAGGTGCAGATATAATACAAGCATTAAGCCCCCATATCGACTTTTTTTGTTTATAATTGAAACTTTTTTTGGTTTATTATTTTCAATAATGAACCATTGGAATCGAGTATGAAAAACAGAATTCTAACGCCCCTAAAAATTTGATGGTTTACGTTTCAAGGTATGTAGAATCGGAAAATGCAATACAAATATTTCTGTCTGCCTGCCGTACGCCGTACTGACCACTTTTCTTAGTTACCATGAAACAAAATTGATGAAATTCGGGTTATAGGTTCTGTTCGGGGTCTAGTTGGTCCTCGAAGCTCGGCGTTACTGTCAGTCATGTCTAAGGGGTTCGAAATAGGGGTTGACATTTTCAGAACGCCTATACCTTTTTTTTACGTGAATCTTTTTACGGTTTTAAATAGTTCTCGAACTTACGAGTTTTTAAGACCACCCGGATCATCGTACGTCCAGCCGTTCGTTCAAAGTAAGGCCCCGAAGTTTGCACCGACAGGCATTTTCGACAGCAGGGTGAATGAAATTGTATACATTTAGCCCAAATCTCGTCACCAGGGACGCGCTTACAGTCGGGAATTGGCCCGAGATAAAATCATTGCTAGTGATCACCTGATTATAATCACAGAGTATGAAGTCGAGTTGGTTGTTCTGCGATATTATTTCATTTGAAAACGCTGCAAATCCCTGCACAACGGTTTATTATTTTGTATAGAATACCCTTCTGTTACAGATCACAGCTCTATGTATAGATAACCCGTCTATATAATATGATATGTACTATTCTATTATATGCATATTATGTAGATCGCAGACACTCCGTAGGTTAGTACCTAACCCCGTACTCGTTACTAGGTACCTACCTAAATCACGAGTTAAATGTTGCTAAAATAATTCTGCCCGATGACAAACAGTACCTAACAAAAAGAAACACACATAATGAAGTTCTGAAAAGAAATTGTTGATGAGGAGTGAAAAAAGTTGCAAAAGTACCTACCAACAAACTCCAGCCCCTTCTACGTAGATGGTATAATTTACCGTTCTGTAATAATTTACCGTTGAGTAATGATTTACCGTAGTAATAATTTACCCATCAATAATACTTCAACGTTTGTTCAAGTTTCACTACCTACCAACAAACTCCAATAGAGCCATCATTTTTCAAATTAAATAATATCACAGAACAACCAACTCGACTTCATACTCCGCCAATATAATCAGGTGATCCCTACCAATGATTGGCCGTTTTCACAAATTCCTATTGTGGGCGCGTCTCTGGTTACGAGATTTGGTTTGGATTGTATACAATTTCATTCACACTGGAGTCGAAAATGCCTGTCGGTGCAAACTTCGGGGCCTTACTGTGAACGAACGGCTGGACGTACGATGCTCCGGATGGTCTTAAAAAACTCGCAAGTTCAAGAACTATTTAAAACCGTAAAAATATTTACGTAAAAAAATGGTATAGGCGTTTTGAAAATTTCAACCCCTATTTTGAACCCCTTAGAGATGACTCACAGTAACGTCGAGCTTCGAGGACCAACTAGACGCCGAACGGAACCTATAACCCGAATTTCATCAATTTTTTTTCATGGTAACTAAGAAAAGTGGCCCGTACGGCGTACGGCGTACGGCGTACGGCGTACGGTGTACGGCGTACGGCGTACGGCGTACGGCGGACAGACAGAAATATTTTTATTGCAGTTTTGGATTCTACATATCTTGAAACGTAAACCATCAAATTTTGAGGGGGGGTAAGAATTTTTTTTTTCATGCTCGATTCCAATGGTTCATTATTGAAAATAATAAACCAAAATGATGGCTCTTTTGGAGTTTGTTGATAGGTAGTGAAACTTGTACAAACGTTGTAGTATTATTGATGGGTAAATTATTATTACACAACGGTAAATTATTGCAGAAGGGTAAATTATTACACAACGGTTCATCTACCAAGAATGGGCTGGATTTTGTTGATCGGTACTTTTGCAACTTGACCAACCGTTGAAGTGTTATCGATGGGCAAGTTATTACACAACGGTTCATTATACTTGACCAAGAGGGTAGGTGTTGACTACAGAAAACAGTGATCTACGCAGAAGAGGCATCTATTCCGCTCCACATCAACAATTTTCCTTGAGATCTTCATTATTTGCGTTTCTCTTCGCCATTTTAGTTAGGTACTGTTTGTCATCGAAAGAATATTATTTTAGCAACATTTAACTCGTGATTTAGGTAGGTACCTAGTAACGAGTACGGGGTTAGGTACTAACCTATGGAGGTTCTGCTGTCTACATAATATGTATAGAATAATACATAATTATATTATATAGCCGGGTTATCTATACAGAGAGCTGTGATCTGCTACAGAAGGGTATTCTGTACAAAATAATAAACCGTTGTGCAGGGATTTGCAGCGTTTTTCAATTTCATTTAAACTTTTATCCGATTCATAACTAAAAACTTCCAAGAATGGATTGAGGTAGGTTACCCATTGAATTGGTATTACTAAGAAATGCGTTCATTATTAAGGTATTGAACTCCCGGGGGCACAAACATCTCGCAATTCATGGATACAATGGGATTTTCATGCATTAGGATCCATGGTCACTGGAGCTATTTTGTAAAATAGACGAACCCCGGAGACATTGGAAGAGAATATCTCTCCCGGGAGATTTTCAAAATAGATAATCTCTTTCCACTATCAATTTTAGTGAATAGGCCTCGAGGTGCTCCCTGATGATATCTGGGCCGGATTTATACCGTTTGATTCACGATCGTGTTGACGAAGCTTTTCGGTGCAAACGAACGGCTGGACATACAGATCTGCTGAGGACTCATCACGAACTGCATTATTTGCGTTTCTTTTTGCCATTTTAGTTACAGCTTGTCATCGGCTGTATTATTTTAGCAACATTTAACTCGTGATTTAGGTAGGTACCTAGTAACGAGTACGGGGTTAGGTACTAACCTACAGAGGGTCTGCGATCTACATAATATGTATAGAATAGCACATATCATATTATATAGACGGGTTATCAATACAGAGAGCTGTGATCTGTAACAGACGGGTATTCCGTACAAAATAATAAACCGTTGTGCAGGGATTCGCAGCGTTTTTATGGTTAAGATTTAACAATTAAGATGAGAAATTAGTATAAATACTATAAAAATCACTCGACATCACTCTACGTAAGCCGCCAAAGGCTTACGTGGCCCGCGTAACCTGTTCACTCAAGTGCCACACTTTCCGTTGCGCCAACTCACAATTATTCCCACTCGAAGGGCTCCCGACGTACTTCATGATGAGGGCCACTTTTCTCCGTGATTTGACTCGCAATCTTTCGAGGCTCGAAAGTTCCACGTTTCTTTGGGCCTCGGAGAAAAACTCCGCCTGGAACAAAGGGGACTCACCCCCCCCCCCCCCCCCCCTCCCGCCAAAACACAAAATACTCCCGGAAAGTTTCACAGTGGAAACTGGTAGCAACGGAGTAATGATCTCTTTTTTGGGGATTTCCCCTCCGGTGTGCCCCCCTCCACCATCACCAACACCATTTTTGCCCATTGGCCCGTTGAGGTGGTGGGGGGAGAAAAGTGTGTCCTGCGGCGGGAGTGTGGCAAACAAGCTACAAACAAGGCGACAGGGAGTCGGACCGTGGTGAACTGTTAATGGAAAAGTTGAAGGCTTCTCCTCCACCCAAAGTCAGACCTCACGTTTCCAGTGACGGTGTTTTTGGGTGGGGGGGGGGGGGGGGGGGTTGCAAGTGCTTCCGAGCCGTGTGGAAGTATAAAATGTAGGAAAGGTGAGCTCTTTTGAGAACCTGCGGAGTTATCTCTTCCGAGCTGCTTTTCCTCTCTTCCGACCTGCATTACCTTCCTACATTCCCCCTCCTGTCCTTTCCTTGTCTCATTCTTTCACATTCTCCCTCTTCTTTAAAAACATATAAATAAATAAAAATAATAAAAAATAATGAAAAAACTTGTGAGCTTTTTTTTGACACTTTTACAGCGAGTTTTCATGAAAATGGGCCCAGATACTGCAGCGAATGACATTCGAGGGCCCAGCAGTGGAACCTGACGGTTTTGAAATGGAATAACTCATACATTATAGGTGGTCATTTTTTGAATAGAAAGAACTGGGCCGTCTACACGAAACTGGGAACTAGACGGAAATTTTGTGTATTTAAATATTTTCCAAAACGAAAAACTTTCTGGATCCCCCCTCTACCCCTTTTGGTTTATTATTCTCTGATTAATAATATACCTACCTATGTTTTCGGTTCGGAATTTTTTTGGATCATCCCCCTTAAAATTTTGTGGTCTATAGATTCAAAAAAAAAAAAAAAGGTGTGTAGATTCCAAAAATGCAATGTCCGTACGCTGTCCGCCGTATCATCCATATCTACTTCATTTTCGGTCCAACAATTAGTTCTTTCGCACTCAGGCTCCATTTGGGTCCTGGTTGTGTCCCGAAACTTTTCATTCCGGATCGGAATACACCGAAGGGGCCAAAGGAGTCAAAAACCTGGGAAATCGTCTGAAATCTCCATAAATTTGTATAATAACACTAGAAGTAGTACCTATCAACTGAGGAATCAAGACAAGAAAATGGCACTGTCAGTGATCAACGATAATTTACCATTTAACCACCAGAAATAGCTATTTCGATTATTACGCATGAAAATGAACAGCCAAATTTCGGTAGGTAAGTCCAGTAGAATAATAAACCCAAGTGGCAAAGACTTACTAGCGTTTTTTTACAAGTGGGGATTTTTTTTTCATCGGTCTCCGTGTCCTTTCCACCAAACAAAATTTTATCCCAAATCTTTATTGCTTGTCTCTTCATAGGTCTCTTAGTAATATACTGCCGTCAGAATCAGGGAAGTCGTATCCAAATTTTTGGCCAAACGTTAACGGTTCCTCCCTGTTTTGATGGGTGGTTTCTACAGAATTTTGGATTCTCAGAGCCGTATCTGCACGAGAAATGCCTCAGTACGGGCTTACGAATAGTGAGATAACAAACTGTTGGGTGGAGTTGCTGAGCGAAAACTCGTACGATTTCTTTTTCAGAGGATAATAAGTATCTTCACAGCATAATACGATTTTTTTGCTAAGTATTTTGCTTATACGGGTTAGTTAGTGTAATGTAGACATACCGGTGCAAAACATATTTGAATAATAATAGTATTAATATCCATTTATTGAGCTTTGGACAGTTTCGTCCATAAGTGCTCACTCGACCAACTTTAAGGGTGGGATTAATATCCATTTATTGAGCTTTGGACAGTTTCGTCCATAAGTGCTCACTCGACCAACTTTAAGGGTGGGATTAATAGTCCGTACTTGAGGGTCAGTAGCACTCAAGTATTGGAAGATGAGCCCTCAAGTCACCAATCGGTATTAATAAACCGCACTTGGGAACGTCAGCCCCTCAAGTCTATTCGAGACTCCGCTCCTACAGCCAAATACTCAAGTAACCGCCATAGGTACCTTGAGTGAGAGTCTTATCAGTTTAGCGTCGTTGTTTCATTGTTATCAGTTCGTTTTCACTAGATTAACGTTAGGAATATTGTTTTCATTACATATTATTATTATTATTATTATTATTATTATTAGATATACGTTTTACCTTTTTATTTTTTATTAGATACAGATTTACTTTAGTTATATTATTATTCATTGCTACAATGGAATTCGACGAATATGATGACAAGTATGACGACTATCTGTGTACAAGTTGCAGTACAAACTGCCAAACACTCTTCGCATGGTACCGGCCTGGGCTTTACTGCACAACATTGGGCTGCGGGAAGGGGACAGGTGGAAATGCGTTTATACATCGACATTTTTCTAATTAGATATTAAATACTGTTACAAAATAAAATGCAATAAAAACAACGCTGTTAAAAAAAATAGAAAAAACGCTATTTATTTTTCAACAGGTCGCAACTTTGCCATAACTTCTGTTTCCTTCAAACATTTTTCTAGCCAACAGTATCTCATTTTCTTTCTTCTCTATGCAGAGATCTAGGTTATTTTTTAGCAGATTCTGAAGCACCTCATTTTGCTCGTACCTACTTTTTGGTTTATTATTTTCAATAATGAACCTGTGGAATCGAGCATGAAAAAAAATTGTAACCCCTCCTCAAAATTGGATGGTTTACGTTTCAAGGTATGTAGATTTCTTAAATGCAATAAAAAAAATTCCTGTCTGTCCGCCGTACTTAGCACTTTTCTTAGTTACCATGAGCCAAAATTGACGAAATTCTGTTTATAGGTCCCATTCGGGGTCTACTTGGTCCTCGAAGCTCGGCATTACTGTCAGTCATCTCTAAGGGGTGAAAAAAACCCTTTTTTTACATGAATATTTTTACGGTTTTAAATTTACGAATTTTTTGAGACCACCCGGAGCATTGTACGTCACAGTAAGGCCCCCAAGTTTGCACCGACAGGCTTGGTCAACAGGAGGGTGAATCAAATTGTATACGTATACATTCAGCCCAAATATCATCACCAGGGAGGAAGCACCTGATTATAATCACGGATGGCTGTGTGAAGTCGAGTTGGTTGTTCCGCGATATTATTCCGTTTGAAAAGTGAAGGCTGTTTTGGATTTTGTTGATAGGTACTTTTGCAACTTGAAAAATCGTTTGAAGTATTACTGATGGGCAAATTATTACACAACGGTAAATTATAGTACCTACACAGAAGGGGCATCTATGCAGGTAAATTATTACAAAACGTTTTATTATTTGCCTTATGCTTCATGAATAACTGCAAATAATTAATTATTGAATTATTGAATCCCGAGAATTGGTAGGAAACTTTAATTCCGGGGCCGGCCGCAGCACTCGATTTAGGGCTTTCCTGGGGGGAGCTCGAGGGTATTGACGCAGAAAACAGTGATCTACGCAGAAGGGGCATCTATACCTACAGGTAAATAATGAACCTTTGTGTAATAATTTGCAGCGTTTTTTGTTTTCAAGGATGACATCCTTGAACATTGTTCTTCCTTCTCAATACCACCTCCCTTAGGACGAACTTCTCGTATTCGGTGAATACCGTACGTTTCGGTTTATTTTCCATTATTTTGGAAAGGGAGTCAAGCGAAAACCTCGGAAAATGTAAAGGAAAACACACGATAACCTGGTAAAAAGTAACCTCCCTAGAAGAAAACCTCTTCTTCTTCTTTTCTATTTGCTGTCCTCACGGAGATGCGCCATGGTGGATACGCAGTTTGAAAGGAAACCTTCTTCATGGTAATCTCAAGTACAATCCAAACTCACTCAGGTAAGTGAGAGTCTCACTCCGTCTATTAATACCACTCCCGAGTTCGTCCCTGACTTGAGGCGCTCAGAGACTTCCGCGAGTGTCAGTGACACTCACACTTGAGATCGGTCTATTAATCCCACTCTAAATATAGCTTCCATTTGTATAAAAAATACGATAGTAAAATGCGGATGCATACATCATACAACATGCTGTTTTTCGGTATCTTCCGATCGAAAAAACTGGCTCTTGTTCATTGTTTTCAATAATGAACCGTTGGAATCGAGCATGAAAAAAAAGGAAGTATCAAAATTTGATGGTTTCTGTGTCAAGGTACGTAGAATCAGAAAATGCAATTTGAAAAAAATCTGTCCAGCAAAAAGAATTTCAGTGATTTAGTAGCCATTTCTTATAGTAAATTATTCGTAGAATCCAGATGTAATAGCAGCTGCTCGTCAATTAGTAATTTTTTGAACTAGAGTTTATTGTTCAAAGTTGAATTTTAGTGAAAATGGGTAAAACTGTGTAGTTTCTACAAGTTCCGTCCACACTTAGTTCTCATTTTTGGTTTATTACTTTCAGTAATGAACCTTTGGAATCGAGCATGAAAAAAAAAGAAAAAAAGAGTTTGCCAATTCGAGTAGGCAGTATAGCTTCCTCACATGAATCACATGAACGTATAAAAAGAGTTGGGTAGGTTCGTTTTGATACGGGACCATCTGCGATCCAACCCTCGTGTACCCTCAAAATTTCAGCTCTCTACGTCTATTTTTCGTGTTGTTAGAAGCGTTACAAAAAAATGACTGGTCAACATTTCATGTTAGCGCATGCGCTGACGAAAGTGATATTACGATACCAATGAAATTCAATTGGACGTATTAAAGTATTATTCCTGATCGACCCTCCGAGTTTGAACTCATTTCAACGATATTTAAGGTAGTTATAGGCGTTCCAAGTATTTCACGTTTGCGCATGCGCAGACGAAAGTTAAAGTAATTTTTCAATGATTTTTGTATGGGACCATCTGTGACCCAACTCAAACCTAACTTCCAAATTTCAGCCCATTTCGACCATTATTTCGGGTAGTTATGGGCGTTACAAAGATTTACCACAGTCAGACAGACACGGAACCAAAAATATTCCCTGCTGTCTGAAACGCAAAATGGAAGTGGAAATTTTCATTTTGGAGGACATGAATTTTTTTTACTCAATCACGAATCCTTCGGTAGTGAGGAAGCGGAAACAGATGTGTTGTACACATTTTTATAGTATTTATACTAATTGCTCATCTTAATTGTTAAATCGTAACCATAAAAACGCTGCAAATCCCTGCACAACGGTTTTTTATTTTGTACGGAATACCCTTCTGTTACAGATCACAGCTCTCTGTATACATAACCCGCCTATATAATATACTAAGTACTATTCTATACATATTATGTAGATCGCAGACCCTCCGTAGGTTAGTACCTAACCCCGTACTCGTTACTAGGTACCTACCTAAATCACGAGTTAAATGTTGCTAAAATAATTGTGTCGATACAAACACTAACTAAAATGGCAAAAAGAAACGCAAATAATGAAGTTCTAAGGGAAGATTGTTGATGTGGAGTGGAATAGATGCCCCTTCTGCGTAGATCACTGTTTTCTGTGGTCAATACCTACCTTCGTGGTCAAGTATAATGAACCGTTGTGTAATAACTTGCCCATCGATAATACTACAACGGTTGTTCAAGTTGCAAAAGTACCGATCAACAAAATCCAGCCCCTTCTAGGTAGATGAACCGTTGTGTAATAATTTAAAGTTCTGTAATAATTTACGGTTGTGTAATAATTTACCACCGTGTAATAATTTACCACCGTGTAATAATTTACCCATCAATAATACTTCAACGTTTGTTCAAGTTACACAAGTGCCTACCAACAAAATCCAATAGTCCATCACTTATTGTAGTGATTGAGGAGGAGAATAGACGAGTCGATCGCTTGATTGAGAATGGTTATGTATTTTTTGGCCCCTCGGCTCTTTATAGGCCCCTGACATGATCAGAGGGGGGTCGGGGGGTCCCCACTCTGAGGTACAACATGTATGTACATTACATTGGTTGTGGAGGAGCAGCCGATCACAACACTTATCAAATGAAATAATATCGCACAACAACCAACTCGACTTCATACAGCCATCCTTGATTATAATCAGGTGCTCCGTAGTTATGATATCCCTGCCGGATTTATACCGTTTGATTCACGATCATGTTGACGAAGCTTTTCAGTGCTACTTCAGGGCCTTACTATGAACGAACGGCTGGACGTACAGTGCTCCGGGCGGTCTCAGAAAATCATCAAGTTGAAGGTTAATTTTAAAAAGTTTTAAAAAACCGCATCCTTCTACTGAATGTTTTCGAGCTACGGCATTCGGGAATTTTCAAACCCTATTTTTGACCCCTTAGAGATGACTGAAAGTAACGCCGAGCTTCGCGTGAAGTACTAACTAAACCCCAAACGGGACCTACAAACCAAATTTCATGAATTTTCGTTCTTGGTAGATTTACGGCGGATGGAAAGAAAATTTTTATTCCATTTCGGATTCTACGTACCTTGAAACGTAAACCATCAAATTTTGAGTGGGGGGGGGGGGGGGATGATGGGGTGGTTGGAATTTGTTTTTCATTCTCGATTCCAGTGGTTCATTATTGAAAATAATAAACCTAAGATATATTCTGGTCTTGTAAATCCGCTGTAGTGGTTTTCTCCATTGTTTAGTGTGACGTTATTCATTCGGTGAATTCTTCATTTATCAAGTAAATCGCTGTTTGGAGTTGGTGTTTTGATGTGGTGGTGGGGGAGGGGGGGAGATTGCTTTAGAAAATTTTTGTAAAGCGTTGAACATTCTTGGGGGGGGGGGGTTGTTTAGCGACCAGTAAGTAATCCAACCGGCAACCATTTCATCCCCCCCCCCCCCCATTCATCGTCAATGATGAGAAGCCCTCTTGACTTTGTAGGAGTGCGATGGTGGGTGGTGGGGGGGGGGGGGGGGGGGGAACAGCTCGGCAAAAGAAGTGCCAAGTAATGAACCGAGAAGTAAAAGCAATGTCGGTCACGTACAATGAATGTCCGCCAAGTTTGTAGTGCTCCGCTCTCATTTCCTCTCGGGGACTCTCCTACCACTTTGCCATCCGGCTATGCCTTTCCCACGCCTCCTCCCATTTTTTTTCCCTCCTTCAACTAAAAACTGCAATTTTCTCCTCCCTCTCGTCGCCTCCGCCTTCTTTTCCGCCCCTTCGCGACGTTTCTTTCCCAGGCAATGGGACCCCCCCTCCACCACCACCCACTCACGGTGTCGGTGTGGGCAACCGAATTAAGTGAAGGAAAACTCTGAAGAGAACACCAATTAGCCCGAGCGGTGCCGGGGCGCCACTCCAAACGCACTTGGCGTTTACTTTCCCTCCCACTTTTTTTTTTTTCTCTTTCAACTGCGGTGCCGAGTGTCGCTTCAAACGAGTGCGTGTTCTCGGGTTAATAGTCCGACCTCGGCGAGTGGGTTTGTTCGCCTTTTTTTTGGCGCTTCCCCACTTGCGAGCTCCGCGTTCTCACCGGCACCGAACCAATTTCACGTCCTCTCAAATCGGAATTTCCATTCGCAATTTCATCGTAGACCTTTCTGTACAAATTTGGGTTCCGCGTCTGTCTGTACGTCCACACAGTGGCGTAGCCTTGATGGGTGGGGGGGAGGGTTAATGGTGGGCAAACCAAGTTGCATGTTACTGGCATTGGCTGGAAACTATCACAAAATTAAATTTCGAGAAAGGTAACAACCACATAAGTAACAGAAACAAATAATACAACTGTACCAGATTAAACGGTACCTAAATCAATCATGAAAAAAGCTGCAGTCCTTGTCTCATGGGTTTATTATTCTATTGGACATACCTACAGAAATTCTGGCTGTTCATTTATTGTTTCTGTCATGCGTAATAATCGAAATAGCTATTTCTGGTGGTTTCCATTAATTTTGGCCCCTAAAACACAAATTAGGTACGCTCCTTTTTTTCTTTAAACTATCTTTGATAGTGTCATTTAATCGTCTTGGTCCACGTGTTGACACTTTTTACAGTGTTATTATACAAACTGATGATGATTTCAGACGATTTCCTAAGATTTTCACTCATAAAAAAATCAATTTTTGGAGCTGAACATTTGGTAGAACTCAATTTTCCACTTTTTGGTCAAAATATACTTCATATTCGGTCTTCTCGTCCCCAAAAACATGGAAAACGATATCTCAGAAGGTCATGTTACCAACATGTTGCTAAAACGCAAAAAGTGCCTATTGGTTTATTATTTTCAATAATGAACCACTGGAATCGAGCATGAAAAAAAAAAAAAATTTTTACCCCCCCCCCCCCCCCCTCAAAATTTGATGGTTTACGTTTCAAGGTATGTAGAATCCAAAACTGCAATAAAAATATTTCTGTCTGTCCGCCGTACGCCGTACGGGCCACTTTTCTTAGTTACCATGAATACAAATTGATGAAATTCGGGTTATAGGTTCCGTTCGGGGTCTAGTTGGTCCTCGAAGCTCGACGTTACTGTCAGTCATCTCTAAGGGGTTCAAAATAGGGGTTGCAATTTTCAGAACGCCGTAACTCGAAAACTTTCGATTGAAGGGTAGGTATGGTTTTTTTGCGTTATTAAATTTGTCTTGAGCTAAACAATTTTTTGAGACCACCCGGAGCATCGTACGTCCAGCCGTTCGTGAGCACCAAAAAGCTTCGTCAACACGACGTGAATCAAACGGTATAAATCCGGCCCTGATATGATAACTACGGAGCATCTGATTATAATCAAGGATGGTTGTATGAAGTCGAGTTGTTTGCTCTGCGATATTATTTCCTTTGATAAGTGATGGAATATTGGATTTTGTTGGTAGGTACTTCTGAATCTTGAACAAACGTTGAAGTATTATTAATCGGTAAATTATTACACAGTGGAAAATTATTACACAAAGGTAAATTATTATACAACGGTAAATTATTACACCACGGTAAATTATTACACAACGGTAAATTTTACACAACGGCTCATCTACCCAGAAGGGACTGGATATTGTTGATAGGTACTTTTGCAACGTGAACAACCGTTGAAGTATTATTGATGGGCAAATTATTACGCAACGGTTCATTATTCTATCTCCGTAGAAGGGGAACCTATGCAGGTAAATTATTACACAACGGTTTAGGTAGGTACCTAGTAACCCTACGGAGGGTCCGCGATCTACATTATATGTGTATAATAGTACATAATTATGTTATATAGAAGGGTTATCTATACGGAGACCTGTGCTCTGTAACAGGAGGGTATTCTGTACAAAATAATAAACCGTTGTGCAGGGATTTGCAGCGTTTTTTTACTCACATTTTCACTCATAACACCCCTGGGTATATTCCGATCGGGCTGAAAAGTTTCGGGACACAACTAGGGCCCAAATGGAGCATGTGTGCGAAAGAACGAATTTTCGCCCACCAAAAACACGACCTCGTCTCCTTTTTTTTCAACAGATTATTTTTGAATATTGGTAGTGCCATTTTTAATTGTCTTGATTCACCTGCTAATACTACTTCTAATGTTCAAAAAAATGTATGCAAAAATTTCAAAAACGTAGTTTAAGTACGCTAAAATTTCAGGTTTTAACGGGTTAGGCGTTAGGCAATAAAAAAATTCTCCCACAGTTTTTCGTCTCTCCTGTAAAATTCGGAAAATGGCGCTTACAATATTATGCCTTTCAGGGGACGATATATACATGTATATTATGGGTTACTCCCGGTGATATTTGTCCCTGAGTACATGATAGAATTACCAAATTTCGCCAAAGCGTTCGTATTGCCAAACAGAAGGATGAGTTCGAAGATCAGCAATTTTCAAAAATTCGAAGGGGTCGTCAAATTTTAGTTTTTAGGGGGTTCAAAAATCGGTAAAAACGGCTAATACCGCGAACAATTTATATAAAAAAGTGATATGGAAGAGTGAGTCCAGACAGAAAATTAACACCAGTTATTTTTCATACGTCAATAGTGGTCACATTTGGATTTTTGGAGGTCAAAATTTGGTATTAAGGGCTGAAATCAATAATAATTCGCCTGACAAGCAGTTTATTTATTTATTTTTATTCTTTTTCGAGAGGTCCGACTGTTGTTTCTCGCTCGGAGGTTTGCGCGAGACCATGTTGAAGAACCTTTTCGGTGCAAACGAACGGCTGGTCGTACAGTAGGTAGTCTCAAAAAATCTCAAGTTTGGAATCAATTTAATAACGCCGTAAAAACTCTACTCTTCTATTGACAGTTTTAAATCTACGACTTTTCGGCTATTTCATCCCCTATTTTTCACCCCTTAGTGATGACTGACACCGACCTTAGAGGACCAACTAGACCCCACGTGGAACCCACAAACCAAAACTTCATTTACTTTGGTCCGTGGTAACTAAGGAAAGTGCCAAGTATGGACTATTTTACTATTTTACGGCTTTTTTAATTCCATTTTCGGATCCTACTCATTTTGAAACGCAAACCAACAAATTTTGAGGGGTATTAAAAAATGTTTTCCGCACTCGATTCCAAGGATTCGTTAGTGAAAATAATAAACCAAAAGGTCGTGACAAGCTAAAATGGTTTCACTCTTTTGAAATGAATGAACCCAAGATTCATTCATTTCCCCACTGGTATAACCAAACTACATGGTATAACCAAACTACAAACCCACTAGTATAACCAAATTACATGGCATAATATTTGGAGGGTAATTGGAGGGATTGGCACTAGATTGGCCCAGTCTGATGTGATCTCCTTTGTGTTTCTGTTATTTTAGCATCCTTAGAAGCCATCTGCCTCCCTTGCAATGAACGAGGTTTGTCAGATTCTTCAGATGAAACGTTGAATGTCTGTCACTCCAGAGAAATTTAAGCTATGTAGCAGAAAGCTCCAGAGACTTGAACTTTTCAAAAATGAATATTCAGATTTGTGCATCAGAGCAGAAGCGGGGAAACAAGAACGAGATAATATAATAAACAGCTCATTACAGCAACTGTGGGACTTTGCGGTCTTTTCGAAAACGCGATCCGAAGGAGATGAATCATTCATCAGCCTCCCGCGGTTTGATTTGAAGGACTCAAGTCCAACTCAGTCAGCTGGTTTGACGGTGAAATGAAAGTCACCCGGGAGATGAATAAATATTCTATTTCAGATGTGAACCTTCAGTTATGAGAGCGTCGGGAATTACACGGAATTATTTTATTCATCGGCCCCTGGATATATCCAGGCTGAATGTGGTCTTGAGTCAGTTGGGTTTATTACGAACACGGGTCATCACGTTTTCAGAACAGTCGCCATTAGCGCTCGTGTGAGAGTTGCAGAAATTACAGGGAAGTTGAAACGGATTGTGAATACGTGCAATTTGGAAGACGCGGGAAGTAGCGACTTCGTCTATTTTGAATAATCGCCGGTAGGCCAAAAACGCTGCGAAGTCCTTGTCACATGGGTTTATTATTCTATTGGACATACCTACAGATATGTTGGCTGTTCATTTATTGTTTATTTCATGTGAAATAATTGAAGTA
Organism: Leptopterna dolabrata; assembly: GCA_954871275.1. Lineage (NCBI taxonomy): Eukaryota > Metazoa > Arthropoda > Insecta > Hemiptera > Miridae > Leptopterna > Leptopterna dolabrata. Next base: position 41,954,720 of record OX940977.1, on the reverse strand, counting down.
GCTATTTCTGATGGTTTTCACCATTTTTGGCCCCTAAAAATCGAATTAGGTACCTACGCTCTTCTTTTTTTTTTTTTTTTTTTCAATTTATCTTTGATCATTGGTAGTGCCATTTAATCGTCTTGATCCACGTGTTGATGCTACTTCCGAAGTTATTATACAAAGTGATGGTGATTTCAGACGATTTCCCAGGTTTTTGACTCATAAAAAATCAATTTTGGGAGCTAAACATTTGGTAGAACCTCGATTTTCCACTCTGGTCAAAATCGACTTCATATTCGGTCTTCTCGTCCCCAAAAACATGGAAAACGATTCCTCAAAAGCTCATTTTACTAACATGTTACTAAAACACAAACGCTGCAAAGTCCTTGTCACATGGGTTTATTATTCTATTGGACATACCTACAGTAATGCTGGCTGTTTATTCATTGTTTCTTTCATAAAAAATAATTGAAATAGCTATTTATGGTGGTGTCCACCAATTTTGGCCCCCAAAACTTGAATTAGGTAGTGTGATGAATTTAAAATTCTCATCACGGTGGCGTGGAAGGTGAGTGAGTGAATTTAGGTAAGGAGAGAGAAGGAGGAAAAATCGCAGGCGGCTGTAGTCAACCGAACATCTAAGACTTTGGAGGAGAGAGAGGTGGTGTGGAAGGAAGGTGAGGAAAAGTCGCAGGCGGCTGTAGTCAACCGAACATCTACGACTTTGGAGGAGAGAGAGGTGGATGAGGGAATTTCACCTAGGCGGCTGTAGTCAACCGTTCATCTAGGTGAAGGAGAGGTCCCTTGTCTAGGCGGCTGTATTCAACCGATCATCTAGACAAGGAGGAGGAGAGAGGAGAGAGGAGGTGAAATTCCCAGGCGGCTGTATTCAACCGATCATCTGGGAGGCAAGGTAAGAGAGAGAAGAGAGAGCTGGTTAGAGGAAGTGTCGAATGAAGCTTGAGCGCCAGGATCCGGGGTTTTATAGTACTTGGGGGCCTCTCCCTCCAGCTCCTTGCTGGGAGCTGGTAGTGGGGCCCCAGGTTGAGTAACCCTGGGTTCTGTCGCCTGTCCCCACTCATATCTTTATTTACGGAGCTTTAGTTTGGCGTTTGGATATTGGTGAGAACTTAATATGATAGGAGTGTTCCCGGGAGGGACTCACGACAGAGGTCCCCCCAGTTTGAACCAATATTGGTGCTGAAGGCGCAAGATGACAGGAGCTGAGGGCTACGGCAAACAAGAGGTGGTCGCTGAAGGCGCAAAATGACAGGAGCTGAGGGCTACGGCAACCAAGAGGAGGAGCTGAAGGCGCAAAGTGACAGGGGGTGAGGGCCGATGCAAACAGAGGTTGAGCTGAAGGCGGTCCTTAAAAACTAGTAGTAACATGGTAGATTATAAGTAGGTAGATGATAAGTAGGCAGAACATAAGGTAGGTAACATAAGGTAGAATATAAGGTAGATGATAAGTAGGTAGAACATAAGGTAGGCAATATAAGGTAGAATATAAGGTAGAATAAGTAGGATGAGATGGCGAGAGTATGTACAGAATGATGGTAGCAGTGGTCAGGATCCCTAAACATGTGGCATTTAGGGAAGTGATCGGCAAGGGCGAGATGAGGAGGATGAACGATATTTACAATGATGAGGATGGAGTATGTACAGAGGATGAATGAGTATTTACAGTTGGCGGATGAGTATTTACAGATGATGGATGAGTATGTACAAAAGATGAAGTAGTATATACAGAAGGTACAGAGGTATGTACAAAAGATGAAGTAGTATATACAGAAGATACAGAGGTATGTACAAACATTTGGTCACTTCGTGGGAGGCGGTTGCGAGAATCCGCCGGTTCCTGGGTGTGGTTAGTGTGTGGCGAGTGGTTGTGTGTGTGAGTGTAGTGTGTTGGGGGCAGTCGCCGGCGGCCGATGTGTCGAGGCGGCCACGGGGGGGCCTCGAGTTCCGGTACAGTGCGAGTGGGTTGATGAGACACCAGCACTGTCCCGGAATCTCAAGGCCCCGCCGTGATTGCTCATAGCGGGGCGGGGGACTTGGCCGCCGGGACGAGGGGGGTGTGGGGACGCTCCCTCCGTCCGTTCCGCCGCCCGGGCCGTTTCGTCCCGGCGGGAACTATTGGGGATATCCCCGACGATGGAGGGGAGGGAGGGGGATCGAAAATGGAAAATTGGGGGGGAATTAAAACGGGGGGCTTTGAAATTGGAGGTTGAGCGGGGGGTGGTGGGTTTTTGGGTGGTATGGGGGGGTTTTGAATTTGAATGGGTGGTATTGAAATTTGAACGGGGGGGGCTGAAATTTGAACGGGAGGCGGGGGAGGCATGAGTTCCGCAAGGCGGAACTCGTGAAGGATGGAATCCATCAGGGGGTCGGTTGGGGTGTAGGGAGGGTGTACCCCCGTGGCTTGTGCTACGCGAAATTCGCGTAGAATTCGCCACTGGGGGTACTTCCATCGTCGGGGCCGGGGAGGTAACCCGGAGATCCGTGGCGGAGAAAAATAAAGCGGTGTGGTAGGCCCGGGCGAAGGGGGTAGGGGGGAAAGTGGGTCCGGGACAAAAACGTCCCGGAGAATCGCCGCCATTTCCGGATCCGAGTCGAAGTCCGGAAACGACGGAGGTGACGGGTGTTGCGGGAAGAGGTGATGGTGCATCGTGAACGGACGGTGGGAGACTGATAGCGTTAGGTGTTGGGGTTAGCACAGGTGCGGGTTTGCACCTGGCTAACGGGACTGTATGTGGTTTGCCGTCAATTAACAGGGTTGCGGTTGTATGTGTTGTGCGGATGACTTGAAAGGGCCCGGCGTAAAGTGGTTGGAAAGTTTTATGGATGCCGGGCTGTTTCAGGTACATGTGTGTTGTGGTGAAAAATCGTTTGGGATAAGTGGTGTCGTTTGTCGGTGTTGTTGAGTGTAGTGGTTCCCTGTTAATTGACGGTGTGTGGTGTGGAGTGAAAATATCGGCCGGTAAGCGTAGTGGGTCTTTAAAGGCGTTTTGTGCGGGGCTAGTTTGGTCTGAAGGACGGGCGGATGTTCGAAGGCTGAGTAAAATGTAGGGGAGAGATTTAGTCCAGGAAGGGGAATTTGCCGATGTAGAAATGGCCTGTTTCAGGACCGAGTGCCACCGCTCTATTTTCCCGTTGGATTGGGGATGGTATGGGGTAGTGTGAATTTTGTGGATGCAGAGGGAACGTAGTAAATCGGAAAAGTGGGCGGACTCAAACTGCCTCCCTTGATCGACCGTGACTGTCCGCGGACAACCGTAACGGCTAACCCATTGAGAAAGGAAAGCCGTTGCGACGGTGTCCGCGGTGATATTTGAGAGTGGGATGCATTCCACCCAGTTGGTGGCACGGTCGATCATCGTGAGGCAGTATTTTTTCCCCTCGGATGGGGGAAGGGGGCCCACTAAATCCAGATGAACGTGTTCCCACGGCAGGGAGTCGGGAATGGTTTGAGGTGGGACATGGGGGTGGGCCGAGACCTTAAACCGCTGGCACTTCTGGCACCCCAGAACCCAGTTACGAATATCTGTGTTCATGTGGGGCCAGAAGTACCGCGTCTTGATAAGGTCCCGGCTAGCCCGAATGCCAGGATGGTGAAGGGAGTGATAGTGGAGGAACAACTGCCTCCTCAACCCCGGTGGGACGTAAGGGCGCGGTGAGTCGGCCGTTACGTCGCACCAGAGGTCGAGGGGAGGCAGCTGTTCCAACTTGGATGCGGAAATAAGGTTGGAGAGGGCGGGGTCAGAGGTTGGATCTTGGTGGGATTTGATGGATTGAGGGGAAGGGAATGGCAGCAACTCCGCCACCGGCGCCGGGATAGGGGTGGGTCGGGAGAGTGCGTCCGCCACGCAGTTGTCGGCCCCCGGCAGATATCGTATATCGGACGTGAACTGTCCGATAAACTCGAGCTGCCGGAGGCGACGCGGGGAGGCGGACTTGCGATTTTGAAGGAGGGCGTGGGTCAGGGGCTTGTGGTCTGTAATGACAGAGAACTGCCTGCCCTCCACGAAGTCACGAAAGTGCTTTATGGCTTCGTGGATGGCGAGGAGTTCTCTGTCGAAGGTAGAGTAGTTTTTTTGGGTGGGGGATAAGGTTTTAGAAAAGAAGCCAATGGGTTGGGGGGTGGCGCCGGTGTGCTGTTGGAGCACTGCCCCGATGGCCCAATCGGACGCATCGGTAGTGATGGAAAGGGGAGCGTGAGGGTCGGGGTGGGCTAATAGAGCGGCGTCTACTAGGTCCTGTTTGCAAATTTTGAAGGAGGCGGAAAGTTGGGGGGTCCAGGTGATGGGGCGGTTATCATTTTTTTTGGAGGGTTGGGGAATGGCGTGTATGAGTGGTTGTTGATGTTGAGCGGCGTGTTTTATGTGTCTACGGTAAAAATTGAGCATACCCAGGAAGCGGCGGAGCTCGGTGACCGTGCGGGGTTGCGGGAAGTCAATAATCGCGTGGACCTTGTCCGGGAGGGGGGTGATGCCGTCCGAGGATACTTGGTGGCCGAGGCAGCGGACGGAGGGTTGGCCGAGGACACATTTGTCTGTGTTGACTAGGAGGCCTTCGGTGGAAAAGATGTTGAGGACTTGCTGTAGGTGGGCGAGGTGTTCTTCCTGGGTCTTGGAGGCGATCAGTATATCGTCGAGGAAGCAAAATACGAAAGGCAGGCCTCGCAAGATACTGTCCATATACCGCTGCCAGGTTTGCGCCGCGTTCCTTAATCCGAAGCCCATCTTCACATATTCAAATAACCCGAACGGGGTAATTATAGCGGTTTTCGGGACGTCGGGGGGGTGGATGTTGATGTGATGGAACGCTCGCGAAATATCAAGGGTGGAAAAGATAGTGGCGCCATGGAGATGTGACGAAAAGTCACGCAGGTGGGGGACATTATAGAGGTCCGGTGTGGTTTTTGAGTTGAGGCGCCGGTAGTCCCCGCAGGGGCGGATATCCCCATTGGGCTTCTGTACGATGTGGAGCGGAGAAGCCCAAGGGGATTTTGAGGGGCGTATGATACCGTCGGCGATGAGTTTGTCGAAGTGTTGGCGGGTCTTCGACAACTGAAGGGGATGTAGGCGGCGGGCTTTTGCGGTGATGGGTGGTCCTGTGGTCTCAATGTGGTGCTGGACAGTGGAGATGTGTGCAGAGGGGCGGCGCTGGGGACGGTAGTTGAGGAGGAGGCGTTCAAACTGTGTTGGGGGGTGGTTGATGGCGTGAATGAATCCGGGTATGGGTGTTTTGGTGGCGGGGTCAATCAGGCGCGCGTTCCGGACGTCGACCTGGAGACCGAAATAGGCAAGAAAATCGGCCCCCAGGATCGCCTTCTCCACGTCCGCCACGGTAAACTCCCACTCGTACGCGAGCCCGCTCATATGAACTGAGGAGCGGTACGTCCCGTACGAGGGGATGGTGGTACCGTTGGCGGCGTAGAGAAGCTGCCGGTAGCAGCGCGCCTGACGACGGAGGATGTTGTTGGGGAATATCGACAGCGCCGCCCCCGTGTCCACCAGGAAAGGAACATTAGTCTTCCTGCAGCGCAGGAAAAGGCGTTGGTGGGTCGGCAGGGCGTTGTGTTTGATGGCGGAGGTAGGGACGTGTGTTGGTGCTGGCTGGTCTGCCGCGAAGGAGACGCGGGGCGGTTTGTTGCCGTTCCGGAGGGGGGGAACGGTGGGGTCTGTAGGGGGTTTGGCCGAATTGGTAGGAGGTGGCTTTGCTCCGTTCCGGGGAGGGGGAACGGTAGCGGCTGGGTGAGTGGTGGCCGGAGGGGGTTGCGCCCTGGAGGCGGGCTTGGAGGGTCCGTTCCGAGGTGGGGGAACGGTAGCGGCGGCGTGAGTGGCGGCCGGGAGGTTTGCTGCCCTGGTGGCGGGCGGGGAGGTTCCGTTCCGAGGTGGGGGAACGGTAGCGGCGGCGTGAGTGGCGGCCGGAAGGTTGGTAGCCCTGGTGGCGGGCGGGGAGGTTCCGTTGCGTTGGTGGTGGGGCGAGGGTTTCGGCGGCGCTGTAGGCGCGGCCGGGAGGTTGGCAGCCGTGGCGGCGGCGTAGGAGGGGTAGCGGGGCTTGGTGGTGGTGGCTGTGTGAATGCGGGCGGGGGGGGTATGTCCATGGTCCCCCCCGTGTTGGCGAGGAGGGGGGCCCGCCGGATTTACCGGCGGGCGGCTGCGTTTCCCTGCTTAGGGGCGAAGGAGCAGGGGGGTTGGCACTTGCGGGCCTCCCCACCGAAGTTTACGTGATAGAAACAACGGTGGGGGGGGTCCGCAGGGAGGTAGTCGGTTGTGGTGGGGCGGGCCGAGTTGGATGCGCGCGCAGCTGCTGGGGATCGTCCTCTGCGCTGGCGGGGAGGGGATGCGTTGCGGCGCTCGGGTGAGCGCTGGCGGCGGCGGTCGGCGGACGAGTCGCGTCGGCGATCCGCCGAAAGGGGTCGACGTCCGTCGAGGGAGGGCGCCCGGCCGCGGTCCCGGGATTTTGTGCGGTCCCGGAACGGCGGGGGGTGGCGCGGCGCACGCACCTCACCGACGGCGGCCGCAGCGGCCAAGTCGTGCACGGTGTCCGCGAGCCGCAGGAGGGGCTCGTCGGGACCGTCGAGATGGCTGGCCAGGGCCATCTGGATGGGGTGGGGAAGGGCACGTAACCAGAACGTGCGTGCGATGTCGGCGGTCATAATCCCCTGCAGCTGGTGTCGCAGCCGTCGGTAGAGGTGGGAGGGCTTCTGGTCGCCGAGGTGTTGAGGTTGGGAGAGGGCGGCGACTCTGGCGATTTTCGACGGCTGGTAGGTGTTGATGAGGCGGCTGCGGAGGTCGTCGTACGCAGCGGCGGCGTCGGGGGAGATATCAGAGGTCTGCAGCAGGATCTCGTAGGGCAGTAGCGAAATGATCCGAGAATATCGGGTTTTCTGGCTGCGGATGTTGGCGGCCGAAAACGCTGCGTCCACTTGGAAAAACCAAAGTGCCGGGTCGTGCGTGTAGAAGGGTGGCAGCGACAGAGGGAACGCAGCGGACGCCGTCATGACGTTGGCGGCGGCTGCGGCCGTAGCGGCGGCGGCGGCGGCGGCGGCGGCGGCGGCGGCGGCGGTGTCAGATGTTGCAGAGGTCGGCGGGGAGAGTGTGGAGAAAGGGTTGTCGGCCAATGCGTCGGATGTCGCAGCGGCGGGCGGCTGCAGTGTGGCTGGTCGCAGGAGCGGCGGCGTCGGTGAGTTCGGGTCCATTTCTGTAACTAAAATTCAAAAATTTGACGTGGTTTTGAATTTTGAAATTCGCAATCGGCGGGAGCGGTGGTGCGTTGAGTTGAGAGTTGAGCAGTGAGGTTTGGGCCAAGAATTGCGAATTTACACTGACTGGTTGAAGTTTTGAATTTAAAATTGGGGACACCGAACTATTTGACTGGGGCGACACATGAGGTGGGAAGGTGGGAAGGAAGAAGGTTGAGTGAACGTCGGGTTCACCACTGTGATGAATTTAAAATTCTCATCACGGTGGCGTGGAAGGTGAGTGAGTGAATTTAGGTAAGGAGAGAGAAGGAGGAAAAATCGCAGGCGGCTGTAGTCAACCGAACATCTACGACTTTAGGAGGAGAGAGAGGTGGTGTGGAAGGAAGGTGAGGAAAAGTCGCAGGCGGCTGTAGTCAACCGAACATCTACGACTTTGGAGGAGAGAGAGGTGGATGAGGGAATTTCACCTAGGCGGCTGTAGTCAACCGTTCATCTAGGTGAAGGAGAGGAAAGGAGAGGTCCCTTGTCTAGGCGGCTGTATTCAACCGATCATCTAGACAAGGAGGAGGAGAGAGGAGAGAGGAGGTGAAATTCCCAGGCGGCTGTATTCAACCGATCATCTGGGAGGCAAGGTAAGAGAGAGAAGAGAGAGCTGGTTAGAGGAAGTGTCGAATGAAGCTTGAGCGCCAGGATCCGGGGTTTTATAGTACTTGGGGGCCTCTCCCTCCAGCTCCTTGCTGGGAGCTGGTAGTGGGGCCCCAGGTTGAGTAACCCTGGGTTCTGTCGCCTGTCCCCACTCATATCTTTATTTACGGAGCTTTAGTTTGGCGTTTGGATATTGGTGAGAACTTAATATGATAGGAGTGTTCCCGGGAGGGACTCACGACAGGTAGGTACGCTCCTTTTTTTTTCATTATCGTTGATTGTACCATTTAATCGTCTTGATCCACGTGCTGACACTTTTTCTAGTGTTATTCTACAAATTGATGGTGATTTCAGACGAATTCGCAGGTTTTTGACTCATTAAACCTTAATTTTGGGAGCTGAACATCTGGTACAACCTGAATTTTCCTCTCCTTGGTCAATATCGACTTCATATTCGGTCTTCTCGTCCCCAAAAACATGGAAAACGATACCTCAAAAGCTCATTTTACTAAGAAGTTACTAAAACACAAAAAGTACCTATTTTTATACACATTTTCAGTCATAACACCCCTGGATATATTCCGATCGGGCTGAAAAGTTTCGGGACACAACTAGGTCCCAAAATGGAGCATGTGTGCGAAAGAACGACTTTTTTAGACCGAAAATGAAGCAGTTACACGTGATACGGCGGACGTCGTAAGGCGGACGGCGGATGATTCCATATTTGGAATCTACGCACCTTGAAACGTAAAAGAAAAAATTTTGAGGTGTTTTACAATTTTTTTGCTGAGCGATTATTTAGGCTTATTATTTACGGAATAATAAACCAAAATAGTAAAATGATAATACGTTTATTTGTTGAAAGAGGTACGGGACATGCCCAGTGGTTTATTATTTTGTACAGAACACCCTTCTGTTACAGATCACAGCTGTATGTGCAGATAACCCGTCTATATAATATAATATGTGCTATTCTATACATATTATGTAGAGCGCAGACCCTCCGTAGCTTAGTACCTAATCCCTTACTCGTTACAAGGTACCTACCTGTTACCTACGTGTTACCAAGGTACCTACGTGGTAAATATCGCTAAAAGAATTCTGTCGATGACAAACATCAGCTAAAACGGCAAAAAGAAACACAATAATGAAGTTCTGAAGGGAAATTGTTGGTGGAGTGAAAAAATATTCGGTCCCGGTGGGGTTTTGATCTCGGGAACTGCAGGTTATCAGTTCGACTTTCACCACCGCGCTGTAAAGTGTAGCTAGCAGGACACCAGTGATGTGGGCTCTCAACACAGCTTGATGCCTGCATGAACCCTGTTCTTTACGGCAAATTGTATAGGAAATTTTATGGCAACATCGCAGAACGCCCCGGACGGTCTCAAAAATTCAGAAACAAATCGAAATATTTAAAAATGCTAGAAACCCGCACGTCAAAATACGATTTCCCGACATAGGGATACTCCGGACATATCAACCCCAAACGGGACCCATATACCAAATTTCGCGAATTTTGGTTCATGGGAACTAAGTAAAGAGCCGCGGACGGACGGACATTTTTGGTTTATTATTTTCAATAATGAACCATTGGAATCGAGCATGAAAAAAAAATTCTAACCCTCCCTCAAAATTTGATGGTTTACGTTTCAAGGTATGTAGAATCCAAAACTGCGATAAAAATATTTCTGCCTCTCCGCCGTACGCCGTACCTACTGGCCACTTTTCTTAGTTACCATGAACCAAAATAGATGAAATTCGGGTTACAGGTTCCGTTCGGGGTCTAGTTAGTCCTCGAAGCTCGACGTTACTGTCAGTCATCTCTAAGGGGTTCAAAATAGATGTTGACATTTTAAGAACGCCGTAGCTCGAAAACTTTCGATAGAAGGGTATGGTTTTTTTTACGTTATTACATTTGTGTTGAGCTAAACAATTTTTTGAGACCACCCGGAGCATTGTACGTCCAGCCGTTCGTGTGCACCAAAAAGCTTCGTCAACACGATCGTGAATCAAACGGCATAAATCCGGCCCAGATAATCATCACTGGGGAGCTATTGGATTTTGTTGGTAGATACTTGTGAAACTTGAAAAAACTTCGAAGTATTATTGATGGGTAAATTATTACACAATGGTAAATTATTACACAACGGTAAATTATTACATAACGGTAAATTATTTCACAGCGGTAAATTATTACACAACGGTTCATCAACCAAAAGGGGCTGGATTTGGACCACTTGGGTTCTAGTTGGTACGCGAAGCTCGGTGTTTACGTAGTTATATGAAGTGAATCCGAAATCAACTGTTTTACGAGTTCTACAAGTTTACAGGCCAATGAAGGTTGGTAAAAAACCGGCCGACTTTTACAATTTATTGTAGAACTGGAACTCGTAGCAAATTATGGACCAACACCTGTAACTTATCAAAATCTGCCTGTAAAATTGTATGGGCTCACTGTCACAAGTCTACACTTGTAGCTTTGTGAAACACAATTTATTCATCTCGTTTTCTACAACTTGTATACTAATCTCGTTGTAACTAGTCATTTGTTGCTTTATGAAACAGGCCCCAGCTGTTCGTTCTCCTGATGTTTGCCCCGTGAAGCTTCGTCAACATGGTTGTGAATCATACGGTGTACATTCATCCCATATATCAATGCTAGGGAACAGCTGACTATAATCACGCATGGCTGTATAAAATCGAGTTGTTGTTCAGTGATTTTGTTTCATTTGAAGGTGGATGGTTATTACGGATTGGTTTGACTGGTTTTTAGCTTGAACAAATCTGGTTCGGTGTCTGTGTCCGCAAATCCTTACCACATGGTAATTTTCCCACACGCTGAAGGGGTATTGTACTGGAAAATAATAATTAATCGTGGTGTATTTATTTGCAGCTTTTATTAGCTACACTTGTCTTCTCTTTTGTCTGTAGTATGAGTAAATGACTGAGATATTAAAAAAAATTAAATTAAATTTAAATAAAAAATAAATAAAACCATTCAGAAGATTATAATATACAGACACTAACCGCGATGCTGTGTACTGTTGTGCGGCTTTCGCTTCCTCACACCCTTCCGTTGCTATCAAGAGACCGCAATAAAGATACTTCCGCTATCCCCCTTGAAAATTTTCCGTGACCTCTGCTTTCAGAAGTACTGCGCATTTCTTATCCTTGTCCATTGTAGGAGCCACAAAATGGGGGGAACCAGCTGAAGTTTACTTCGCTATAAACTGAAGTCCAGTTCAAGCTTCGCTGAGTAAATGTCAGCATTCTCCCTCTAGAAAGCTCATTTTAGTTTTCGTTTCACAGTATATGAACCCTAAACAATTAAAAATCAAAATTCAAAGCTTCTTTCGTTCGTTGGGCAGACTATGGTTATTCCATAGATGTGTAGTTAGTTTAGGTATTCCGTAGATATTGTAATGAAAAACCCAAACTTGGGGAGAATTCCATCATATAACTCGAAAGGTGAGCCTGAACTGAACAATATCATTTTCCAAACTGGACTACAGCAACAATTATTGTTATTTGGTACGTGATTCTCATAAAACTCCTCCTGTTTCTTATCTTCTCTTTGGACCAAACACTCCTAAGAGCTCATCATAATACTGTTCCTTTGGCTTGTGATTGTCCGGGACGAATCGGCCAGAAGAATAATTATGGCCATAATCTACATGCCATCACCTCACCACATTGCTCCAAACTCGCAGCCCAATCCCTCTGCTTAGCTTCGCAGTGAATCCTCTGATGAAGTGAATAAGATTTCAGCTACTTATATTAATAATGTAGCTTACGAAACCCGTCGTCCCATCACAGCTCACAACAGCGTGAACTACGTCCTTAACTCCCCCAGCAAAGTGGTTTCAAAATGATGGGGAAAACTGCAAAAAATCACATCTTGTGCTGCTTTTAGCGATGTGGTGAGTTGATACTGTTGTGAGTGCGATCAAGTGGGCATCGGGACCTCCTGCCCCTGGGCAACGTATGTTACACCTTAGTTCTGGCCTATTCTTCGACGTGCAGTCTTAGCCGATATAAGAGTTTTTCTGGAGATGTTCGGCCCGAAGAGGGAATCAGGAAGAAGAGGAGTAGTATGACGAGAAACACATGGCGACAAGAGTTGTAGTCCAATCCTGTTTTCAAGTCTCAGGCTTAGCTATCGAAAGTGCAACTCTACATTCTCTCAACATCCGGTGTTTCATTATATAGATAGTTACGCCATAGAGTCGTGCGACAGAGGACGAGAGACGAGTAACAACTCTAGATAAACCAATATATCGGATTGTGAAGTGCAGGGGGTGGCGAAGCTAATAGACAGGTTCTGAAACTAAATCGAGGACTGTGGAGAGCGGTATTAGATCCTGGATGTAGTTATCGAGGAGAGATAGAAGCGTTTAGGAAGGTTATTGCTTCGCCGATATGGAAGACCGTTTTGAAGGAGGAAGGCAGGGAGTGGAAGGAAAGGGACAAGATGTCGTCTATAAGGACCTGACATTAGGAGAGCCCTCGTCCCTGTCCGAAAACTGATCATTAGTGCGAAGCCCCTTCACACTTTCTGTCCCTTGTAGCACTTCCACGTCCTCTAACTCCCCTCTTCCTTTCAGGGTCCCAATGGTTTGTCGTTCTTTATAGGTTTTTCTCGCCCCTTGGTCCGGTCATCCAACTTATCACCGATCTTTCTTTTTTTCCACCCCCTTTTTTTTGTTCAGAGCCCTCAAAACTCGATAGTCATCGAGTGAATCTTCCAGACGGGTTCAATTCAATAAAACTTCCACACGGAGAGAATCAGATGAAACCGATTTGATGTTTCTTATGTGTGTGACCTCTTGTATCGTAAAACAAAGTGAAGGCAGTGAAACAATGGCTGGATGCTCCAAAACCCGCGACGCTTCTAAAATAATATCGCCATATTATCAACACTCCTTCATTGAGTAGTACTTCCCCCGAGGATACTTTGGTCGTTCTCATTCCATGAGATTGTTACTCCAGTGCCTCCTGTTACATCCTCATTAGCAAAAATTTGAAATGATGTTGATCGACTCAATCAGGCAAGTTTTTGTAAGTGATGGGGAATGGAATATGCACAGTCAAAACTTCTTCTAAACCGAGCTTTCCAACCCTTCTTCATCTCTCCTTCATTAGGGCCTAGAAATAACCGGTGCTGTGACGGACAGCAAACCTCATAGATGATTAAAGGCCGCAGGCTTGAGCGCTAAGATAGGTCCTTAGAGGCACCTACTTTATGTACCTAGAAGAAGTAACTACACCTCAGATCAACTGATTGAGGTAAAATTTACAGGGTTTATTATCGTAGGTTCCTATTTTATGAGTTTCATTCATTTCATCGGGCTGTCATTTTCTTCTTCGCAAGTGCCATCGTAGAATCTTCATCTCCCTTGCGAAAGCTGATTAAATTTTACGTATGGATTTGAACAGTCAGTAGTATCCCGCAATGATCGTATCTGGGCATTAAGCGTGCCACTTGGTAGACTTTTTCTCATTTCTTTAAAATTCTCGTAAAGTTTTTACGCCAAAAATGGGAAATGATTTTCACGACGGTCGGAGTAGAACCAAATGCAACCTCCCTCAACGCCGCTAGGATATTCGGACTGGTGCATCGCTCTACGCCGTGCTTCTGAAAATGCTGCATTTTTTTTCGATTTCAAAGGTTCTTTACCTACTGAAAATAATAAACCAAAATGCGGAGCTCCATTAGATTGCGTACAAATCTTTTGGCAGGTCTGTGTATGTGGGTCAGCAGTCAGTACTTGAGTTTCCTGGCCTACCACGCCCTAGCCACCGCCTATATTATCCCACTTACTCCCTCCTCCCACCCATTATTACCCCCGTGCTCTCGAAAAGAACTAAGTTGGCTAATGAGTAACCTGGACTTGTTCAAATCTTGAAATAAAAATAATTTTGTTGAATTCAATTCAATACGGTTTTATTTCATAAAAGTAAACAAAAATAAAGGGAAACACTTTCAGTTGCTGAAAAAGCAACTTAGAAAAGCGAATGAAAGTCCATTCAAAATGTTCACGGATTGCGTGCCGAAAGTGTGCGGGCAAGTCAAAAGCTGCAAAACCGGGTGCAAAGGAGTGAAAACATAGGAATGATTCTTGAATTGAGGAAGTCAGCGTTGTAGGGGAGCCTAAAGACTGCTTTCAATTTCCTAAAGCGTTCAATTTCCTCGGCACCCCTGCTGCTTCCTGATGAAGTTATTTCGTAGCCTTTCACCTTCTGCCCCTGCCCTTTCAGTATAGCAATACGTCTTCGTTGAACCAATCTAATTCGTGGGCAGGTTGGAAAAATCAAATTCAATTTGTTCTTGTCCTTTTTGTTTGTTTGTTAATTCTTCGGGCGAGATACCTATCGAAGACTGTGCAAGTTGTGATGAAGCGAGCATCGATGTGGTAGGTGAGTGATGGCTGTACATTGTTTAGCGAGTATAAGTTCTTTTCAGACGACCTATGATTTTTCACAGGACCGTTTTCGAGAAAGGGGGTTGAATGCTTTATTGTGATCGCTCCAGTTTTGAGGAAATCGACATCTGCCGCGGACAAAGGAGCGGAGACCTCCTTTTCAGGCGATTAGACCTCAACATTATTGGTTTATAATTTTCAATAATAAATCTTTGGAATAGACCATGAAAATTCTTTTTAATCCCCCTCCCCCCTCAAAATTTCATGGTTTTCGTTTCAAGGTACGTAGAATACGAATATGGAATAAAGAAATGTCCGTCCGTCCGCTGTACGCCATCCGAGGTTACGCTCACGAAATTTGGTATATGGGTCCCGTTTGGGCTCTAGTTGGTCCTCGAAGCTCGGCGTTACTGTCACTCAACTCGAAGGGGTGAAAAATTGGGGTTGATATGTCCAGAGTATCCCATTCTCGGGAAATCGTATTTTGAGGTGTGGGGTTTTCTCGCATTTTTAAATAGTTTGATTTTTTTCTGAATTTTTTAGGCCATCCGGAGAATTCGGCGATGTTGCCATAAAATTTGCTATGCAATTTGCCGTAAAGAGCAGGGTTCAAGCTGTGTTGAGAGCCCACATCACTGTTGTCCTGCTAGCTAGACTTTATAGCGCGTTGGTGTACTGTTGAACTAATAAGCTGCAGTTCCCGAGATCGAAACCCTACCAGAACTGATTATTTTTTTCACTCCACATCAACAATTATTTCTCTTCAGAACTTCATTATTTATGTTTCTTTTTGCCATTTTAGCTGCTGCTTGTCATCGACAGAATTATTTTAGCAACATTTAACACGTGATTTAGGTAGGAGCCTTGTAACGAGTACTTTAGGTACTAAGCTACTGGGGTTCTGCGATCTACGTAATATGTATAGAATAGTAAATATATTATACAGAAGGGTTATCTGTACAGAGAGCTGTGATCTGTAAAAGAAGGGTGTTTTCTGTGCAAAATAATAAACAGGTGTGTACGGATTTGCAGAGTTTTGTATTCAATTTAATTTTCTAGACTCGGCCTCTCAGAAGTGGCCGAGGTCTATGTTGTCATTTTTATACTTTTCATTATTCTGATCGAGAAAAAGCTGATTTTTCCATCTTTGAACACGCTGAACACGAATCTGTCGGAAAAATGGAGATTTCGGCTCTTTCAGGTAGTTGTATGTGCGTATACGCATTTCTGCGAACCGCCATAATTCACAAACTAATGGTCCGAATTGGCTCAGATTTCTATGCTAGCTTGGTTCCTCGTTGGTCCCATTTGAATTTCGTCGCATTCAGTTCAGTAGTCGAGACGTGGGCATGCGGAAACGTGAAAAACGTCGAACCCTCGTAACATACGATCTAATGATCCAAATTGGCTCAAATTCTGATGGTAGTTCTGGTTTAGGTAGTCGTTGGTCCCATACGAATTTTATCGCATTTGGATAAGTAGTAACTACTGTGCATGCACTAACGTGAAAACCGTTGAACCGCCATAACCCACAATTCGCTGGTCCAATTTTGTTTCATGGTAACTGAGGCAAGTGTGAATTACGGCGGAGGCGCCGGCGTACAGACAGACTTTTTTCCTACGTACATTGAAACGCAAACTATCAAATTTTGATGCTCATTCATGCTCGATCCCAAAGGTTCATTATAAATTACTGAAAATAATAAACCAACATTGAAATTGAAAAATGAATTGAAATCCGGTGATGAGAGTTCACCCTCATAGCGTAACTGATGACCAGATGGATATCACTTTTTTTGCTGTACAGTGATATTTTTCTCCGTGGATTGCAGTTGGGTAGAGCTAGAAAGGTTCCGTCGAAACGTTGAGCTTCCAGATGTTTCCGAAGATCTTTCAATCGGTGTTGCCAACAGCTAAATAATTCAATGATATTTCAACTGAATTTCCAGTTCCTGCGTATCTGTATGTTGACTCTCGAAAATGAAGTTAATTCAGTGCCTAGTTGAGCCTCATATTGAAATTAGCGGATTTCAGCTTAAGGTTAGAAGCTAAATACTGTTCGGAAATAGTGGAGAAAATGTTAGGTATTATTTCTTTATATTTACCTTTTGTGACGAGACCAATGTTTAAATGAGATTTCTCTCTTATGACTTGAAAAGAATTGTGGCGTCCTTCCTTTTGACGTGCCTATGTTTTGACCTGTAACTAGAAGGTGGGGTATATGATGTCATTTCCACCATCTACTTGTGTAGATATTGAGTATTCTTAGCTAATTGGTGTTAAGTTGATAGCTTTACGCTCTACACCCTCCTCCCTACTTTACCGGAAACCCTCATAAGCTCGCCACTATTTGTAATTCAGCTTCCTTCATAAATCGTCCTCCTGCGTATCTTCGTTGCAAATCCATTTTATCAACACAATAGTGAAACCCGAGGAGGAGGGAGCACCACCTGAGATCCGGGTTTGGTCCAGCTCCCTACTATGGCATAATCCTATTTCACATTCGCCCGCAAAAGGCTCCCGAGGGATCTCTACTATTCGCATCCTCGGCTAGAACTGAATTACACAGGGGTTGCGGTTTTGTGCAGTCAGAAGGTTTTATTTAGACTCGAACCCTTGTCGATTAACATCTGGGTTACGTGTAAATTCATACAATTCGAACCTGTACGGATGAATAAAGACTAGTTCCGTTTTTCAAGTAGTGATTGGCTATTTACATTTTAATAACTAATATAGATGGCCCGTGCGTTGCACTAAACTCTATTGCATAATGATGATCGTATGTGTTAATGTTCATTACGTCACATTCTACAAGTCCCTATCGATTTCCTGACGGAAACTCCAGACAACACAGTTGAAATGCGCCGAGAAACAGCGAAGTTGACACGATATATATATGCAGGTTCTAAATACGTTCAAAGAACCACATTGCGGTTCCCGAGATACCAACTGCCTACTTGAAAATCGGAACTACTCCTATTTACTCATCCGTACATGTTCAAAGTGTACCAATTTACACGTAACCCAATGACCATAGATACGGTGAAATATATGGGAATGTCGAGCTCGTCATTGAAACCGGTAGCCTGTTGACCTATTCGTCCCTTTCATCTCCGCCTCTCGTAGTTGGCGAGGGCCCAAACTTTCAACAACTTCTATATCGCTTTCGAGATCTTTCACATTCCTCCCCTCGTCAGAAACTCCTGACATACGCCCTTCATCGAACGCGATGGAGTCACACGAATCAAGGAAGTCAGTATGTCCTACGTCATTTCTTGCTGAATTTTTACTTTTAATCACCCTCATTTAAAAACACCGCTTATTTTTGAAAACGAGTTTCAGACTGCCACTTTTCCAAAAGTTCTGATTAGTTGGAAAAAAAAAAATTAAAAAAAGGAAAAAGTTACCAAAATTCTGATTATTAAAAAAGTAACAGAAATTCCCCATTATCAGCTCTCGAGTTTAGCTCGTGTTTTCATCTTCAGTATACGTTGAGTTCTCGTAGTGTAAGTAGCTTCATTTTGCTCTAGTTCATCACCGTTTTTCTGTATCTTGAACAACTTATCTCACTCGAAGTTGCATATGGGAGAATGGTGGATTCTCAGCCACTCACCTCCACGACGCCCAATGCTTTGGGTTTTAGAAAAAAGTAAAAAAAATCGGTGGTCGATTTCCCTTGGGGAAAAAAGCATAAACCCATCACTAGATAGGTAGTCCCTGAGGCTGATTTCCAGTCTGAACGAACCGTATCCGCTTAACTGCTAAGCAAAGGTCAGAGGTATTGTAAACAAAACTGGTGGTACTCGCGGGTGTGCGTGTCACCATCAGGTTTTGATGTAAATTTTGGGTAAATTTAGGTAAATTTGGGAATCAAAAGCGATCACAGGCGCTGGTTGAAATGTTTCTCCTAATATAGGGCCGGGAGGATCCTATTACTAATATCCCGCGAGTATGAACCACAGCAGATATTAGTTGCTCGTTCAGTCTTTTGCTAGCACCCCGCGAGCATGAACCACAGCAGGTGCTAGATGAAAAGATGGGGAACTACACTAGTATCCCGCGAGAATGGACCACAGCAGATATTAGTTGCTCCTATGGAGTCTTTTGGAAGAGGGACCTAATACCAGTTTCCCGCGAGCATGAACCACAGCAGATAATGGTTGCTCCTTAGGAGTCTTCTCAGCGCCCAGCGAGCGTAAGCCACAGAAGGCGCTAAAGAGGATGGACCTAGTCCCGGGAGAATGAACCAAACATTATATTAGTTGCTCCCAAGGAGTCTTTTGACCAGCACCCTGCGGAATGGACCACATCGAGTGCCAGAAGAAGGGTAGGAAAGAAAGGAGACTCACGTCCTGAGTCGAATCGTGGAATGGAGAGCTGGGCCAGAAGGGCTGTTTTTATAGAGACTTTTCCACCCGTCCCCCGTCCAAAATCGGCCGTTATGGCTCTTGAGGAGCGATGGCGGTTGGGAAAAACCCTGGGTGTCGCCTAGCTCAACGTTCTCTGTGTTTATAAGGCAAAATCTTATAACATTACAAGGAGTGGTTGCTGTGAGGGAATCAGACAAAAACGTTCCTTGAGTCTGGAACGTTTTGTCTGAGTGTCGACACCTCCCGCAAAGGATTTAGAATAATACTCTTCATCATGCCTCCAATCAGCAAAGGTAAGTGAGTTATTGCGATTATTTACGCACCCCCCAAAAGTCTGTACGTTTGCAGCATAGAAATATAACAAAAGCACTAAATTTATTTTCATTGGTCAACTTTGAAAGATAATTTCTCAAATAGATTAAAAATGTAGTTCTTCAAATTTTTACATGTTAACCTTCAACTATTCCCTGTCACAATAGCGTTGGAATTTTCTTCGACTAGCCGTAATTTATTTTGTTATGTGGATTTTAATTTTTTTCAGTTCAAATTCCCACGAATTGACAGTTTTTTATTGTTCTGTAAAATGTACCTACTTACTAGTCGTCGACTGTGTTTTCTAACTTTAATTTTAATTTCGACCTTCAAAGAATGCGGAAGTTACATTTTATTTTTGTAGAAATTTTATTATAGTTTTTCTGATCTTTTTCATTTCTTTACTGTAAATAATAAAGCAGTTGTTACAAAACTTATGACGTTATGACGAATGTCTAACCATTAATTTTGGATTGCTTTTATTGTTGAAACACAGATACTCGGTAGGTGTCGGTTTCTGAATTCTTATATTGACGTAATTTTTCGAAGTTATTCTCTGTTTTATGGATACCATGCATTCTAAAACTGATTTCAACCCCAAATTTGGAGCTGTATGGCAAAATACTTGGGGATAGCCTTTTCTGGTGTCGTAAGTCAATAATATGACTTTTTTCCATGTTTCCCGTACAATCAAAGCAGTGTGCGACGCTCGCGAATAGTGTGATAAAGTTATCATCAGGGTAACTGTCAAGAGGTGATGACGATGACGGCTCATGCAGTATTGAGCGGCTTGAGGATAAGAGGAGGGTGGTGGAATTAGTTTTCTGTTTCAAGCTTGTGCTTACTTTGCTTTTGAAGGCTTCTCCCCTTGTCAGGGGTTGCCTTTGTACTGCTTGACGCAAGGAGTTTCGTTCTCTCCACTGCTCCTCGTCGAGGTTCCGCATCCGCATTGCGCTGACGACTCCTCCTCTCCATTTAACGCGTGGACGACCGTTTTTCCAGCGACCCTAGGGGGACCAGTTCAGAGTCTTCTTGGGCCACTCAACCGTCGTCCGGCATTCTTCTGAGGTGGCCGTACCAGAGTTCTGTCAGTGCAGGCAACTGCTCTGACTGCTACATCCTTGCTCTGACTCTCGTTTCGGAACCTTTTCAACCTCGATATCCGGTAAATTCGTCTGAGGCCACCCATCTCCACCGCACGTAACCTGCCGGTTCCGTTGTGTGAGAGACCAACCTTCAGACCCATATACAACAATAATATGTTCTACTGCTGCGTGCAGGATTCGCTGTTTGTTATGGAGACCTATTTACGTATTGATTTCAAGTTTGTGAGAGGCGAAATCTTGTGTCTTGTCTCATCTCCTGCGACCAACTCTTACCACCTTGCTTCTCCGCGAGGTCACACCAACTCTTTCTCGCACCATCCGCAGATAGAAACCTTTTTCAAAGCCCAGTGAAATGCTTTTTTTGAAATGCGATTTCGACTTCTTTGCGGATGCCCTCTACAACCTCAAATCTAAACATCGCACAGTTAATCATTGCAGTGAACACAACCTCACAAACTGCTCGCCTTAATCTCGTCTTCATCAACTCAACCGCCTCAAGCATCCCAACTCCTTCAACCTCACCTCTACCTGGCACTTTCACTCTAACTTACTCTTCCATCACTCAAGGACAACTCTAACTTAGTGCTTCCTTGCATGGCAGCTGCAATTGGAATTATTTCCATGTATATAGTGGCATTTGTGCCGTACTGTTCAGTAAATAAGTAAAGTAACGAACATCATTAATTTGATTCTTTCATGATTCTCACAAAATCAAATCAAACTTTTTTTGTTTTTCCTTTTTTGTTGGTAAAATATCAACACAATATAGGGAAAATCCTCTAAAAAAAAAAAAAAAAATGGGATTCGGCTGAAGTTTCCCTACTTTTTGGGTAATGTCGTCCACGCTAAGGGGTAAGGCCAGACATATTTTCTCATCCGAAAACTTGTTGGCTGTCATCACCTCTTGACTTCGATCACCACATTCTCGCCTACCTGCATGGAGAGACTCTTCAGCTGTGGCTGTGTTTTCCCAAGCGCGTAGACTCTATCATTCTCTCTCTCAGTTTACGTTTTTCAGCAGCACTCGCCGTATCATCAGTTGCTGAGTTTCCATGGACCGAAATTCATGAAATTCTGCGTGCAGATCCCATTCGGGGTCAACCTTCTCTCTGAGGTGATAATACGGGTTGAAATAGGGTTATTTTTCATGCAAAATTCACAAGGTTTATCACTACAAATATAGAACTGATATTTCAGGTAGGCTTGTTGTACTACTTTTAACGTTGAAACATGATTATTAACGACCCGAAATTGTAGTTATTTACTCAGTGAACGGAGAAGCTCGATGGTATTCACCACTGAAGAACAGAGATCTTCGCTAAAGAGTTATATTAACCTACAGGAAAACAATAAGCGGTTGTGTAATAATTTGCGGTTTGTTTTCTTTGAGGGGATACGCTGTTACAGTCGGTTCTTCAAAAGACTTACTACAGGAATTCTTGAAAAATGTTTCGTTCGTTTCCGTTCCAGAGCATTCTGAATCCATCTTATGATCCAAAGTTCGTAACTTGTGAGTTCGAACTCACCTTTCAATTTAAATAGGTATATAAATTGGTAATTGCTAATTTAAATGAAGATTCGTAACTTAAATAAGTATATTAGATAGAGAAATATAAAATAGATTGGTATATAAATATATAAAATAGATTGGTATAGATAAATATATATACAATATATTGGTATAGATAAATATATATACAATATATTGGTATAGATAAATATATATAAAATATATTAGTATGTTGGTAAAACATATAAAATAGATAGGTAATTTAAATATATAAAAAATTTTGCTCATGAATTTTACAGTTATTAGGGTCAAAAATGACCCAAAATTGATAGAACCGTAAGTGTTATAAAAGGGGGACCGAAATCCACCAGAAGGTTTGTAATGGCAATAAAAAAGGGTGAGTTCAAAGATAAGCGTTATTCAGGAACAAAAAACTGGGCCAAATTTTAGTTTTTTTTTCGAGCGAAAATTGCTGTTTAACCACCAAAAATATTTTTTAGGATACTCCGAATGTTCGCTCATATGGTCATGCTTTTCGTTGAACGTTTATGGGCGAATTATATTATGATCTTGCGACGACTTTTCACCACGTAAATTGACAGTTATGTGGTCACAGTTCACCTGGAAGCTCTAAAAGTTGATTTGAGTTTCGATGACATCGTTAGATCGACTCTAGTGCGTATTCAAACCTTTGTATTAGCATGACAACCAGAACAACTTTGTACCTACTGTGAATAGAGTCGGGTGTGGAGCGTGCAGAGTACCTACATCTATTTTGAATAGAGTCGATGGGATTGTGTGTAGTGGGAGGGGGGGGGGGGGGGGGGTATGTAATCACATGCGGGATAGATATGGGAAACTCGTCACAATGGATGGTCGTGTGGTGGTGTGAGGGTGTTTGTTGTTGTTGTTGCAGTCGGTGCGTTTGGAGGGCCGTCACCGGAGTTGTGGAGGAAGAGGGAGAACTGAGAGGTTCCTCATTAATTATGCCGAGAGCCTGCGGTCGGTGCCGAGGACATGGCGTTTCCGCAGAAGCAATGGAATGTCATTCTCGTGGAGTCGCGGTGAGCCTTCCCCTCCGACCGCGTTTCCCCTCCAGGACGGTGCCCCCCCCCCCTCCATTTCTCCTGTTCCAACAGGCCCTCTCCGCCGCTGATTACCGATCGCACGTCAAGTTCACGTCTTCAGAAGGGCAGTTTGAGTCGACATTTCGTCGAGAAGTCGCGGACGGAGAAGACGGCGGTGCTCGTTAGGTACTTGCGCAGCAGACCCCACTGGTCTGTGACGTCATATCCTCCACACTTCCGAATTTTCTACTGGTCTTGGGAGCGCACAGTGGGTGAAATTAGAAAAATATGCTAAAAACCGGTTTTTAACCAAGATCATGTTATTTTGCTTCCTCACTGCCGGATGCAGAAAAGCTTTGTATTCGTGCATGATCCGAAAATTATTTCTTCCAAAATGAAAATGTCCACTCGCATTTTACGCTTCAGACATCAAGGAATATTTTTTTTGGTTCCGTTTCTGACTGTACGTCTGTATTTCCGGGGTCAGTTCCTTGTAACGCCCATACCTACCCGAAATAATGGTCGAAATGGGCTGAAATTTGGAGGGTAGGTGCGGTTTGGGTCACAGATAGTCCCATATCCAAATCATTGAACATTTTTATTTTTTATTTTCATCAATATTGTACAATACATAAATGGCATTCATTGAGACATATGTACAGAAAATTATTCCCCAGTATGGGCTAATTGCGTAATGGGAAGAGTAGCGTCACTGGCCGTATTTTGCCATTTTGTGTCTGTCTGTCTGTCTGTGGTAATTCCTTGTAACGCCCATAACTACCCGAGATAATGGTCGAAACGGGCTGAAATTTGGAGGGTAGCGCCGGGTTAGGTCACAGGCGGTCCCATTCCAAAATCATTGAACAAGTACGGTAACTTTCGTCTGCGCATGCGCAAACGTGAAATAATTGAAAAGCCCATAACTACCCTAAATATCGTTGAAATGAGTTGAAACTTAGAGGGTCGATCAGGAATTATACTTTGATAGTTCCAAATGAATTTCATTGGAATCGTACCGTAACTTTAGTCTGCGCATGCGCGAACATAAATGTTGAGCATTTCCTTGTAATGCTTCTAACTACGCGAAAAATAGTCGTAGAGAGCTGAAATTTTGAGTACACGTGGGTTGGATGGCAGATGGTCCCGTATCAAAATGAACCTACCCAACTACTCTATACGTTCATGTGATTCATGTGAGGAAGCTATACTGCCTACTCGAATTGGCAAACGTTTTTATTTCGTAACCAAACCTGAATGGAAGATAACCACAACTCGACCACTTTTCGGGATTCTTTTGACCTCACTTTACGGGTTGGCCAGTGAGAGACGGCACCCTTTCGCATTTCACTTTCCCGGCAGAGGACCAGTTTCAGTATTTCAATAAATAGTATTCCAGAATTGATGCTACACTGCCCTGCGGCTTCAATATTGTTTCTTTCAAACCATTAGGTACCTTTCAGATAACATTTTTTTAAATTTTTAAATCGAAGCTATTTCCCCATTAGTATATACGTGTAGTGTGTTCCCTATATCCAACCTTTGATATAATACGAATTATAGCTTTCTGTGTTATTATCGGCTGGTGGTAGCCACCACTCCACGCAGGCAGACAGTACGTAAGCACCGATTCAACCAAGGCACAGTACACTTGCTTCATGAGTTTTATGTTCACGCAGCGTCTCAGTTTTGAGAATACATATAATAGCTTCCTTAATTTTTTATTCGTTTCAGTTATTTGTTTATCCCACTTCATGTGTGAATCGAAATAAATTCCAAGATACTTGGCTATATTCACGTGGCGAATTTCCTTACATGTATGGCACACAGACAAATCGCTGTAACTTTCGTCTGCGCGGCGCAAACGTGAAATACTTGAAGCGCCCATAACTACCTTAAATTTCATTGAAATGGATTCAAACTTGGAGCGTCGATCAGGAATAATACTTTGATAGTTCCGTATGAATTTTATGAGAATCGTACTGTAACTTTATTACAGTACGAAAAATGTCGTAGAGAGCTGAAAGTTCGAGGTACAAGCGGGTTGGATCGCCAGTGGTCCTGTTTCAGAAATTATAGAAATAGTTTCGTCTGCGCATGTGCAAACGTGGAATACTTGAAACGTCCATAACTACCTTAAATGTCGTTGAAATAAGTTCAAACTTGGAGGGTCGATCAGGAATAGTACTTCGATAGTTCCACATGAATTCCATTGGAATATGACTGAAACGGATGGAAACGTTGACAATTTTCTTGTAACTGCGCGAAAAATAGTCTTAGAGAAATGAAAGTTTGACGGTACACGCGGTTTGGATCGCAGATGGTCTCACATCAAAATCATTGAAATCTTACCGCCTGCGCATACGAATGCGTCGGATCGTCGGAGCGCCCATAACTACCCTGCAAATTGTACAGCGGTGAAATGTGGAAGATGTAGGTGGGGTGTTTGATGGTCTCAAATGCATGGAAAGGTGGAGCATCGATGCTCCACCTGGCCTACCTGGCTATTATATACGTTGATGTGATTAAAGTGAGGAAGTTATACTGCCTACTCGAATCGGCAGACGTTTTATAATTATTAAGGAAAAAAGTTTGAATGATATGAAGGAAAAACTTGGAAAGCTCAGTCTCTGCTCTCCTCCGTTGCTGGACTTGACATCAACTACTTAAGACCAAAGAAATTCGAAAGAACATTGTACGAGGCGATGATCTTAAGGTGAAGGGCAGCCTGTGGACAGGCTAGTTGCTTTCCGTTACCTCGAGAGCAACCTCGCATTCATTGAGGCACTTATGAAGACCCAATAAAACCCGTCCAGTCAATTCGTAAGAATTCGCTCTAGTTTCGTACGTTCCCAAAACAGCTAAAGCTGTAATTCTTCTCTCTTCAATGCACCACAGGGAAGAAAGTGACCCACTGAATGGAAAACCTGAAATTATATCTTTGTACAATGTGAAAAAAGCTGGTTTCGATATTTTAGAAATGAAATGTAGCAACTACAGCGCCAATAGGAGAACTAGAAGATGGTCTATGGCTATTTTGCACCACCTAGTAACGGCTTGTGAGCGGCTCAAATGTTTATATTCTACATAAGTATTTCCATGAGAAGGAAATGCTGCGATTTGATTTCATGGAACGGCTCGGTATGGCTTTGGTTTATGATCACCTTCGTGTACGACTAACAATTCCCACCATCAACTGCAAATTGTGGGCATTGATAACTGAAGCTTTGGGAGATAACGAAAGACCTGATGACTCACAGAGGTGTGGATCAGCTTCTGTCGTCGCAGCATAAACTTGAAAATTGAAAAAAATGCCGCTACTGTCATTACCAGAAACAAAGAGTCACATCGTATAAATGCGTGAAATGTGACACACCCACTTGCCTTGAATGTTCCAAAAAAAAAAAAAAGTGAAAATTGCGTGATAACTGTGTGCAAGTGATAACAAGTGTCCCATAGCGTGTAATAGATGTCGTTCGAGTTCCTACTGTTCTATTTTATAATGCCTGCCTAAGTCATGCTCAAAAACATTTTCGTTACCTTGGCCATTCATGTTCAAAAACATTTTCGTTACCTTGGCCATTCATGTTCAAAAACATTTTCGTTACCTTGGCCATTCATGTTCAAAAACCTTTTCGTTACCTTGGCCATTCATGTTCAAAAACCTTTTCGCTTTTGTTCAGCCACCCTGAGGGGTCAGTCCAGTTAGAATTTCATATGTAGGTTTTTTCCATAGTTGAACTTGCTTGAGTTTCTGTGAGATTTTGGTCATTTTGAGTTCGTAGTGTTGTATTTTAGAGTACTACCTAATAAGTCATGTTTAAAAAACATTTTCGTTACCTTGGCTTTTCTTTTTTGTTCAGCCAACCTCAAGGGTCAATCTAGCTTGAACTTGCCCGGCCTGCGGGGCAGCTCGCTTTGTTTTTGCAATAAAGTTGTTGTTTGTTTGTTTGCAATTAAGGATTTTAGAATACAGAGACTGATTTAAGTATACAGATATCTAATGTAATGATATACAGAGATTGTGATGTACCTACGATTTTAGAATGCAGAGTGATTTTATATTACAAAGGCATATTGAGGCTGATCTCTATGAACTTTTCATTGGTTCTTTTATGTTGAAAGTATTTTATGTTGTTTTTAAAAATGATCTGGAACTAATATTTTCTGTTACTTTATTTTGTTTATAAACTCAAGTTGAATCCTATTTGTATGAGATTATATAAGTAGTGATATGGTAAAAAAATAAGTTTCGACAGCATTAAAGATATATGATGTGAAAATTCTGATTTACTAGAAGCACGCCGTAGAAAATGGGTACGGTGTCTCTCAGACACACATTCCAACTCTGGATGTGCCTGATAGACACTTGTCCCGTGGAACGCATTAGCGAAGGGATGTTCCGCTCTATGTGTTAAGCACAAAAAGGAGGAAGCAAAAGGTACATCATCAGGCTGCGAGCAACATCTCAATTTTTGGTAATTTGTAAAACCAAACGCAGCGTTAGTAATGTAGCGTTGTCTTGACCAACTCACGATCTCCCATGGCAATTAAAATTTCAGGTTCATTTCAAGGGCCTTAGGGAATCCCTTTTGTGCCTACCACCACGGCTGATTGGTACGGTAAATTATTCGAGCCTTAGCGGGACGTATAATTTCTAAAGGCGAGCAATGAAGTGAATCTTAATCCCAAATGTATTCCTGCGAGTAATCCATAAACCATAGTGTAATGTGATGTCTGTATTTGTTAGCCGTCTCTTTTGCTTCGTAGACATAGTATAAAGAGGGATTAATTTATTAAACTGTTTCAATTTCCAGTACCTCACTTAATACTGTTTCATTGCAGACCCGAATTGGTGAACCATATTTCCGTTCTTTTCCTCTTCTAGGCATTGTGAATCCGTGCCTAGATTCTAACAATTTTCAAAACAGTTCATACAAACGTAATATGCTCCTAAATTCTACACATTACCTGCGTAACTACATACGGGGTGTCCCAGCTATGATCCCCTCTCTTCCCTCCACCATCACTTCTTCATCACGGTGGTTCGAGAAATATTTCATATCCTAACCTCCATCAGTTTTTTGCGTAGTATTCAAACAACAAATTTTGCGCACGTTCGCAGCGGTAAACGTGCGTAATCTACAATCACTTGGTTTTTTTCACACATTGAAACTTCTTCAGGCGCGTTCCTGCCTGGGGATGGGGAGTGAAGCCAAACGAATGTCAGACGCGCCAGATGACCCCCCTCCCCCACTCATACCCACGCCATCCCACCCCTTCACAAAGAGAAGTAAAGAGAGAAATCCGCACTAAATCCGAAATATTCAATTTGTGTAGTGTTGATCACTTTGCCGATGGTTATATCGAACAAACCGAGGTACCTATCAAGATCAACAGAGGAACTCAGGATTAGTAAAGCTTAGCGGGCTCGAGTTCAAATCCCTGCAGGGACCTGAATGTGTTTTGGTCCCGTCACGCTCAGATCTTCCCACCCTCCCGACCCACCAACCCCCCTTCACAGAGAATCGGTAGGGAGTGAGAGGCGTTTAGTTGCCAAAGTTTACAGTTCTGCCGCCCATCCCATCACAGGTCCGTTAAATTATTTTAAAAAAGAAGCATTGTCATGGTACCCCTCAAAATTCTACATTTACCACTCATACGTAAAAGAGGAGAAGAAGAAGAACCAAAGAAGAAGAACCAAATGAACCAAAGAACCAAAGAGAGAGAGATTTAACCAAATGAACCAAAGAACCAAAGAGAGAGAGATTTAACCAAATGAACGAAGGGAACGACGAGCTGAGCGACGCCACGGGGAAAGTAGGAGAAGGGTCGCCTCCATCAACCGCCATCGCCCCTCAACGGTCATAGCGGCCGTTGATGGACGGAGGACGGGTGGAAAGGGGCCTTTGTAAGCAGCCCAGCTCCTCATTCGACCGACCGACCCTCAACTTGCGACTCCCTTCTCAAACCTCTCTCTCCTACCTCTCCTTGCCCCTGCTGTGGTGGTAACCGCAGTGGTATGTTATACTCGCTGTGATGGTAACCGCGGGGTGCCTCCTTCTCTTTCATCTAGCAACTACTAAGGTGGTAACCGCGGGGTGTCTAATACCTGCTGTGGTGGTAACCGCGGGTGTTAGCAAAATACTCCCAAGGAGCACCTAATACCCGCTGTGGTGATAGCTGCAGGTATTAGTATTAGCTTCCTTCCTACTCAAATCTATCCTCAATAGGGATCACCACACACTCAGCCTTTAACTACAACCCCGCCGTAAGGCCGCCAGTAGCCTTCACGACAAGCATATTTGGATTTTATGCGGAATTCCATAGAGAAATGACACTTTGCGCGATTGTTCCAAGTGCGCACTGCTTGCGTTCATTAAGCGCAGTTCTGTGGTTTCCGAAAAATGTCAGTTCTGAAGATCTGAACCCTCGTATATGTCGCACATGATTATGCAGTGGTTTTTAATGCTGAATCACTTGTTGATGTTGGTTTCTCGTCTTGGAGCTTAACAAAGCTTATTGAACCTTATTGTATTATTGTCACCAACCACTGATTATTTCCCTCAGGTGAGTTTCAATGAGTTACTAACTCCACCGCGTGATTCAGCGTAGAGAAATCCAAGTACCTTCTGAATACGCGATGTCAAAACGAAAGATCAGAGACCAAGATTTCACGTAGAAAATAAAATATGGAGAAGACGGGAAACGGCTGATCAGGCGGCGGCATCAGGAAAACAGGGAGTCATGGACTGATGGATGCCATTACTGGGCTCTTCAAAGGGAATACTTAATGCTTCCCACTCGCGGTTCAACCTGCTACTTCAAACCTCGAAATCCAACCCCCGCACGCCGAGGTTCCTGACAATTCGCTACATCCCTACACAAAACGCCCTCCCGCGCCATATGTCGTCAAAAACAAACGCTCTCCAGTTGAAAAATCAACAATCTTGCGCAGTTTCCGGTTCAGAGGGTTTGTTTCATCTTCTGTTTTGTTTGTAGGTTGGTAAAAGGGTTTTTTTTCCCTCTTCTTTTTGGGTTGCGAGGGGTGAGTGTGTCTGTGCTTATTGTTGAATCGTGAGCGTTGTGAGGGATATAACCCCTTCCCCCCCTCCCAGCAACTCATCCCACGATACAATACGAACGTGGAATCAGAACATCCCACCGTTTCTGAATAGGTAATTTTTCAACAACGGAAAACACGTCCACACGGCGGAAAATTATGCCGCTGAGTGAAGCCGAGATAGGAGAATAACTTCTCTTGCAGCATGACCGTATGAACTAATTTTAAAATTGCCTAACGTAAGGTTTACACACAAATGAGTCGAAGTGTGTAGGAGACAGAACCCCCTCCTCAACGAACTCATACATGATCGCATTCATTCCTCATCCACCAAAAATTCAAACCAAATTTCTTTTGATGAAATTTGTTTACTGAAATGGTCTTCGTGCCTTGGTACACCCTTTTATACTACTTCTGGTAAATTCATTTCAGTTATGGGCGATTTTTAGCTGTTATTACCGATTATTGTTGTTATTGTTGACCCCATAAAGTCCCGAATTTGACCCACTTTTGGTTTATTATTTTCAGTAATGAACCTTTGGATTCGAGCATGGGGAAAAACTCCCTCCCAAAATTTGACGGTTTTCTATTTCAAGGTACGTAGATTCCGAAAATGGAATACAAAAATTTGTGTTCGTCGATTTAGGGCTCTTGTGGGAAGCACGAGGGTAGGTATTGACCACAGAAAACAGTGGTGTACGCAGAAGGGGCGTCTATACAGGTTAATAATAAACCGTTGTATAATAATTTGCTGTGTTTTTATTCAATTTTGGTTTATTATTTTCAATAATGAACCATTGGAATCGAGCATGAAAAAAAAAAATGCGTACGCCGTACGGGCCACTTTTCTTAGTTACCATGAAAAAAAATTGATGAAATTCGGGTTATAGGTTCCGTTCGGCGTCTAGTTGGTCCTCGAAGCTCGACGTTAGTGTCAGTCATCTCTAAGGGGTTCAAAATAGGGGTTGAAATTTTCAAAACGCCTATACCATTTTTTTACGTGAATATTTTTACGGTTTTAAATAGTTCTTGAACTTGCGAGTTTTTTAAGACCATCCGGAGCATCGTACGTCCAGCCGTTCGTTCACAGTAAGGCCCCGAAGTTTGCACCGACAGGCATTTTCGACTCCAGTGTGAATGAAATTGTATACAATTCAAACCAAATGTCGTAACCAGAGACGCGCCCACAATAGGAAATTCGGCGGAGATAAAATCATAGGAGTGTCTCGCCCAAGATCCGCTGTGGACTGGTGGCGCTGCAGTTGCCTGGTGAGCGTACTACTCTCCTCCCGCCGCATCATTCAAATTAATTTCGTCTCCAGAACGCAGTGAGTGCGCTCTGACTATCAAACTCAATAATAACATTAAAGATAACCTGCAATATCGCCAAGCCATCGTTAGCTGAATAGATGGAGACACTGGCTTTAGTGCTGAAAATCTTCAGTTCGAATCCCACTTACCATTGGTCTTTTTTTGTCATTTCACAGGCCGGGTACTTGGATAACACATCATCGAGGGTTGCCATAGTGTGTCCGGGGGGGGGGGGGGGTGTCATGTTTTGTTGAATATTTTTTAGAGATTGTTAATGAGAGATGTTAGGGATGGTTGGAGACAGTTCAATTGAGACTACGGATCAATAACCTTAAGTAAATGTCTCCCTTGTGCCATAGTATTTGTCAAATAGGTACTGCATCGATTAAAGACAATCGCCACAGTTGACAGTGCACGGGTTACCAGCATGAATATCACTTGTTTGTTGCATGAATATTTGACTGTCAGAAGTTTTTCACCAACTTATTTTTACCTAGGCAGATTATGATTTTCAATGGATACCAACTCATATTCATACCTCCTCGTTACTGGATGATTTTTAGAGCACAAAGCGCTTCAATAAGTTTGGGACTGTTTCTATTTCCGTAGGTGCCAAGGTACAAGTTAGTTTATTCCATCTGGAGGACCGCATCAGGGAAAGTATGAATGTGCGTATAAAAACAAGTATATTCATTTCATTTTTGAATACTTAAGGATACATTATTGCTCACAGTGACTTGACAGTGGGTAGGTCACATTATGAATAGCATCTAGACCTGTACCTTACAGTAAATTGGGTCCTTTCCCAGGAACATCGAGCGAAAGATAACAAAACTCCAGAGTCTCAATCCTGGTAATCACAAACAGTGGTAGGTAACTATACCATATCCTGGGTCTTTCTCTAGGGAGTCTCAGAAAGCATCACAGACACAGGTAATCATGAACAAGTATATTCATTACAAATAATACATTCAAGTAAATGTTAATAGTAGGTAACTAAACCATTAAAAAATAAATAAAAAATAATTAATAAAAAAATGAAAATGCCTACATTATGTCAGACGGCATTTCCCAAAAAGGGGAAAAATTGCAAATTTGTATCAGAGGAGCGACAAAAAAGAGTAATGAAAACATAAATTTATGAAACACCACCATTTACCACACCTACGTGAAATATGAATACGAGATTTTGCTTCAACTTGTAATGTGATGATACAGAAAAACAATATGGTCGCCATAATCACCCGTCGACCACATAAAATCGTAAAATAGCTGCAAAAACATCACATGAACTGACAACCAAACCACTGACCTTCCCACTACTGATAACAAAAACGCTGCAAATCCCTGCACAACGGTTTATTATTTTGTACGGAATACCCTTCTGTTACAGATCACAGATCTCTGTATAGATAACCCGTCTGTATAATACAATATGTACTAGTCTATACATGTTATGATGAGAATCGCAGACAGCGTTGGGCCAATAGAATTGCAGAACCATTTCGGACCATGCCAATGCGCACCATGCCAATTAGACAATTCGAAATGAATTCCAATTCAAATTAATGAATTCCAATTCAAGTGAGCAGTGGCCAATTGCAATTGAAAACAACAGACACACAAACAAGCCTATGATTCCCCAATTGCAAACAATAAAGTAATCCAATAATTTACAAACTATTCCAATTTCAATTGAAAATTTTGATTGATTGATCGATCAATTGATTGAATAAATTGATTGATTGACTGAATCCAGCGCCTCCCTGGTGACAAGAGTATACAATTTCATTCACCCTGCTGTCGAAAATGCCTGTCGGTGAAAACTTCGGGGCCTTACTGTGAACGAACGGCTGGACGTACGATGCTCCGGATGGTCTTAAAAAACTCGCAAGTTCAAGAACTATTTAAAACCGTGAAAAAATTCACGTAAAACAAAGGTGTAGGCGTTGTGGAAATTTCAACCCCTATTTGAACCCCTTAGAGATGACTGACAGTAACGTCGAGCTTCGAGGACCAACTAGACCCCGAACGGGACCCATAACCCGAATTTCATCAATTTTGTTTCATGGTAACTAAGCAAAGTGGCCCGTACGGCGTACGGCGTACGGCGGACAGACAGAAATATTTTTATTGCAGTTTTGGATTCTACATACCTTGAAACGTAAACCATCAAATTTTGAGGGGGGGGGTTAGAATTTTTTTTTTTCATGCTCGATTCCAATGGTTCATTATTGAAAATAATAAACCAAAATGAGCGCGGGGAGGAGAGTAGTACGCTCACCAGCCAACTGCAGCGCCACCAGTCCACAGCGGATCTTGGGGGAGACGCTCCTTAAAATCATTGGTAGGGATCACCTGATTATATTGGCGGAGTATGAAGTCGAGTTGGTTGTTCTGTGATATTATTTCATTTGAAAAATGACGGCTCTTTTTGAGTTTGTTGGTAGGTAGTGAAACTTGAACAAACGTTGAAGTATTTTTGATGGGTAAATTATTACTACGGTAAATCATTACTCAACGGTAAATTATTACACAACGGTTCATTATACCATCTACGTAGAAGGGGCTGGAGTTTGTTGGTAGGTACGTTTGCAACTTTTTTCACTCCTCATCAACAATTTATTTTCAGAACTTCATTATGTGTGTTTCTTTTGTTAGGTACTGTTTGTCATCGGCAGAATTATTTTAGCAACATTTAACTCGTGATTTAGGTGGGTACCTAGTAACGAGTACGGGGTTAGGTACTAACCTACGGAGGGTCTGCGATCTACATAATATGTATAGAATAGTACATATCATATTATATAGACGGGTTATCTATACATAGAGATGTGATCTGTAACAGAAGGGTATTCTATACAAAATAATAAACCGTTGTGCAGGGATTTGCAGCGTTTTCGATTTTACATACATTGAAACAAAAACCGTCGAATTTGGAGAGGGGAGGGGTATAATTAATTTTCATGCTCGATTCTGAAGGTTCATTATTGAAAATGATAAACCACAACTAGCCCCCCCCCCCTCCCACGGATGTCTGAAGTCGGATAATGTCTATTTCATTACTTCGGGAAACATGGTGCATGCTGTAGAATGGGGAAGACCACGGAGGTGGTGGAACTGGAGTGGAGGGGGAGCCAGCGAAGCGGTGGAGGACGACCCACTCGGCAGGCGCAAGCTTTATAAGCGGGGGGGGGGGGGGGGGGGGGGGTTCCATAGCACTTTTTCGTGTCTGTGATGCGTGATGATTTTCGGCAGGTAGGTCATCGCGGGATCATGTGTTAGGTACATCGTTCTGGAGTGGAGAAGGCTAGGACTAAAACCTTAGCCGTTTGAATAAAAGGCGGCATTCCGAAGGCTCTGGAGAAACCATTTGCGACGTCACATGACAATAACTGAACCGCCAGAGAGTGAGCTGTGATCGCGGTCTGTAGCCCGAACAGTGTTGGCTGTTGTGATTTCACATTGCCCTTGGATTTAGTATGCGATTTAACTGGTGTTATCAACTAGGGGGATTTATATTATTTATTTATTTTGCTTCATCACTGCCGAAGTTAACGAAGCCTCGGATTCTTGGTTGAGTAAAAAAAATTTGTGTCCTCCAAAATGAAAATTCCCACTTCCATTTTGCGTTTCAGACATCGAAGTACGTTTTTGGTTCCGTGTCTGTCTGTCTGTCTGTGGTAATTCCTTGTAACGCCCATAACTACCCGAGATAATGGTCGAAACGGGCTGAAATTTGGAGAGTAGGCGTGAGTTAGGTCACAGGCGGTCCCATTCCAAAATCATTGAAAAAGTACGGTAACTTTCGTCTGCGCATGCGCAAACGTGAAATAATTTAAAGCCCATAACTACCCTAAATATCGTTGAAATGAGTTGAAACTTAGAGGGTCGATCAGGAATAATACTTTGATAGTTCCAAATGAATTTCATTGGAATCGTACCGTAACTTAAGTCTGCGCATGCGCGAACAGAAATGTTGAATATTTCCTTGTAACGCTTCTAACTACACGAAAAATAGTCGTAGAGAGCTGAAATTTTGAGTGCAGGTGGGTTGGATGGCAGATGGTCCCGTCTCAAAATGAACCTACCCAACTACTCTATACGTTCATGTGATTCATGTGAGGAAGCCATACTGCCTACTCGAATTGGCAAACGTTTTTATTTCGTAACCAAACCTGAATGGAAGATAACCACAACTCGACCACTTTTCGGGATTCTTTTGACCTCACTTTACGGGTTGGCCAGTGAGAGACGGCACCCTTTCGCATTTCACTTTCCCGGCAGAGGACCAGTTTCAGTATTCCAATAAATAATATTCCAGAATTGATGCTACACTGTTATTGCCCTGCGGCTTCAATATTGTTTCTTTTAAACCATTAGGTACCTTTCAGATAACATTTTTTTAAATTTATAAATCGAAGCTATTTCCCCATTGGTATATACCGAGGGGCTCGTAGCTCTTAGTCTAAAGCCCCATTTCCTTATTTTCGGTTGCTACGCCCTTAAATAAAGTCAAGTATTCGAGAAGGCGCCTTTTTAGCCACGAAAAGGTGTCGTGACAACTCTAAACCGGGGATTCCGGGATAACGTTGCCTCTGCGCAATCTGACGTTCAACTTCCTTCGGTCACGCGAACGGATCCAACACTATTCAGTATTGTAACATGTACGAACAACGTTATTTCTTTTACTCTGAAGAAAAGATCAAAAACAACGCTGCAAATTATTACACAACGGTTTATTATTTACCTGTGCAGATGCCCCTTCTGCGTAGATCACTGTTATCGGTTGTCAGTAGGTACCTACCTTCGCGTTTCCCCCAAGAGAGCCCCAAATCGACCTAAATTATTGACCTATCAACAAAATCCAAAATAACCATCATTCTTCAAATGAAATAATGTCACAGAGCAACCAACTCGATTTCATACAGCCATGCGATATTATAAGAGGTTGTTCCCTAGCAATGATATCTGATACCGTTCACGATCATGCTGACGAAGCTTTTCGGTGCATACGAACAGCTGCACGTACAATGCTCCGGGTGGTCTCAAAAAATTCTCAAGTTCGACATCAATTCAAAACAATGATCATTTAAAAAAAAACATTATACCCTTCTATTGAAAGTTTTTGAGCTACGGCGTTTGGGAAATTTCATTCCCTGTTTTTCACTCAGAGATGACTGGCAGTAATGCCGAGCTTCGCGGACCAACTAGACCCCAAATGGGACCCACAACCCGAATTTCGTGAGTTCATGGTAACTAAAGAAAGTGATAGGTATGGCGGACGGAGAGAAATTTTTTATTCCATTTTCGGATTCTACATACCTTGAAACGGAAACCATCAGATTTTGACGGGAGTCAGCAAAATTTATGGTTTATTATTTTCAGTAATGAACCTTTTTGGAATCGAGGAGGGGGAAACCCCCCCAAATTTTGATGGTTTCCGTTTCAAGGTCCGTAGAATCCGAAGTGGAATAAAAAAATTTCCTTCCATCCGTCGTACTTCACACTTTTCTTAGTTACCAAGAGTGAAAATTCATGAAATTTGGTTTGCAAGTCCCGTTTGGAGTCTAGTTGGTACTTCACGCGAAGCTCGGTGTTACTCTCAGTCATCTCTAAGGGGTGAAAAATATGGTTTGAAATTTCCCGAATGCCGTAGCTCGAAAACATTCAGTAGGTAGAAGGATGCGGTTTTTTTAAACTTTTTAAAATTAACGTTCAACTTGATAATTTTTTGAGACCACCCGGAGCATTGTACGACCAGCCGTTCGCTCACAGTAAGGCCCTGAATTTGCACTAAAGAGCTTCGTCAACATGAAACGGTATAAATTCAGCCCAGATATCATCGCTAGGGAAGAGCAGGACTAGTAAATAATGAACCGCTGTGTTAATTTGCATCTTTTGGTTTATTATTTTCAATAATAAACCTTTGAAATCGAGCACGAAAAAAAAGAGCCCCCCCCCCCCCCCCCCAATAACTAAAAAATTTAATGGTTTGCGTTTCAAGCTACGTAGAATCGTACTTTCGCCAAAAGTTTGGGTCCCCATTTGGGGACACATTTGGGTCCTAGTTGTGCTTCAAAACTCGGCAGCCCGATCGGAATACACCCAGTGGTGTTACGTGTGAAAAATGGGTGTGAAAATAGGGGGTTTTGAGGGTTTTTTTTTAGGTTTTAGTGAACACGAGCTTGTGATGTATAGTTTTCCATGTTTTTTAGGGGAGAAGACCGAATATTATGTTGATTTTGACCAAAGAGTGAAGAATTGAGGTTGTAACGAAGGTTAAGCTCGCGATATTCATTTTTCATAAATCAGAAACCTGGGAAATGGTCTGAAATCACCATAAATTTGTATAATAACACTAGAAGTAGTATCAGCAGGTGAATCAAGACAATTAAATGGCAGTATCAATGTTCAAAGGTAATCTGTAAATATACTTGAAAAAAACAACAACAAAAACAGCCGATATCGTGTTTTTGGGGGCCAAAATTCCAAAATTGGTGAAAACCATCTAAAATAGCTATTTAAATTATTGTGCATGAAAGAATATAAGAATAAACCCAAGTGACAAGGACTTTGCAGCGTTTGTAACATACTAACCACGGAGGACAACAAAAATATTTTCTCGGTTACACATTTACTATGTGTGTCCAATAAGTTTTCTCCTCCTCCGAAACGCAATAACCTGCGTCGAAAGTAAATCGGCCGCCTCCTGCGAAGTGTCAACACCTGAAAAAAAATGAAGGCGCCGCCGGCGCCCGGTGGAAAAAGAGCGCGGCGCCCGCCCTTCGATCTTGGTGTATCACGGCAGAGGCTGTCGAGAGGAATACGTTGTCGGGGTGGGTGAGGGGGGGGGGGGGCAAACAGCCGGGGAGAAGCTGTTTGGATGGAACGTGCGGGAAAAAACACGTTTCGTTGCGGGCGGGCGGGTGGAAGCGCATCTCGCGGAAAACTCTTTTATGGTCAGATGCGGAATAACTTGGGCTTCATCCCACACACACACACACCCTCCCACCGCCACCATGCGCGGATTCAATAAATTATTATTTTGGTGGATTAGGTTCGTTCGGTGCGGGTTTGAGGCCGTTTCGGTGGTTTCACGGCTGTTGGAAACCGTTGGAATGAGGATGAGGAGGAGGAGGAGTAGGAGGAGGCCGTTGGAAATCGAACGGGCGGGCGGTGGCCTAAGCCTCCTCGCTCCCTCTTCCCAATGTACTACAATTGGATTAGCCCCCGCTGCTCCTTGTGGGATCGCTCCGGAGGCTTATTGGCCGACTTGCCTTGAATGGAAATCACCTACAAGCCGCCCGAGGTGCGTATTTATCTTTTGCTTTCGCTCCCTCAGCTGTTGTCCGCTGCCTTGTTCCAGTTCTTGTTCTCTCGTTCCGTTCATTAGTGACAGAATCTATTTTGGTTTATTATTCTGGGAATAATACACCTGTGTATTCGCTCAGCAAAAAACTTGTATAACACCCCCTCAAAAATTTTCATTTAGCCATTTAAGAGTCTTGATTCACCTGTTGACACTTTAAAGTGTTATTATACAAACAGATTGTGATTTCAGAACATTTCCCAGGTTTTTGACACATAAAAAATGAATTTTGGGAGCTTAACCTTCGTTACAACCCCAATTCTTCAATCTTTGGTCAAAATCGACTTCATGTTCGGTCTTCTCCCCCTAAAAAACATGGAAAAAGATACTTCAAAAGCTCATGTTACCAGAACACCAAAAAACCCATTTTTACACCCATTTTTCACCCATAACAACTGTGGGTATATTCCGATCGGGCTGCAAAGTTTCGGGACACAACTAGGGCCCAAATGGAGCATGTGTGCGAAAGAGCGAATTTTGGTTTATTATTCTGTGAATTAGTACACCTATTTATTCGCTCAACAAAAAATTTGTATAACACCTCTTCACAATTTTTTCTTTTACGTTTCAAGGTGCGTAGATTCCAAAAGTGCAATGTCCGTCCGCCGTATTATGCATACAGCTTCATTTTCGGTCTAAAAATTTCGTTCTTTCGCACACAAGCTCCATTTGGGCCCTAGTTGTGTCCCGAAACTTTGCAGCTCGATCGGAATATACCCAAAGGAATTATGAGTGAAAATGGCTATAATAACAGGTATTTTTGTGTTTTAGTAATATGAGCTGTTAAGGTATCGTTTTCCATGTCTTTTGGGGGGAGAAGAGTTTTGTGGGATCGAAATCGACTTCATATTCGGTCCTCTCGTCCCAAAAAACATGGAAAACGATACCTCAATAGCTCATTTTACTAAAACACACAAAATACCTACTTTTGTACCCATTTTCACTCATAACACCCCTGGGTATATATCGATCGGACTGCAAAGTTTCGGGACACAACTAGGGCCCATATGGAGCATGTGTGCGAAAGAACGAATTTTTAGATCGAAAATGAAGCCTGTATGCGTGATTCGGCGAACGGCGGACGGGCACTGCATTTTATGAATCTCCGCACCTTGAAACGTAAAATCAAAAATTTATAAGAATGTTTGGCTGAGCGAATACATAGGCGCATTATTCGCAGAATAATAAACCAAAATGCAATGTTCGTCCGCTGTATCATGGTATAATCGGTTTCAATTTCGGTCTAAAAAATTCGTTCTTTCGCACACATGCTCCATTTGGGCCCAAGTTGTGTCTCGAAACTTTGCAGCCCGATCGAAAAATGCCCAGGGGTGTTATGAGTGAAAAATCGATATAAAAATAGGTACCTATTGTTTGTATTTTAGTAGCATGAGCTCGTGAGGTTTTCCATGTTTTTTTAGGACGAGGAGACCGAATATGAAGTTGATTTTGATCCAAGAGTGAAGAATTGAAGTTGCAACTAAGGCTCAGCCCAAAATTCATTTTTATTATTCAAAAACCTGGGAAATCGTCTGAAATCACCGTACATTTGTATAATAACACTAGAAGTAGTTTCAGCAGGTGAGTCAAGACAGTTAAGTGGCACTGCGGTCGTGGCGAGATTGAGGAAGGTGAGGTTTTGGAAGGTGAGGTTAAGAAGGAGCAGTCGGGTATGAGGAAGTATCCAGAAAGGTTTATCACCACGATGGGATCTTTTGTGAGAGAGGTTGAGGCTTATAAAGGCGCCTCTACCCTGCCCCGGTCCTCCGGAAAACCCCCCAAAATCAGTTAGATCTAAATGATAGATTTTCGCTTTTGGTTTATTGTTCATTCTCCCCCCCCCCCCCCCCATATGTTGGTTTCCGTTTCAAGATACTCGTAAGTAGAACCCGAAAATGGAATATTAAAAAAAAAAAAAATTGCTGTCCGCCGTACTTTGCACTTTCTTTAGTTATCATGAACAAAAATTATTATGAAATTCGGTTTTTAGGTCCCATTTGGGGTCTAGTTGATCCGCGAAGCTCGGCGTTACTGTCAGTCATCTCTTAGGTGTGGAAAATAGGGGTTGACATTTTCAGAAATTTTCAGTTCAATAGAAGGGTATGGTTCTTTTTACGTTTTTAAATTGATCTCGAACTAAATAATTTTTTGAGACCACCCGGAGCATTATAGGAACTTACGTTCGTTTGCACGAAAAACCTTCGTCAACACGATCGTGAATCAAACGGTATAAATCCGGCCCGGATATCATCGCTATGGAGCACCTTTTTATAATCACGGATGGCTGTATGAAGTCGAGTTGGTAGTTCTGTGAATTTATTCCATTTGAAAAATGATTGCTCTTTTGTGTAAATTATTACACAACGGCAAATTATTGCACAACGTTAAATTATCACACAACGGTTTATTATTTGCCTTATATATGCTTCATGAATAACTATAAATAATTAATGATTGAATTATTGAATCCCGCTTTTTTGTATGAAACTTTAATTCCGGGGCTGGCTCCGGTAATCGATTTAGAGCTTTCCTGGGCGGAGCTCGAGGGTATTGACCACAAAAAACAGTGATCTACGCAGAAGGTGCATCTATACAGGTAAATAATAAACCTTTGTGTAATAATTTGCAGCGTTTTTAATTGCATTTTCGGATTCTAGTTTCGTTGAAACGGAAACCATCAAATTATGAAGGGGGGTTCAACCTTTTTTTTATGCTCGATTCCAAAGGCTCATTATTGAAAATAATAAACCAAAATATTGAAGTTCACAATTTGAATATGCCGAATTCACCATTTCCGATGAATACCTACCTGGTGCTCTGTAATGGTATTATTTGAGTTGACCTGTTAGCTAGAGTACTGCGAGCTTGTGTTCCCTATTGATGGTCGTTTCGAGATCAGATGCAATCATAAAACTTTATGAAGGCCATTCAGCTGAAAATATAGCCTCCCATTACCCATGCATGTAACTTCGAAATATTTCCTCCATCCACTCAACCTTCAGGTTTCATTCCATTTCCTTTAGCATTCAAACCTCTCCCATTACAATTTATTCCGCTCGATGCGAGCTCCGATGGAAACTTTGCGATGTTCAGTAGAAGTGTTGCTATCGTCGGATGGGAGAGACAACATTGGCCTTTTCATGGTAAAAGGGCTCAGGGAGTTTGTAATGGCAACCTTTGCACCGCGTGCGGGCCTGGCAGATAGCCTTCTTACCCGCCTCCCACCCTTTCAATTCCTCATCCTTTGAGCACGTGAAGGGGCTAGTCCCTGTGCAAATCCAATTTAACCACCAACCCGGTCACCTTCCCCTTTATAGTATTAGATGGCAGGCGGCCAAATACGAACTCAACTCCTTAACTAGCCAGAGCTGGAATTTAAAATTTT
The DNA here is from genome assembly GCA_954871275.1 of Leptopterna dolabrata. Taxonomy (NCBI): domain Eukaryota; kingdom Metazoa; phylum Arthropoda; class Insecta; order Hemiptera; family Miridae; genus Leptopterna; species Leptopterna dolabrata. Next base: position 41,912,968 of record OX940977.1, on the reverse strand, counting down.
TCTTCTGAGCCTTCCAAGGTAGCGTGGAGCTTGATTTTCACTTTTGAGAGGAAGCACTTTTTTAATATCGAAAATTAAAATTTTCGCTCGCGTTTTACGTTTCATAGATTTCTGAACAAATTTGGTTCGGTGACTTCCTCAGTTCAAATCCGATTCGGCTGAAATGTTCAGGGATCGCGCGTATTGGGCCTTAGAAGATCCCCTATGAATTTCAGAACGATTTGACTATTGTTGTGTGCACTGCGCTTGCGCAAAGGCGAAATCCGAAGTACTTCATTTCTCACGAATCAATGGCCCGATTTCGCTCAAATTCGGTGGGTAGTTATGGTGCAAGTAGCTTAAGATGGTCCCCTATGAATTTCATTGCGAATGTTTCGAGCTGTCATTATTCAATCCATACAGTTACACACTAACTGTATGGATTGAATAATGACAGCTGACGGACCATGATCATGTTTAAAGAAAAGGTATTAAAGAAAAATTGCGATGTATTCGATTTATGTATATCGTTCTTTTACTCCAATTTTTTCCCCATTATCCTATTTTTTTCGTAAATTGGGCATCTTTAAAAAATAAATGAATAAATAGAATTATATCTTACGCATTAATGTAACTCTGTGTCAATTATTAAAATAAACATGTTTTTCTCTTCTAATGGGGCATTGCAATTTTGTTGCACCGGCGTAACATGTATGGTTAGCGTAGCGGAATGGCACCAGAATGGTACCAAGTGGTGAAATCACCGGTTTGCAAGCAATGATAGGCTTCACATTTATCATATTTCCGATACGTTACCACATAATCATTAAGCGATATAGAAACTGTCGAACGTGTTAGTATATCCAGTAAAATAACGTGAAGGGCGACGTACGTAGCGATGGTTCGTGGCAGGCTGTCATCAATTGATTCGCTTGACAGATTGTTTACATATCCATCATTTTATTTACTTGCCAACATAATTATCGTTTCCATCACTGAATTTGAGACCACCCTACATACTACAAGAGCTGTGAATGTGATGTAATGGTATTCAGAACAAAGGATGAAAGACAGACGTAGGAAAGAAGGATGGGCAATTTCCACAAATGTTTAAAATTATTATTTCCTAAAATATGTACTCGACATGAATGTGGAAATCAACCATTGACATTTAAAGCAATAAACGTCAAAAATTAACCTGTACTCACATGTTATTCAAACTTTTCAGGCAGATTATAATTATTTTTCCTAATGTTCCAGGTATGGTTCAATGCAGTTTGACCTAATCCAACCAAGTTCTGGTAAGTTCATAAGGCACCTTTGTTGGACCGGAATGATACAGATCAATAGCGCTGCAAATTGAAATACACATTCCACCACCGCCCCCATCTCCTGTAACTCGCCATTACGGCCCCTCGAGCCCCCCCCCCCCCCCGTTGATTAATAAATAATTAGGTACCTATATAAACAATATCGAAAATAACCATCATTCATCGAAATGAAACAACAATAACACGGAACAACCAACTCGATTTCATTCAGCCCTCTGTGATTTTAATCAGGTGCTCTGATGGGCTCGATACCTATCCATTATCCACGTTTAACGAACCCTTTTACTAAGAACGAACGGAAGACAACTCTAAAGTTCTGAATCAATTTTCAACCCTCGTTTTCCATCCCTTAGATATGACTGACAATAGCAACGACCTTCGCGGGCCAGCTAGACCCCAAATGACACTTGGAAACCGAATTTCATCAATTTGGCGGTTCAAGGTAACTAAGAAAAGTGTTGTGTACGGTAGACGGGCACAAGTTTTTTAGTTACCTACATTTTCAGGTTTTACATATCTTGAAGCACAAACCATACAATCGGAGGGGAATTTTCTATTTATTCTAATTTCATTTATTTATTTTTTCATGCTTGATTCCAAAGGTTTATATTATTGAAAATGATAAACCACAGCGAAACCTTTTTGTTTGTTTCATTATTTTCAGCGATGAACCTTTGCAATCGAGCATGGGGAAAAAAAAAACTTTTCAAACCCCCTCAAAATTTGATGGTTTCCGTTTCAAGGTATTTAAAATCCGAAAATGCAATAAAATAATTTCTGTCTGTACTCCGTACATTGCGCTTTCCTTAAGGCGGCTCCACACATGCGGTAGGTACTTGCCAAGTACCGAGTAACTCGGTGACTCGCCAAGTTACTTGGCGAGTGACGAGCTCCTTGCTCCACACATTCGTGGATCGTCCCTGACTCGCCAAGTTACTTGGCGAGTGACGAGCTCCTTGCTCCACTCATTCGTGGATCGTCCCGCGCAAGACTCGCCTCGGGAAAGCGAGCGTACTTGTCTCCTTTGAAGCGGGGAAAAAACCGACACTGGACGGAGCCTCCCCAAGTACGGTTACTCGTGACTCGGCGAGTACCGAGTAACCCATCCACACTACTAGGAAATCGGCAAGTATCGACTCGGTACTTGGCGAGTACCGCATGTGTGGAGTGGCCTTTAGTTATCATGAACCAAAATTGATGAAATTGGTCTAATTGGTCCTCGAAGCTCGGCGTTAATGTCAGTCATCTCTAAGGGGTGAAAAATAAGGGTTGAAATCTTCAGGACGCCGTTACCTCGAATTTTTTTAACGTTTTTAAATAGTTCATGAACTTGGGAGTGTTTTGAGACCGCCCGGAGCATTGTGCGTCCACCTGTTGGTTCACACCGAAGTTTGCACCGACAGGCTTCGTCAACAGGAGGGTGAATCAAATTGTGCTAGGGAGCACCTGCTTATAATAACGGATGGCTGTATGAAGTCGAGTTGGTTGTTCTGTGATATTATTCCATTTGAAAAATAATGGCTCTTATCGATTTTGTTGATAGGTACTTTTGCAACATGAGCAAACGTTAAAGTATTATTGGGTAAATTATTACAAAACGGTAAATTATTACACAACGGTTTATTAAACCATCTACTCAGAAGGGGCATCTATACAGGTAAATTATTACACGAAGGTTTATTATTTACCTTATGCTTCACGAATAACTACAAATATTTTTAATGATTTAATTATTGAATCCCGCGCATTTGTACGAAACTTTAATTCCCGGCCGGCTCCAGTATTTTCCTGGTGGGAGCTCGAGGGTATTGACCACGGAAGATAGTGATCTATGCATAAGGGGCATCTATACAGGTAAATAATAAACTGTTGTGTAATAATTTGCAGGGTTTTTTCTTAGGAGGTAATTTGCAATGGTTAACAATTAAAAAAATTATGAATATAGAAATATATGGCTGTATAGAATTTTTTGTTTTGACGGTTGTGCCCGAAGATGAACGCACGGAATCGGACATCCGTCAAGCACTTTTCGCTAATTATGTTATAATGAGATTATAAGGGAAAATGAGACCTGTATCGGTTTAATTCGAATCGAACATTTCTCGTGACGATATTCATTTTTTCCACTAACTGAAAGGGTTATGAGAAATTCAGAAACATTCGTAGAACCATTGAAAATATCAGTTGAATTCACATTCGCGTTTTCAGTCTGAATGAGCATGAAACATCTCTCTTATCGAACCACTGGCCGCGATTGGATTAGAAATACTAATGATCAATTAGCCACGTGTTGTTCTTGCCATTATCAACCTCCAGCTGACATCTCGCAAAAGCATTTTGTCATTCAGTGTGACTGATGAATAATTCCATTCGACCCCATTTAGCTTCGCCTCATTGGACATTTCTAAAATGCCCGCGAGATAAATACCGCCGATGTTATATTCAACATTTATGTCAGAAAAAGAGCTCAATTTTGTCCCCGAATGGAATGTTTACGCTCCCGTAAGTGATCCGGTGGGCTCGTTAACAGTAATTATTGATTGACAATTTATTACTCGTTGGGTGCAATGAATCGTTCCTAATAGGTAGTATCAGTCGTTTTCAGTGTTTTACTGAGGTGAAATATTCTCAGCGAAAATTTTAGACGTGAATGATAATAATAAAATGTTATAGTAGTTGATAATAAATTACGTTAATGTGCAAATGTATTCAGTCTATGTGTTAAATGTAGGTTCCTCTTTGGGAAAAACCTCTGACCCACTTCAAAACTGTTGTTAGTTTACTTATCAGCAAGCCTTCTTACAGTCAGAGGATATTGGTAAAGAAAAATGTAGGATTAATTGGAAAATCTTGGCATTTTGGTTTATTATTTTCAATAATGAACCATTGTAATCGAGCATTGAAAAAAAAAAAAAATCTACCCCCCCCCCCCCCCCCCCCCTACTCAAAATTTGATGGTTTACGTTTCAAGGTATGTAGAATCCGAAAATGCAATACAAAAATTTCTGTCTGTCCGCCGTACGCCGTACTGACCACTTTTTTTAGTTACCATGAAACAAAATTGATGAAATTCGGGTTATAGGTTCCGTTCGGGGTCTAGTTAGTCCTCGAAGCTCAGCGTTACTGTAAGTCATCTCTAAGGGGTTTAAAATAGGGGTTGAAATGTTCAGAACGCCAACGTAGAAAGGGAACGCGTTGATAGATGGGTATGGGTTTTTTTTACGTTATTAAATTTGTTCTGAGCTAAAACATTTTTTGAGACCACCCGGAGCAATGTACGTCCAGCCGTTCGAGTGCACCAAAAAGGTTCGAAACGGTATTAATCCGGCCCGGATATCATCGCTAGGGAGCACCTGATTATAATCAAGGATGGCTGTATGAAGTCGAATTGGTTGTACTGCGATATTACCTATTTCATTTGATAAGTGATGGACTATTGGATTTTTTTGGTAAGTACTTGTGAAGCTTGAACAAACGTTGAAGTATTATTGATGGGTAAATTATTACACATTGGTAAATTATTACACAACGGCAAATTATTACACAGCGGTAAATTATTACTCACCGGTAAATTATTACACAACGGCAAATTATTACACAACGGTTCATCTACCAAGAAGGGGCTGGATTTCGTTCATCGTTACTTATGCAACTTGAACAACTGTTGAAGTATGATTGATGGGCAAGTTATTACACAACGGTTCATTATTATATGTATTTACTAGAGAAAACAGTGATTTACGTAGAACGGGCATCTATTTCACTCCACATCAACAATTTTCCTTTAGAACATCATTATTTGCGTTTCTTTTTGCCGTTTTAGTTACTGTTTGTCATTGCCTTTATTATTCCAGCAACATTTAACTCGTGATTTAGGTAGGTACCTAGTAACGAATACGGGGTTAGGTACTAACCTACGGAGGGTCTGCGATTCACGTAATATGTATAGACTAGTACCTACATAATTATTATATTATATAGACGGGTTATCTATACAGAGAGCTATGATCTGTAACAGAAGGGTATTCTGTACAAAATAATATACTTACCGTTGAGCAGGGATTTTTTTGCAGCGTTTTTCAGAATTGGAATTGAATTGAATGAAATCAAGAATTAAAAAATAAAAGAAGTCCGTCCGTCCTTGGTATACTGCCTTTGGGGTTTTTGCAACTTTGAACATAGAACTTTGAAATTCGACCTTTGTTATAATAATAATTGATATAATAATAGATAGTAGATTGTTATAATAATAGATCTCAGATATAATAATATATGATGTTATAATAATATATAATATTATATTAATCGATAATAGGTTGTTATAATAATATATGATGTATTGCGTAATTTTGTGATTATAGGGCTCGCCCATAAATATATAAATATGATAGTTCAATTGGTTAAAAGTAGGGGATGCAATTTTCAAAACGTTGAAACTTTCAATATAAAAAATACGTTTTTTCTTCACAAATTTTAATACCTATCGAGAATTCATTTTACTTGAAGTTCGAACCTAAAATAATCATCAGTGTGAGCGTGAATCAAAGGGTAAATCAGTGGTTGCGAGAAAGCTATGTGCCGATCCTTGGCTGGAGTTTTTTCTCCACTTTCTGTTCCCTACGGAAGCTTTGTGATACATTCTTCCGAGGTCCGATAGGTATCAGTCGACGTAGTCCTTTTAAGTACCAGTGGTTTTATCATCACAACCTGTGGTTCCACCTTGATTTCTTGGTGATGCAGTGTTGCCTTCATTTGCCATGTGCCTAGCTTTGAAAATTTCATCATCTAATTATTGATAATATAAGAGGATCCGCCGGGGGGGGGGGGGGGGATTCTCCGAGTATATTACATTGGTCATTACCTGTTTATTATAGTGGGTATTAAAATTAATACCATATCTTCTTACTGGCCACATGCGAGCGCCTAAAACAACTTGACAACTATGTGTGAGCGAATTCAGTTAACCAACTTAGAATTCCTAAATTCTGGAAAGGCAACATAATCTTCTTGTCTCTTTTACTGGTGCCTGTGTTGGTATCCGTGATTATCTGGTGTATTCTCAGGACAAGGGTCCACTCTACAAATCTAAAATCTGAAGTCGAAAAATTAACAGAACCACTTTCGCATGTTGCGGTGCCATTTCCGATACTTGGCGCCGTTCTTGGCGCTGGGCACACAAACTTAAACAGCACATTCTGATAGTCTGACAAAATTTCAGCTCATGCGGTTCTCAGTTAACCGTTTTTATTTTTGGTGACCTCTGGGTGCTCTCCTGAGCGCCGTCAGAGCACCAAAAGATTTACAAAGAATTCTGACGGTGTAACCAGTAGCTCACTCGAGGTTGTTCTCGTTCTTTATGGAGTAGTTGCCGGTGTCAAACGCCGATTCCTGTCGCCGTCGTGACGAAAAAAAAAACTGTTCAAGATTTAAGACACACAACTGTCAGCTTTTCGCATGTTGTGCCAGCTTCGTGGCGTCGCTCCTCGTCGCGACTCCGATAACTGTACTGCTAATTCTGGTAGTCGAATAGGTACACCCTCTGTATGAGGGTGGACAGATACCGTGAGCCATTATAAACGTCAAACTTTTGGCAAAAAATCATAAATCAATAGGCTATCAACATAAAACCAATCGTACGGGCTTTCAAAACATAATCCCGCAGTAAATAGCTATAGGTACCTGTGAGCCAATAATCATTCCCCATCTTCCTCTTGTATCATGAATGCACCTGCTCACCCGTGTACGTTGCACGCTCATTGCCCCGTCCTGCCTATACATTGTACGTCGCGGTTGAAGCGCAGAAGGGTTCCTATCCATCGAATTCCCAACGACTCTGAACGGCCATTAACGACCATTACCTGACGGGGTTGGAGGCGCCTTTATAAAGCGCCCAGCGCTTCATTCGACCGACCTCACTCTTACCTGCGACTTCTCTCGCTCTCTCTCTCTCACCTTGCGTCTCCTCTCGCCTACCCTTAGCCTCTGCTGAGGTGGTAACCGTGGGATTCTTCACCCTCTAACGCTCGCTGTGGTGATAACCGCGGGGTGTTAGCATCCATCTCCTTTAGCGTCTGCTGTGGTGGTAACCGCGGGACGCCTCTTCCTCTAACACCGCTGTGGGGGGTGTTAGCTATCCAAAAAGACTCCAAAGGGGCACATCCTCCTATCTCCTGCGACCTACCCAAGCCTGCCCGACTTAACACACACCACAGTACGTATTGTGCGCGATTGCTCGTTCAAATGAGGTGGTGAAATTGTCTTTCAGCAACAGCTGAATGGAGATCAATAGAGAGTTAATAACATTATTATGCTCAATAACCATTTGAACAACACTATTCGTGTTCGCCAGCACTTCACACGCCTCAGAAAAATAAAGAGTCTGTCACAGACAGTTTGACAGTTTCCAATCATCAGTTTGTATTGATTGAAGCTGATCAGTGATGGATGATCGAGTGAAAAGGTCCTTTCCCCCTTCACATTTCACCATACTAAACTGTCAGGGGAGACAATGATACCAATCGTAGCTATTGATAGCGGGTTCCAAACGAAACACACTCGAGTTGGTGTGAGAAAATCTCAATAGATGGGGAAACCGCGTGTATTTGCTTCGTCGGGCCGCAGCCTAGATAAAGCTTGCTGAGGTCGGTCCATGTCGCATCTGCTCGATACACACACACACACAGACACACATACACGCACACACAGACTTCCTACGTGTTATCCCGGTATTCCTATCGCTAGCTCTTCCTCTGTTACTCCACTTTAGCAGATCCATCTGTTGGTACGGGAAGCTCTCGACAATAGCTATTGCATTTTTTCCCATCTCGACTGTTAGGAACATCAGAAAGTTGTGGTCTGGTTTTAGTCGTCTCTGCGAATCCTCACGCTTGATATAATACATCTCCTGCTTTCAATTTCAATCAGTTTTCGTTAATGTCATTCTGTTTTGGTTGGTTCGATGAAGGTGAATTTGGATCGGTTTTTGATACCAAGTTGGAATAACAAAATTTATACAAAATGTCGAGTTGAGAGTAATAATAATATTTTATTCATCTTTGTTTTGGAATAAATTACAGTATGAAAAGGTAGGACATTTCACGGTACATGTTATTTACAAATTATTTTCAGTGATTAAAAAAATCATCGGTTTTATGAAATGAATGGTCCGCCAAGAAAAGCTTCAGGTGCTTTTTGAAAGCCTTCTGTGAGTGTAGGTTTCTGATATGGGGTGGCAGTCGTACAGTTGTACACTTTGGGTCCAAGATATAAGTGCGAGGTCAAGAAGAAGGAACGGTGGGGGGACGGATATGACAGAAGACAGCTGGATCAAGTCTCGTCGCTGTGGACATCCCTGTTTTGTAGCATCTCATCCCTTCTCGTGAACACAAATAGACACAGATGGTAGATGTATAACAGTGAGTCCAGATGGAAGACTCCAAGGCTTCTGGCAGGAGTATGACCTCCCTCTCAACCTCGTCTGCTTTTCTTGACAGATACTCGGAGTGTTGGTTGGTAGTGTGGGCTCGAAGCACTCCATATGACTCGCACTTAGTGTGCCTTATTTCTAGGACAGATAACACATCCGTTGAAATTGGGAAACTGTCTGTATTGAAAAATAATGTGATAAATTAAACCGGGAATAGGTGGGGTCTGAAATTTGGCCGAAATAAAACAAAATAAACTCAAGATTTATTTCAAATCTTCAAAATGTATTTTGAATTATTATGAATGAACTGCTTTCCAAATTCTGTCAGGAAGTCCGATACGGGCCTCAGCCGTTGAATATGTACCAGTCCGGGCTAACTTGTTCCGGTTGACATTCCTCAGTGTATCTTGACGTTTACCCCGTTGCTACTAGACGAGCAGGTTCCTGCGCGGTTCGTTGGACACAATTCCGCGACTATACGAGAATAATAAATCGCGGTTGTCTCCCTTTTAGGCTGTATTGATTCCGTCGTCTTCTATCAACGCCTCTGCACAAGCTGGACAGCTACAGTTCTGAAATAGAATATTCAAAGAACGATTCGGCGATTTGAGTGGTCCCGAACGAAGTTATCCCTCCCCTTCTACGTCTGTGTTCACTGAGGTTTTAGTAGAGCTACAAACGAAGCCACTTCATACGTGAGACCGGTGGAGCAGCTGAGTGGGCTCAAGTTGGTTGTCAGAGCAAAAACCCACTAGACTCCCCCACTCCAATAACGTTCTACATCCGTATGCACATTCGGTTAACTTCAAAAGCAGAATAAAAAGAGGCGCGTCCCTGTTCCTACTGCTGGACGGCCATTGAAAAAGTAAATCACGACATTTCATGAAAGAGAATTTCATTCCTTTATTTTAGAGCCTGAAAAATTTCTGCGTGACTCGGTGTTCCGCCCAGCCATCCGAGGCAGTCATTTACATTGAGTGATTGGATAGCCAGGATTGGGTTACCCGTTGCATTTCAAACGCATGCGTGTCTACCAGGAAACAAGAATGGATTGGATCTGAAGAGCATCCTTATTTCAGTATGAAATATGTTTGGGAGAGTCTGCATTCTATTACATGTTCTTCCCTCAATTATATTTCTTCCTTGTGAGTTACTGTTGACTTCAATTTTCAGGGAAGAGAGACAACCTGAAACCTCATTCATTCGCAGTTACATGCTTTTATTTAATCCGCTCTGCCCCTGTGGGTCATATATTGTGTGATGGATGTATAGTGAACGCACGTCCACCACGAGAGGTGCGAGGGAGGATGTGCCCGGTTTGGTTATGGGCGGACCACCACCATGCCCAGGATCTTTTTGGATATGTCCGTTTTGGTTATGGGTGTACCACCTCCATATGCGGAATCTTTTCGGGAGCGTTGCCTGGTTTGGTTATGGGCGGACCACCACCATGGCCAGGATATTTTTGGATGTGTGTCCGATTTGGTTATGGGCGAACCACCACCATTCTCGGAATCTTTTAGGAGTGTTGCCTGGTTTGCTTATGGGCGGACCACCGCCATTCCCAGGATCTTTTAGGTTAGGAGAGAGATGAGGAGCTAGGAGAGAGAGAGAGAGTAGTCAGCGACTAGAGGAGAGCGTAGAATGGCTAGAAAGGCGAAGGAGGCGAGTTTTTATAGGCTTGGGAGCCGTCTCCTTCCATCCTCCAGCTAGTGGAGGATGGTGGGGATCCCCAGATTGTCCCTCAGCTCTCTTGCGACTTCCGTCCCCACTTCTAGGATTATTTAGCGAGATCTTAATTTCAGATAGCAAGGTTGTGGTTCTGGGAGGATACCATGACATATTGTGATCGATTTTCCACCCACTTCCCAATGCGTGAATAAGTCAGAAAAAAACGTAATTAATGAAATGACTCATTTCAGTTAATTGTTCTCTGTCTGCATGGATCACGTATTGATTTTTCACCCACTTCTTGATGCTGAAATTTTGCAGTCTTCTTTCTTCGATGACAGTGCACGAATCAACCATAAAAACATACCTACATTAATTAATTAATTACCCAGTAAAAATTAAGTAATTAAATTAAAATATCTCCTAACGTCTCACGCTTTTATTCTTATTTTTAAAACTTCCAGTGTTCCCGGTAGCATAAAAATATAAAAACTGATTACCTACAAGATTTTCTAAAGACCGGGGGGGGGGGGGGGGGGGCTTACATTTCAAAATTATCTTTTAAAAAAAATTTTAATTTCTGTCTGTGGCCAGGAACATCAGAATTTTTTATGATTAAAAATAAAATCCCATAATATATTTCATATCTACAAGGTATATTTAATATCTGCAAGATTTACCTACTATCAATCGTGCATTTTCATGAACATCTCAGACGTAGAGTAATGCATGCATTTCAGTGGACGTCCCTTATGGTGCGAACTAAATCACTCGGGAAGGGATCGTGGAAACCCATTTCAAAGAAAAATGGAGTTATTGGAAAGTCGTCTATTTCCACTAATACACGAAAAAACGCGACAAATACACTTTTATACCCGTTTCGGCGATTAAACTATTGTCAGTAACAAGCAATAACTTAGTTGACGGCATTGACCTCCCCTTTCCCCCAGAAATACATTTCGGAATTCCAGTGACGTAGTGTACAATTAGAAAGATTTCTGCGACTAAGTAAAAAAAGAACCACGTGAATCTGTTGAGAATTAAGGCCTGGAATATTTAGCCGAAAAACCCACGTTTTTAGCATTAACCCCTCTTCTCGAAGTAAATTTCGAAATTCTGGCAGCTAGACAGTTTTCTGCACCGAACAAAAAAAAGAACCACGCAGATCGGTTAGAATATTGTCGCCTGGGCAGCGCGCTCAAGATTCTGTCACACACAGACACCTATGTTTTTTTAATTTTTTTTGCGGTTTCGGATTCACGATGGTCTAAAGCGGATTTGAGTGTGGTTTTTTCATTCTCGGCTGAGTGTTATCCTCTTCTGACCAGATCAAATACGTTCAGGACGTCTCTTACTGCTAAGGGGCGTCCTAAAAAGAACAGCAATCCAACTGGGTTTTTACAACAAATTTATCAACATCAAACATCATCAAATTTATTTGATTTCAGAAACCACACAAGAACGTGGTTTGACCGCAGAATACGAGAAATTAAGGATTGAACTGCGCATTGTATTCTCGTCGTGCCCTGCCGCTTGAACTACGAATAATTATAAAATAGTAAGTGCGGATTGACATCAGTCTGAACGGCAACTGGATGCCACAAACCACCGTAGCATCGAATGGTCAGAATCGAATATAATTATTTTTTAATGATGGGTTTGATTGCAGGAAATATAGCTTTTCTTACAAATTGAGGGGAGACCAGGGAATAAGTACTTACCTATTGCTTTTTAAATAATCAAAATTTTATATCTAACGATGTTTTGTGAATTTTGATAGTTCTGCTGTATCGGCGGATACAGTGGCTATTTTTGAGCGAACATAATTATTCACACATTTCCACATTTTTGACGGCTATAATGGTAGTAGAGGATTAACGTAAGCAATTAGCCGGAATGGAGTGAAAAGGAACAGGTGCTAATCGAGGTGGAGTGATAATGCGGTAGATCAGGATGAGCGTGACATCGGCGACCCTGCCCCTTCGAACCGACAACTGCCAACATGTTCCCGACGCATTGCGCTGGCCGTATTATAAGCTCAGAATCACTCGACAGATCCCGCTGCCCCGCATTCACACGTCTCCAGTCTTTCAAGTGACGTCCTCTTCATTAGCGGTCTCGTCATTACGCGATGAGTTCCTCCTCCTTCTGTTCATGTTGTCGTGGTTCTCCTCAGCCCTTTACATATATCACTCCTATGTAAGATAGAAAGATTTAACCAAATAAATTAAGGGAACGACCAGCCGGGTAACGCCAAGGGAAAAAGGTCCCTTCCATCAACTGCCGTCGCCCTCAACGGTCATAACGGCCGATTGTGGGCCGGTCGGGTGGAAACGGGCCTATATAAACATACATTCTAGCCCAGCTCGTCATTCGACTGATCTCGCTCATACCCTCGACTTACCCTCAGTGTCTGCTGTGGTGAAAACCGCGGGATACTACTTTCTCCCCTAACACCTGCTGTGGTGAAAACGGCAGGGTGTTAGTATCCTCTTTCCCGGTAGGCACCTGCTGTGTTGAAAACCGCGGGATACTTCCTTCTTCTCTAACACCTGCTGTGGTGAAAACCGCCGGTTACTAGATTCCTTCCTCCCTGTATCTGCTGTGGTGGAAACCGCGGGGTACTTAGCATCCTTCTTCCCAGTGTCTGGTGTGGTGCTAACCACGGGACACTTCCTTCTCCTTTAGTACCTGCTGTGGTGAAAACCACCGGGTACTAAAGCCCACATCCCAGGCGCCTGCTGTAGTGAAAACCGCGGGGAGCTAACCTCCTTTCCAAACTAACGCCTGCTGTGGTGAAAACCGCGGGGAGTTAGTAAAAGGCCCCTACGGAGCACATCATTCCTTCCTACCCTCGTCCAACCTATCACTCTACTCTTCTGTCTCCTCTACCTCAACCCCAACCCTACCTACCCATTCGGAATCACAACACATGTGATGAGAGATACATGAACGTTGGTGTTTTGGTGGACTCAGTAACGAACTTACAGTCCGCTTACTGCCGCTTGTAACATTGTGGCTGTTCTCGGTTTTTCTTCCGGTGGATAAGGGATCGGTGAGCTGAAGCCTAATCGATATCCCTTCTTAACCTGTTATAATCTCGCTGGTCTAGGAGGGGGACTCTTGAGGGTCCACCGTCACTGTTACACTCTGTCACATGGTAGCAGAGCATGGTTAGGTAGTATGCGCTGAGCACTTCACCATACTCCATCCACTTTTTGTGGGCTTACCAGAAGGATAAGCCCAAAGGTTTCCCAGAAGGATTCCTTTACTAACAACCTGTCCCTTTGATAATACATACATCTATTGGGTCATCAAAAGGCGATTGATGCCGTGTCCCAATTGACAAGTCCCAATTGACAAGTCCCAATAGTTGTTCCATCCTAACGATGGATGTTGATCAGCTAGAGGTTGCCCACATGAGCAAAATTTACTGGACAGCAACCTCTGACAAATTATCCGCCAATACTCGTATGTAGGAGGTTTGTTCTCCACCAGTAAATACACTCTGTCACACACTTGGTGGTGGGTTTGGAACGGTGACTGTGGTTAGTCGGTTCGAATCCGAACGTCCAAAGAATGCAATGGGTAGGCTTGAGCGAAATTTTCGGAAAAAATTATGATCCTTCGGAGAGTACAGCCGATCATTTGTCTGAATCTCAGCCAGGAACGATCCTCGCTGTGTGGAGCGGTGCTAGAAAATATCTTCCATATTAAAAAAAAAGAAAACGTCAGCAAAATAAGGCTCCATTACGGATTCAACTCCATGAACAACAACGCGATTCACACTTCATGAAATCGTCAGTTGGTCGGGATATTTCAGAACTGGATTGATGCTAATCAAACTGCCAAAATTGTGGTTGGTTCCCGGATCCTCGGCGGATTAAGGAGCGGGTGATGGTGGGGTGGGGCAAAACTGATGAATTTGACACAGGTAACTGGTGGTTTTGTAAGTGATACCATGATAGGTGAAGTGGTAGAAAATATCTACCAGACCAAATAAAACTTGACAGGCTATGCCGCATCCGATACAGTAACGTAATGAATTCCGAACGAATTAAGAAAAGAAAAAAAAGAAAAAAACAATAATTTCTTCTTCCTACTGGCACCACAAGAATTCTATATTAGTGAATCATTATTTGTTGTTAAAGTCCAGAAACAAATTTTTCATGCTCGATTCCAAAGGTTCATTATTGAAAATAATAAACCCAAATCGGCTTTTCTTATGCACTTTGCAGTGCTTTTGCCGTTGCGCCATTCTCCGTCGCCGTCGTGATACCAATAACTGCACAGCATATTCCAGTGAGTATACCCTCAAAATGTGTCTGAAGAACCATTCGTTGCCCATTTTTTTAACGGAAAGTACAATTGCTGCCCCCCGACTTTATGTATAGGCCTGTTATAAAGTTCTGCAATAAAATTTTCTTGATTTATATGGTTTTGAACATAGCATAGATACCGTGGAAGGCAGTTACTATTATCAAGTCAGCCACCCTACCTTTACGAGCCCCTTTCTACCTTCCTACCTCGCAGGTAGTAAGATGGTGCCTGTCATTGTAAGATGGTTCATCTTTCTATCTACTGCATGACTCACAATTATATTCGATATCGGAATAGTACAGTAAAACATTTCTCTCTAGTCTTTCTTTATAACATTTCTCAAGACTTGCTGAAGCAATAAACTCGCCTGACGAACGAGCAAAAACTGCGCTCTGCGCTCCCCTTGACCCCGGATGATGCCTATTTCTTTACTTCGAATGAAACTATGAAGCGTGGTGCATGCTGTAGAATGGGAAAGACCACGGAGGTAGTGGAACGGGAGCGAAGGCGTAACCAGTAGAGCCGGCAGGCAGCTCTGCAACTGGTGGACGCCAAGGCGAGCATGCTCTGATTGAGCCCTGCCCCGCCAACCCACTTGTAACGCTTTTGTGGCGCAAGACGCTTGACATTTTCGGCCGGTTGGTCATCGCAAGAGCCGTGCTAAAATTTTAGCGCAAAAAGGTGTTCTGAAGGCATCGAGGTCGCCAGTACCAGTAATATTGGTCTCCGTAGGAATGACAGCCTTGGTTTCAGCACGTATTGGTAGGATACGAAACACCATTTAAGTATAACCAATATTATAGCCCTCATGTTATTTTATACTCGAAGGATGTATGATGGTTCATCACCTGTTATTTAATGCATGACTCAGAACCGGAAACTTTCCTTTTAAAGTAAAACGTTTCTCAAGTAGTGCTCAAACAATACTTAAACTCTCATCTTATCGGGATGTTGAAACTTCCAACTCTAACAACGTTTTCACTCAAGATTGAACGCCACAATAAAGAACACGAGAGGAGAACCGAAAAAAAAATTAATCAAAGCCTCGATGGAGGGAGGACATCATCCCCCGCACGGTTCCACCATCGAATCTTATAAGGCCTTCGTGTAGAGGAAAAAATTGATGTACGACCTTCATTAATCCAACTGGTAGGAGGGGAGGAGAAGGATTTTTCAGCACTTCCCCCTTCTCTCTTCTTCATCCTCGGGGAACAACTTGATATTGATTTATATGGGACAAGCCATCCCTCGGGAACGCCGAGAAAGTTTCGTATAGTTTGATATTTACTCAAATACCTATAGGTTCATTGAAGAATTTATGTTTTGTTGTAAAAAGTTATTAATTAGGTATTATGGAAGCGGGAACTGACTTCGCTTCCAGTTCTTCCGCTAGACGCTCGTGAAACAGTTTATGTTTGGTATTGAATCTAAAGGGTTATTTCCGCTATAGTATTGGAACTAACGCTTTCGATTAAGGACACCAATGTCAGGCCGTCGAGAGAATATTTCTTTCCTGATGACGATGATTTTCCTGTATAGATGCCCATTCTGCGTTGTACTGTGGTCAATAACTTTGTGCTTCCCTCAGGTAAGCCATAAATTGAGTACCTGAGCCGGCCGGGGTGGGCCTTCGACGTATTTCCGAATTTTTGCCTAATGTTGATCATTCGTTTGGCCGTGAGCAACAAAGTTGTACCCCTCAGAAAGGACTGAGAGTAACGCCGAACTTCGCGGATCAACTAGATCTCAAATAGGAACTACCAACCACATTTCATGAATAAATTTTTGTTCATGGTGCCGCGTACAGCGGTCGAACAGAAATGTTTTATTTCCGGATTCTGCGCAGGTAGCTTGGAACACAATTTAAGTTACCGTTTTGAGAGAAGGTTACTTTTCCATTTTTCATGCTCGATTACTTCAAAGGTAAAAATTGAACTACACGTTATGCTTCATACATAACAACAAATAGTTATAGGTTGAATTCTTGCATCCACCGCATATTTATGAAACTGTAGTTGCATGGCCTGCTCCAGTACTCGAAATACGGCTTTCCCTCGGGGGAGCCACGAGGTTAGGCATTGACCACGGGAAACAGAGGTCTACGCAGAAGGGGCACCTACACAGGTAAATAATAAACGTTGTGTAATAATTTGCAGCCTTTTCCCTTGACGTGGCTGCTTGGGAATCAATTCGGCCTCGTGAATCTTGTATGCGATGTCGTCTGAATTCTCTCACAACTGATTTGTTGTTTGCTATGGTCACATCACCACCTCACTTTTATGAAATTGTCGTGGGTGGGGGGGGGGGGGGGCTCTTTCCTCCCACCAACTCTGTAACCTTGGGCTCTGTGGCCGTTCGCTCTATTGCGGTCGTGATTGCATCATCTCTAATCCGTGGAGATGACCCTGCTCGTAAAGGAAATTGTGAGCAGTCATAACTCGAAAACAAGACAGCGATTCCAGCAGGATCCTGAAGACCCACCTTCTTCACTCAACCTCATTCGGAAGGAGTTACGACCTCACCACTGCGGAATATGAGATCAGTTATTAACCTTTTTTCTTTTCAGCTCTCTTATAATAGATCAATTAGCTCTCTTCAACTCATCCTCTAATGAGCTTGAACTTCTCGAAATCAAAGACGATATTCCATCTCTGGTACTCCAGTATTCTTCTGACGCGCCAACGATTCGATCTTCTGCACCGTGCTCCTCCCCTTGAGTACTACGTCAAGTACAATTTTGATAACGATAAACCAGCGTGAAATAATTCGCAGCGGTCTTAAATTTTGACACATGTGACGACCGGACGGTCACCACAAGCTTTAACCAACAGCTACAAAAGGCTTCTTCACTCAATCGCGAAGAGAAAACAAATACGCCCAACACTGAGGTGTTAATCCCATTTGAGTTCCGTGTAACTCAACTTGTCGGTTAGCACCAAACTGAAAATAACCAGTCAGATAAACGTCAATATTGTTGTCTGTTCTCAAAGCCAACTAAATAAACATGCGGAGGTTCATACGCATATCCCACGTTTTCACACTCTGCAATCCGTCATAAGTTATCCATAATACCGCAGGCCATCACCGTTAGTTTTTCACTAATTTTCGGGGAAAACATAATACATAGAAAATTGTCTAGGCCCGAGATCAGGAGAGTCATTCATACTTTTCTCGATTTTATTTTTTGTTATCACTATAGTATACAATTAGATATTTGTTTCTTTGTCATTTCTTCTTTTTGTTTCTTTGTCGTCAGAAATGACAAAGAAACAAATTATTCAGTAATTGATACAAGTAACTCAGCTATGAATGACAGTGTACCATTAAGATTTTCGTGAGCAGTAGTCACGGATAATCATGGGCGAATGTGGTCGTTCAATCAACCTTTGCAACTGGTCTGGCGGGGATTCGAATCCAGTGCTCATTTTCCTTTGTTTCATCGATCTTTGGGTTAGAACTCATAGCTGAACTCAATAATAATACTTGGGAGCTTCTTAGCGAATTTTTCAGAGTACGGAACTAGGACGGCCATGATGCGTCCATGTCGATGTTCAGTGGATGGCAGTGGTTGGCTTTGTACCGATAGATCGACGTCAGATAGAAATAACTATAAAACGCTGCAAATTGTTACGCAACAATTCCCAAGTTCGAGATCAATTTAAATACTTTTGAAGAAATCGAGAAAACGCCTTCCTGGAAATTACGACCCCCCCCCCCCCCCCCAACCCCCAATTTTTCATCCCTTAGAGATGGCTGGCAGTAATGCTGAGCTTCGCCGACCAACGACCCCAAGTGGTACCCACAAACCAAATTTCATCTACTTTCTATTCAATTTTCTCATTCAACGTACCTTGACACGCAAACCTTCAAATTCGGAGGGGGAGGAGGGGATAAGAAAATAGTTGTTCACCCTCAGTTACAATGATTCATTATAGTAAATCATAAACCAATGAGATTAAGAAAGTGTGGACATCGCTTACCAATTGATTTTCATGTATTTGACTTCAGATTTTGTGTCATTAGTCACACTAAGCTATTCTTCACCACTATTTCGAAAGCCAACAATCTAGGTGAAAACCTTATATGAAAATCCAACCGCTGCCACTGCCTTGTCAGCCTTCTAATTCCAAACTGTTAGCGTTATAGTACAGAAGATGGATATACTTTTGTACATTGTTTAATAAATCAGTTAGAGACTCATTTAATTGTACTTCGAACCGTATTACCGTTTGGAATTATTATTATGACGACAGGAATTATATTGTACACGTCTAAAATTTCATTTTTCAGCTATTGTATATTTTATAGAATATAGCAGGAAATAGTAAGGAGTTACAGTAGAAACTTGGCTCACTTCGTACGCACCACATCTGAAAGCAATAAAATGAATATTTGTTAATTAGGTAAATTTTGAATTTGTGAATGGGATTTATGAAGTAAATCATCCTGAAGAGTTAATAATAATGGAAACCTTACCAAAGTAGAAAAAAAATTTTGGAGTTTTACTCGAAGAACTAGGCGCTGCGTGAAATAAATCCTAGTCCAAATCCATCAAATTAATTTCGAACGGGTGGATCGTGATTTTTGTTCCTTGATCAGGAACACATTTGGGTGGAAAGCGGCAAAAATTCAGATTCGTGTGACATAATCTGACGAGAATTTCAAAACGGGCTTTTTTACACCCTTCCTTTGTGTAAGACGCACGTATACTCACATATATGTATCTGTTACAGCGTGGCTGTTGTCAAGATCGACATTAAATTAATGATTCAACAAATACAACATCATCATCATCATCATCATCATCATCATCATCATCATCATCAACAAATCGTGTTACTTACTTGTTCCTTAATATTGGGATTGGGGGCGTTTATCGATCCATTTCTTGATGTTTGGAATGGCGTAGATTTTCTCCTTCATGGCTTTCAAGTTGGGGTATTTATCGAGCACCGGTTCTTCGAGAACGCCCTCCACCGTTTCAGCGTAACCAAGGAACCACAAGTCCACCCACGACAGCTGGAAATGAGAATAATAAATTATCATGTCCGAGATAGAAATATACTCATATTACTTCATTGCCTTCTTGTACTAGGTACACGAAGGCTAAAGAGGGGGAATAGTTCAAGGCAGTCGATATACTTATATATTTATAGAAGTATATAATATGACACATATAAGTTAAAAATACTATCTATTATTATACGCTTATTACTATTATATTACTCATAATATATAGTATATATTATATAAGTATGAGACATGTGTTATTAAAATATCATATTATTTAGTTAGGCGCCTGAGTAGGTAGTCCTTCATCTGAGGATCAAGGGAATTATTCGGGTGGAGTGGATTGCGCCCAAACGGATTTCAAGTTCGTGGGGGGAGAAAAATTAGAAATTGTGCCTCTTCTTAAAAATGCCCTTGATTCCCGAACCAATTCAATGAACGAATAGTCACCAGCCTCATACCCACAATTTGCGCAAACAAGGGAAACGCGATTCCTGAATAGCGTTCTGGTGCATACGTACTCGTATGCCGATTTGCCCAGCAGATTCGGACATTCTTCTGATTACTGGATGAGGATGAAAGAGGAAAATCTTTCGAATTGTTGGGTCACATTCCTCCGACCGGGGCACGTGAAATATTAATCTGAATTAAATGAAGCCGGCACTCAACTAAATGGAAGCGGCAACTAAATGCTACTATGAAGCTCTCAACTAAATGGACTTTTTCATGTAAATTTCACTGAAAATTTCTTTTATTCCACTCACATACGTAGTCATTTATACCTACTTTTCAAGTGCATTTTACCAGGTTCACCAACACCTTATTATTTGCGTATGTAGGTAATGTGATTATAATTAGAAACTGTTCCTCTCATGGGAACAGTAACCAATCCTTCTCCCACTTCATCCGCTGTTTTTTCGTTCGCTCAGTGAGACTTCTTACTTGGACTCGCAAGCCGCAATTTGGGATATTTTGACTTGACGTGTTGAGGGTAGACTCGTTGGGCCTAACGAACTCGCTGTATAGTTTTTGTTTTCGCACGGCGCAAGAGCCAAAACACAGGTAATAATGGGTCCTAAGGCATAACATTTTCAGGGTATACGCATAGGACGATCAGAAATCGCTGTACAGGTTTTGGTACGGCGGCGACGCCAGACGGTGCCGGCAATGGCGCCGCAAAATCCAAAAGCAGCTAATTTGGGGTAGGTACCTGCTTCCTTGTACACGCGTTTTACTGGAGATACGTGACTACTGGTCAGCGAATCCACTAGTATAATTAAAGCCTACATCTCCCAAGTGTATGTATTAAAAGGTACTTAGTTACTTCATAATCAGTTTTGTTATACCAATGACGATATAGAAATTTAATGATTTGTGTTCGAACAGGTTTCAATACTCTAACAAATAAACGAAAATAACGCATTGACAAAGAAAAATCGTAAGAGCCTCATTTGATGACTCGTGTGCATAGATAAGCTTTTGCTGTTTTATGCGATTGACACACACCTCGGCGTGATATTATCTAGGTGAATGATGACTCATGCGAACTCATACCACTGATCTTGCAGTTTGTGAGTTTTTTCTAATCAGTTCGTCAGGTCAGATTGTAAAGTGCTTGTCATGAGTCCCTCCCGGGAACACTCCACTAGCAACCTTAAAGCTCTCACCAATATTCCTATGTAAAACTTACCTTCCGCTAATAAACATCTGAGTGGGGAGACAGGCAACAGAATCCGGGGGACACAACCTGGAGCCCCACTACCAGCTCCCAACAGGGAGCTGGAGGGAGAGGACTCCAAGTCCTATATAACCCCGGATCCTGGAGCTTTAGCTTCATTCGACACTTCCTCTAACCAGCTCTCTCTTCTCTCTCTTCTACCTTCCTCCTCCCAGATGCCTGGTGGTATCCGCCGCTCTGGGAATTCACCTCCTACCTTTTTCCCTTGTCTACATCGGTGGATATCCGCCGCCTAGACAAGCACCTTCCTTCACCTACATCGGTGGATTACCGCCGCCTAGGTGAATTTCCTTCCTCTCGCCTACATCGGTGGATTACCGCCGCCTAGACGAGATTCCTTCCACTCACCTACATCGGTGGATTACCGCCGCCTAGGTGAACTTCCTTCCTCTCACCTACATCGGTGGATTACCGCCGCCTAGGTGAAATTCCCTCGCTCTCCTCTATTCACTCCTTCACGCCACCGTGATGATAAATTCAAATTCATCACAGTGGTGAACCCGACGTTCATCCAACCTTCTATCCTCTTACCACCTCATGTGTCGCCCCAGTCTAGTTCGGTGTCCCGAATTTTAAATTCACATTTAAAATAGTCAGTATAAATTCGCAATTTTTTGGCCCACCCGCAACCGCTCACACAGCTCTCAACTCTCCGCCGCAAACACATCCGCTGCCGCAAATTGCGAATTTTCAAATTCAAACACTCAAATTGAATTTTGTTTACAGACGCCTCAACCATGGACCCGAACTCGCCGTCACCGCCGCTCCTCCCGCCGTCCCTGCTGCAGCCGCCGACCACTGCGACTTCTGACGCAACCGACAACCCCTTCACCAGCCTCTCGCCACCCGGCTCTACCGCATCCGCCGCCGCCGCTGCCGCCGCCGCTGCAGCTGCCGCACACGCCGCCGCCGACGTCACGACGGCCTCGGTGTCGTTCCCGCTGTCGCTACCCCCCTTCTACACGCACGACCCCGCACTCTGGTTCTTCCAGGTCGACGCTGCGTTTTCTGCCGCCAACATCCGCAGCCAGCGTACCCGCTACTCCCGCATCATCTCTCTACTCCCATATGAGATCCTCCTGCAGACATCGGACATCTCCCCCGACGCCACGGCCGCCTACGACGACCTCCGCGTCCGCCACATCAATTTATACCAACCTTCCAAGATCGCACGTGTCGCAGCGCTCTCCCAGCCCCAACATCTCGGCGATTTGAAGCCCTCCCACCTATACCGTCGCCTACGTCATCAGCTACACGACGTCGTGACGGCCGACATCGCACGGACTTTCTGGCTGCGAGCCCTCCCCCACCCCATCCAGATGGCGCTCGCCAGCCACCTCGACGGCCCGGACGAGCCGCTCCTCCGTCTCGCCGACACAGTACACGACCTCGCCGCGGCCGCCAGCGTCACGGAAGTCGCCGCACCCCGCACCCCCACCCCGCGCAGGGACCGATCACCGTCTCAAGAGCGCCGCCGGCCCCCCTCCCTCCACCGGCGCCGCTCCCTCTCCATCGATCGCCGACCAACCCCCTCCACCGACCACCGACGCCAGCGCTCGTCCGACCGCCGCACCGTCTCCCCCACGCAGCAACGAAGAGGGAGGTCCCCGACCACGACAGCCCCCTCCTCCTCCGCGCGCCCCGCCAGGACCTACCTCCCAGCGGACCCCCCCCACCGATGTTTCTACCATGTTAACTTCGGTGGGGAGGCCCGCAAATGCCAGCCCCCCTGCTCCTACTCCTCCAAGCAGGGAAACGCGGACGCCCGCCGGTAAATCCGGCGGGCCCCCCTCCTCGCCAACACGGGGGGGACCACCACCAACCCCTCCCCGCCCGCATTCACACCACCACTACCAAGCCTCGCTACCCCTCCTACGCCGCCGCCACGGCTGCCAACCTCCCGCCCGCACCTGCCGGCGCCGCAAAACACGCCACCTCTCCATCAACTGACACCCCACCCCGAGTCAGCCCCTCCAAGCCCGCCTCCAGGGCAGCCAACCTTCCGGCCGCCACTAGCGCCGCCGCTACCGTTCCCCCACCCCGGAACGGCCCCTCCAAGCCCGCCTCCAGGGCAGCCACCCTCCCGGCCGCCACTAGCGCCGCCGCTACCGTTCCCCCACCCCGGAACGGCCCCTCCAAGCCCGCCTCCAGGGCAGCCACCCTTCCGGCCGCCACTAACGCCGCCGCTACCGTTCCCCCACCACGGAACGGCCCCTCCAACCCCGCCCCCAAGGCAACCACCCCTCCGGCCGCCACTCGCGCCGCCACTCGCGCCGCCACTACCGTTCCCCCTCCCCGGAACGGCAAAAAATCACCCCGTGTCTCCTTCGCGGAGGACCAGCCACCACCATCGCACCCGCCCATCACCTCGGACGAAACAAGCCCCTCCCATCCGACAGACCCCAACACCTCAGCCATTTTACCGCACTCCGCCCCAGCTCACCAACGCCTGTTCCTCAAATGTTCGAAAACACACGTCCCGTTCCTAGTCGACACAGGGGCGGCGCTCTCCATCTTCCCAAATAATATTCTCCGGCGACAGGCGCGTTGTTACCGGCAACTCCTCTACGCCGCCAACGGTACCACCATCCCCTCGTACGGGACGTACCGCTCATCAATCCATATGAGCGGGCTCGCGTACGAGTGGGAATTTACCGTGGCGGACGTGGAGAAAGCTATCCTGGGGGCCGACTTCCTCGCATATTTCGGCCTCCAGGTGGACGTCCGTAACGCGCGCCTGCTCGACCCCTCCACCCAGAAACCCATCCCCGGGTTTATTCATGCTGTAGATCGCCCCCCATCCCAATTTGAACAACTCCTCCTACAGTACAAACCCCAGCGCCGCCCCTCGGCACACATCTCACAGACCCAGCACTATATCGAAACCTCTGGCCCCCCAATATCCGCAAAAGCACGCCGCCTCCACCCCCTCCAGCTCTCACAGGCCCGCAAACACTTCGATAACCTCATCAAAGAAGGCATTATCCGCCCCTCCAAATCCCCGTGGGCTTCTCCACTACATATTGTGCAGAAGCCTAACGGGGATATCCGCCCCTGCGGCGACTACCGCCGCCTCAATGCACGAACAACCCCAGATCTCTACAACGTCCCGCATCTCCGGGACTTCTCTTCCCACCTCCACAACACAACCATCTTTTCAACACTCGACATCTCTAGAGCCTTCCATCACATTCACATCTACCCTCCTGACGTACCTAAAACAGCCATCATCACCCCTTTCGGCCTGTTCGAATATATTAAGATGGGTTTCGGCCTCCGTAACGCTGCCCAGACATGGCAGCGTTACATGGACAACATTCTACGGGGCCTACCCTTCGTCTTCTGTTTTTTGGACGACGTACTGATCGCTTCCCGGGACCCGAAGGAACACCTAGCACACCTGAAACAGGTACTCGACATCTTCGCCGCCGAGGGCCTCACCATCAACTCTCCGAAATGTGTTCTCGCCCAACCCTCCGTCCGCTGCCTCGGCCACCAGGTTTCGTCCGAAGGGATAAAACCCCTACCTGACAAAGTGCACACCCTCACCGACTTCCCACAACCCCACACTGTCTCAGAACTCCGCCGTTTCCTGGGTATGTTGAACTTTTATCGTAGACACATCAAACACGCAGCACAACATCAACAACCACTCATACACGCTATCCCACAACCGGCCAAGAAAAACGATAAACGCCCCATTTCCTGGACCCCCACCCTCACAACCGCCTTTCAACAATGCAAACAGGACCTAGTAGACGCCGCTCTATTGGCCCATCCCGATCCCCATGCCCCCCTCTCCATCACCACGGATGCGTCCGACTGGGCCATCGGGGCAGTCCTCCACCAACACACCGGCGCCACCCCCCAACCACTCGGCTTTTTCTCTAAAACTCTGTCCCCAACACAAAAAAATTACTCCACCTTTGACAGAGAACTCCTCGCCATCCACGAAGCCATCAAACACTTCCGTGACTTCGTGGAAGGCAGGCAGTTCTCTGTCGTCACCGACCATAAGCCCCTCACCCACGCCCTCCTCCAAAACCGTAAATCAGCCTCCCCCCGTCGCCTCCGGCAACTCGAATTTATCGGACAGTTCACGTCCGATATTCGTTATTTGCCGGGGGCCGACAACTGCGTCGCCGACGCCCTCTCCCGCCCCACCCCTGCGCCGGTGGCGGAGTTACTGCCCTTCCCTTCCCCGCAAACCCTCAAACACCACCAAAATCCTACTTCCGATCCCGCACTTTCCAACCTCATCTCCGCCTCAAAATTGGAACAGCTGCCTCCCCTCGATCTCTGGTGCGACGTATCGGCCGATTCACCGCGCCCGTACGTCCCACCGGAGCTGAGGAGGCAGTTGTTCCTCCATTACCACTCCCTCCATCATCCCGGCATTCGGGCGAGCCGGGACCTCATCAAGACGCGGTACTTCTGGCCCCATATGAACACGGATATCCGTACCTGGGTTCTAGGGTGCCAGAAGTGCCAGCAATTCAAGGTCTCGGCTCACCCCCATGTACCTCCTCAACCCATCCCCGATTCCCTCCCGTGGGAACATGTCCACTTGGATCTGGTCGGCCCTCTTCCCCCCTCCGAGGGGAAGAAGTACTGCCTCACCATGATCGACCGTGCGACCAATTGGGTAGAGTGTATCCCACTCGCCCACATTACCGCGGACGCCGTCGCCGCGGCCTTCCTCAATCAATGGATCAGCCGCTACGGCTGTCCGCGGACACTCACGGTCGATCAGGGGAGGCAGTTTGAATCAGCCCACTTTGCCGACCTGCTCCGTTCCCTCGGGATTCAGAAAATCCGCACCACTCCTTATCACCCTCAATCCAACGGGAAAATAGAGCGGTGGCACTCGGTCCTCAAGCAAGCCATCTCCACATCAGCCACTTCCCCCTCATGGACCAAAACCCTCCCCTACGTTTTGCTTAGCCTCCGCACTTCCGCCCGTCCTTCAGACAACACAAGTCCCGCACAACACGCTTTCCGAGACCCCATTCGTTTACCGGCCGACATTTTCCCTCCACACAACACCCCGTCCATTAACAGGGAACCATTACACTCCTCAACACCGACAAACGACACCACTTACCCAAAACGCTTTTACACTTCCACGCATATGTACTTGAAAGAGCCCGGCATGCATAAAACCTTTCAGCCCCTTTATGCCGGGCCCTTTCAAGTCATCCGCACAACACCAACCACCGCGACCCTGCTAATGGACGGGAAACCCCACACCGTCCCTTTCGCCCGCTGCAAACCCGCCCCTGTTCTCCCTCAAACAACGTCAACTATCAGTCTCCCGCCGTCTGTTAGCCATGCAACATCGCTCTCCACCCCAACAGTCTCCCCCGTCGCCGTTTCCGGATTTCGATTCGGATCCGGAAATGGCGGCCATACTCCGGGACGTTTACGTCCCGGGCCCGCTCTCCCCCCTACCCCCTTCGCCCGGACCAACATCATCGCTTCCGTTTTTCCCGCAAAGGATTTCCGGACTACCTCCCCGGCCCCGGCGGTGGAAGTACCCCCAGTGGCGCATACTGCGCGAATTTCGCGCAGCGCAAGCCACCGGGGTACACCCCCCCTACACCCCGATCGACCCTCTCATGGCCCCGCTCCTCCACGAATTTCGCCTCACCCTACTAATGCCACCCCCACCGCCCCTTCCAAACATCAATCCCCCCGTCTTCAACAAACCCCCGCCCCCCAAATTTCAACCCCCTCTTGCTCCTCCCCCTTTTTCGATTTTCGACCCCCCAATTTTAAATTCTACCCCACCAACACCCCAACCCACCAAACCCACAACACCCCCTCTTCCCCCACCTCCGCCGGGGATATCCGAAATAGTTTCCGCCGGGACAAAACGGTCCGGGCGGCGCAACAGACGACGGGAGCGTCCCTCGCCCCGCGTCCCGGCGGCCAAGTCCCCCGCCCCGCTCTGAGAAATCACGGCGGGGCCTTGAGATTTCGGGACAGTGTTTGTGTTCCATTATCCCACAGACACTGTACCGAACCTCACAGCCCCGCCGTGGCCACCTCGTCGCAGCGGGCACCATCCACATCCTACCACACACTACAATCTACCATTTCACTCCACCCACACACTCACTACACTTCACCACACACAACCCACACCCAGGGAACGGCGGATCTCACAACCCCGCTCCAATCTGTCTCCCCTGCAACTGTAAATACAAATTGTAAATACAAATGTACATACCTTGTAAATACCAATCTAACTACCTTCTAAATGTTTGTACATATTACTCCACTCATCATCATCATCAGCCTCATCACCATTGTACATATTCCTCCAATAATTGTCACTTCATCTATTTTTTACTCATCACCATCGTTATCCTCATCACCATTGTACATATTTCTCCCATCATCAATTTTTGTCATACTACCTTATGTCTACTTATGTCTACTTATGTCTACTTATACTACTCTATGTCACTTATGTCTACTTATGTCTACTTATGTCTACTTATACTACTCTATGTCACGCTACCTATATATAACCCTAGATTTAAGACACCACCGGTCAAGCTTCTGCCTTCAGCACTGCAATTGTTTGTTTCAGCCTTCAGCTTCTGTATTCTTGCGCCTTCAGCTCCCCTCTTGTTTCCGCAGCCCTCAGCCCCTGTCACCTTGAGCCTTCAGCTACCTCAAACATTGGTTCGAACTGGGGGGACCTCTGTCATGAGTCCCTCCCGGGAACACTCCACTAGCAACCTTAAAGCTCTCACCAATATTCCTATGTAAAACTTACCTTCCGCTAATAAACATCTGAGTGGGGAGACAGGCAACAGAATCCGGGGGACACAACCTGGAGCCCCACTACCAGCTCCCAACAGGGAGCTGGAGGGAGAGGACTCCAAGTCCTATATAACCCCGGATCCTGGAGCTTTAGCTTCATTCGACACTTCCTCTAACCAGCTCTCTCTTCTCTCTCTTCTACCTTCCTCCTCCCAGATGCCTGGTGGTATCCGCCGCTCTGGGAATTCACCTCCTACCTTTTTCCCTTGTCTACATCGGTGGATATCCGCCGCCTAGACAAGCACCTTCCTTCACCTACATCGGTGGATTACCGCCGCCTAGGTGAATTTCCTTCCTCTCGCCTACATCGGTGGATTACCGCCGCCTAGACGAGATTCCTTCCACTCACCTACATCGGTGGATTACCGCCGCCTAGGTGAACTTCCTTCCTCTCACCTACATCGGTGGATTACCGCCGCCTAGGTGAAATTCCCTCGCTCTCCTCTATTCACTCCTTCACGCCACCGTGATGATAAATTCAAATTCATCACAGTGCTATTAGCTCACAAACTTTTGCACATAGTTCAACGGGTTGTTGTACATTGACTCCTTTTCTCGTAGCTTGAAATTATCCAAGTTCGTTCCTGAAATATTTTGTGACGGGACAATCCAATTGTTTGGCTCTAATTATAGCATCTGTGTACAAGTACACGGTTCTAGAAAAAATGTGGAGCGATAATGATATTATAGAACTAAAAGCACATGTGGTATTTCTAGAAAGTGTCACGTTGCTACTGACATAAGTATGTAACACGGTAGTCTCGAAGGAGACCCATCTTCTCAAAACTGTCTAGTGAAAGAAATCTGTTCGGTGATTTGAACAGTTTCGTACTTCTTATATGCATATTTTTGGAATCCTATATATTTATTGACCTCTCAGTAAATATATCTGATGGAAACCCGTTAACTAATCTACAATACCTTTCCGTTGGCAAGATGGCCATTGTTGTTCTTGACAGTGTCGTCGAAAATGTTGAAGTAGAAAGGCACGGTTTTCTCTTTGATGGTTTTCAATCTGTCAGCTTTAGCAGCTTCATTTTGTTCTCTGAACATAGCTGCAAGTTCTAAAAATCAAAACCGCAGGTAAGAGATGGACGAGGGTACTTTGCAAGCTGAGGATTGGTTCAGACTGGAGGAATTGCTTGTTCGAATAACGTATAGGTAGACCGCAAAGCTGGCAACCAAAAATGTCTTGTTGAGTGTTTATATATTAGGTTTCGGTATTTTGCTTGAGAAGGCGATGTCTTTCAATGCAGTTGCACTTTGCAGAAAGGTTGGGTTACAACAAAATTTGAACTAATTTATCAAGTACCTACCTTACATCACTGAATTTTACATGCAAGCAGGTCTACTGAAACTAGAGACTTTACACTAGATTGAGGTAATGAATGTTTCTTGCGACCAACTAGGCGAATAATATGATGATTACCTGCGGCAAAGTCCTTCACTGATCCGGCGATAATGTCGATTTGCAGATTTTCCCACGCGTTGGATCCGAGGAGACCGGCTTCATCAGCGAGATAACGACAGATCGCAGAGCTCTGTGAGATTTGCTGTCCGTCGATCTCAAGCACTGGGAGTTTGCCGAATTTGAGTTCTTAAAAATAACGAAAATCTAGTGACAGGTGTTTTACATTATCAAGTAAGCACAAGAAAACTGTATGAAACAGCAGCCTTCATTTTAGATTTGTACAAGACCCTTTTAAGAAGAACCAGTGGCGATTTCTGCTTGTAGGTAAGGGGTTTACTCAACGTCTTGATTAAACCCCTTAACTGTTAACGCCAAATCAAATTATCGCACATTGCTTAGTTGCCTGGCAAAACTGATACAATACGCGGAATTGGAGTTTTTGGACTAGGGACTAACTTGTCGTGGTATCCTCCCAGAACCACAACCTCTCTATATATTGTAAACTTAAGTTCTCGCCAAATAAACTCGCAGAAGTTGCAGGAGAGTCGATGCACAACCTGGGTCCCCACCATCCTCTACTAGCTAGAGGATGGAGGGAGACGACTTCCAGGCCTATAAATACTCGCCTCCTTCGTCTTTCTAACCATTCTACCTCTCCTTAAGTCGCTGACTTATCTCTCTATCTCCTCACCTAATATCTCTCCTATCCTAAAAGATCTCGAGCTTGGTGGAGGTCCTCTCTTAACTAAATCGAGCACACTATCCAAAAACCACAGTCATGCAGCATGGCTATAAGAGCGAATTTTCGAAGTTTTCGGCATCTTCCTCCTCCGCCTAAAACTTTCTGAAAATTAATTTTCGGCCAATGTTTTCCCAACTTGATACCATACAGAATTAAAACAGGAGTAGTTTTACGCAAAGTAAAATTTGGGGAGGAAGGGGGGAAGGGGGAAATCAAAAATGTTTTGAATACCAGAAGAGTAGGTATTGGATACGTAACAAATTTTTTGTTCCATTTTTTGCCGAGTAACACCTCGGTTTGTAGATTTTCCAACGCTGAACACGATGGTGAAGTCAGAATTGCGATATCCCATTCCGTTATCAGATTAGAGCAGACGAACCAGGAAGAACATCTCAAGAAATAACCACGTTCCTTCATCTTCAAAGTGCTCCAGTTTGAGAACGGAATGAGGTCTGAAACGGATTTTGGTATAAAAATCTTTCGGGAATTCGAGTTTTAAAAATTTTGGACCGAGAACAATAGCTTCCTTTTCTTCGAAAATTCGCTAAAAGATCCTGGGCATGGTGGAGGTCCGCCCTTAACCAAATTAGGTAACAAACCCTAAAAGATCTCGGGCATGGTGGAAGTCCGCCCTTAACCAGAGCCGGGCACATCCCCCCCCTCACACCGCTCGTGGTGGATATGCGCCAAATTTTACATCCATCACAGGACTCCTGTTTCTTAGTGCAGATTTTGATCCTCTGCGAGCTTTCACAAATAAGCTTGCAGTTTCTTTAAGTAAAGTCATAATTTTCTGCAATTATGTCGCGCTGAATCATGTTGCGATGATATCCATCATTGGATTTGGCTCCAGTCTTCAGAGATAACTAAATTTTAATTCCGAATTCTGATTCGTCTATCGCAGTAAGGATGGCTCCTTATCGAACAATGGAATCCCTAATTTGTATTATCACAATGTGACACAGGACGAGAAAATGGGTGAAAATCACGTATCGTATGTGGTGTGCAAAATAGGTAGGTACATGGTGAGAACCCTATTGCATTTTTTGCGCTTATTTTTTGCACGTTGCAGCATAAATCCGCCAAGTTTCATGTGAAATCCAGTTCTGCAGTCAACAAAAGGGGTTCGTTGCAGCTCCACTACCCTTACTTGTACATTATCTTCTATGTGTTAGCATCTCCGTATGAGTGAAAGGATTAGAAAGGAGGAGGTTGAAACAGACCAGAATACTGCAATTTTGCCTGAAGTTTAATTCAACAGTTGTCACCAGTTAATTATTTATTCGCTTTTTTATATTTGCCTATTCGTAATTACTATAAGTTTATTTGTATTTATATTTGTCATCAGTTTCCTATATTTATTCCATCTATGCTTACAAACGCTTTTCAGAAAGTGAAAAGCGTTTGTTTCATTTTAAGCTTACAACAAACGTTTCAGATAATGAAAAGGGAATGAAATCAATGTCACCAACCTTGAACCTTCAATCAACGAGTCAATGCGTTGTTTTTGTTTCAAAGCGCAATGGCGGAAAGTGCCTCATGACAATTTTTACCTTAACCTGAAAACTGGAATCATTATGTCGCTTCTCACGCGGAACAGATTGCCAACTCCCTTTTTACGTCCCGTTTCTTTTAGTAATTGTAATTATAATACAGTAATTGTAATTATTATTAGTTAATTAGAAAGTTCTGTTAGAGTTGAGTTACTTAAGTTGATATATACTTAAAATCGGCCTCGGATCACTGATAGTCTCTACGCATGGGGAAACGTGAAATCCTTGAAACAGACATGACTTCGACGCTTATGGTCCCATTTTTTTGAAATTTTCAGGGATTATGAGCATTATGCCCTGGATGGTCCTCTACGAGTTTCATTGCTCCTGGATAAAGTTTATCTTCTACAATTGAAATCTTCACGCGCATTAGGTATGCGTTTCCACCAATTTTACGTCCATATTACAGTGAGTGAGGAAAATATGCTGCCCACTAAACTTGGCAGACTTTTTTTGTACTTAAGTACATGACCATTTTTTCGTACCGCGATCTACATAATATGTATAGAATAGTACATGTTATTATTATGTAGACGGGTTATCTATACAGAGAGCTGTGATCTGTAACAGAAGAGATTCTGTACAAAATAATGAACCGTTGTGCAGGGATTTGCAGTTTTTTCTTCTTTTGCTTCCTCACTACCGAAGCTAAGGAAGCCTTGGATTCGTGGTTGAGTAAAAAAAAAAAAAAAAAAAAACAATGTCCTCCATCATTTTTGGTTCCGTGTCTGTCTGTGGTAATTCCTTGTAACGCCATAACTGCCCGAAATAATGGTCGAAATGGGCTGAAATTTGGAGGGTAGGTGCGGGTTGGATCATAGATGGTCCTACGTTGAAATAATTGAAAAAGTACAGTAACTTTCGCCTGCGCATGCGCAAACGTGAAAAACGTGAAACGCCCTTAACTACCCTTAATATTGTGGAAATGATTTTAAACTTGGAGGGTCGATCAGGAATAATACTTGGATATTCCTACTTGAATTTCATCGAAATCGTACTATAACTTTCGTTTGCGATTGCGTGAACATGAAATGTTTACCGTTTTCTTCTAACTACGCGAAAAATGTTCGTAGAGAGCTGACATTTTGAGGGTACACGCGGGTTGGATCGCAGATGGTCCCCCTATCAAAACATACCTACCCAACTACTCTATACGTTCATGTGATTCAAGTTCTTTTTTTTGTACCTAGTTGCTGGCAAATGGTTTTGAACAGCCCTGACAGATCCCTACTGTAAAAATTATAGGTAAACTTCATTTTTTCGGCACTTCATCATTTTTTTGCAGGCAATGGCT
The DNA here is from genome assembly GCA_954871275.1 of Leptopterna dolabrata. Taxonomy (NCBI): domain Eukaryota; kingdom Metazoa; phylum Arthropoda; class Insecta; order Hemiptera; family Miridae; genus Leptopterna; species Leptopterna dolabrata. Next base: position 41,879,659 of record OX940977.1, on the reverse strand, counting down.
CGGACGAAGTTAAAAATGCTCTGCTGTAAAATTTGGTTTCTGTCACTCATCACTTTCTGCAGGCAACCGACGATATGTACCTACCAGTGTTATTATTACAAATTAAACAAGCGCAGTTGTAAGCTGGATAATGCGCATTCCTCTCTGACTGACGGAGCTGCATGCTCCCCAAAAAAAATACGAGACCAGAAAACAATTTTACGCGAATGCAGGTGCGCAACTTTTAGAAACGAACTGAGCGTGATGCTACTGTAAATTGCATTTATCACCCACCTGATTTCATTTTGTGCCACGGTGAGGAGGGGTCCAGGGCGAAAGCGAGCCGGATATCTTCAAATTCTTTGCCCATGTAGGTGAGGAGCAAGCGGATGCCTTCTGCCAATCCTTTCGCATCAAAATATGTGAGCTTGTAGGTAGGCATCCTTGAAGTGGGGAAAAAATATATGAAAAAAATAAATAATAATAATAATAATAACACTACCTAATAACAATCATTTGAAAAACAAAAACTTCCAGTCATGCAGCATGGCTATAAGAACGAAATTTCTAAGAAATAATCCTGCTGTTGCGTTGATATAGCGAGAAACCATACCACTTTTCGTAATATTATTTAGTATTTTTCCTTAATGCTTGCCATTTTTATCGATTTTTGACCCTTATAAAGTCAAATTTGACCCACTCTTTTTTTTTTGAGAAAAATATTTGCGAAATGTATCATCGAAATAGTTCTTCAGTCTTGAATCAGCATCCCACACAACTTCAGGTGAATTGATATTGATTTTAGCCCTTAATACCAATTTTGACCCCCAAAAATCGAAATTTGACCCCTTATTCTGTATGAAAAACAACTGGAATGGTATTTTTCTATCTCTTCTCACCCTTCCATACTACTTTTTCAATGATTTTATGTAAATTGTTCGCGATTTTAGCCGTTTTCACAGATTTTTGACCGTAAAAAACTCATATTTGACCTCCTTAGAATTTTTGAAAGCTGCTCATCTTCGAAATCAGTCAGTACGAACACATTTTGGCGAAATTTGGTATTTTTATCTGACATTTTTATTTGGCTTAGTAGGTAGGTATAATGTTTCTCATTGTTGATATTTTGTTGTGTTAGTATGCCTGTTTCCACTTTCACTACCTAGGTCTACAATGAATATGTAATGTCGAAAATGTAATATGTATGGTATAATTATGTAAATACATAATATTATATTATCTTATACCTAATTCTAATTCCCATAATGTGCGAGATGGAATTGATGCATCCACGAAATGTGATGATAGATATATTATCTACTAGTGTGTTGATTGCTGGGAAACTCTACGAATGAGTAGTCATGCAATGGATGTTTTGTTATGGACACTCCCCCGAAACTAACTAAGTTAGCTGCCTGCCTATTTATTTGTATTAGGAATTACTTGTCAGTATACGCATGCAGTGCATCACCACTGTACATGCAATGAAATAATGGAACAATCGCGATGGGCAACACAATTGGTGACATTTCAAAATGGTGTAGAGTAGACTCACGTGATTAGAGGCTCTCACTAGGCATCAGTGGTCGAACTGAAGTCCTGACTCCGTTCACAAGGCCTAGGTCGGCCCCCTTCCACGTTATATTATACAACTGACCTTGAGGTTTAATATTCATCTCCTGCGCTCTGCTCTGTGGGATTACATCGTTGGGCAGATAGTGAGTCAGCCCAGAATCATGCGACTACTACTCTTTATTGTTTTGCTCTTCACGGAAATAAGGAATATTATTACTTAACTAAAAGTACCGGGGGTAACGGAGGTACCTATTGGTTTATTAGTTCACGAGAAAATAGCGTCCTGTTGAAATGTACTATGTTTATCTTAGCACCCATACTTCACCTACCCAAACGATCAGTTTCGAATTACTTAGTAGGTATAAACCACCAATTTTGGGTCCAGTTATTCGAGTTCCATTTGGCGCAAATTTCAATACTGTCCTCGATGTCGAATACGGTGTACTATTAAAACTATTCGTACGTAGTGGCGGATACTGAAAATGACTCCGATTGTGGGTGTCAAGGATACTAATAAATTTATCACTATCACTACCTCCACTCATTTTTGTAAACCCTCTCCCCATCCTCTTTTTTTGCGGTTCGTAGCTTCCTGAGGGAAGTTGAATATCCGTATCTATGTCAATTTCGTTCTGTCTATGTGACGTTTACACTGGTATTTCCCGTGTCATTAGTGCCGGTCTTTCCGTAACTCCTGTGACGCACTCAGGTTCTGTGTGTCCGATTTCTATGGAGTTTTGAATGACTGCATTCTGGTACAGTTTGGCGAAACTCAAAAATTCCCAAAATTGGGAAATTTTAGGAAAGAATTTTAGATTTTACGTAACATTACTGATGAAAACCGAAATTTTCCCTATTACTAATCGGTCGGTCCCAATTTCAAAAACCTCCAGTACCAGCCATTGTAGTTTGACATATCAGCTATTCAAAATCCCCCGCCCCCCCCCCCCCTCCCCAATTTTGACGTTGGTTGCATCTTGCAAAACCACTCTTTATATCCTATTTTTGTTGATGGTGATTAATTAAACACATAGAAAATAATAAGTGCATTATGTATTCGTCATTATAATTTAAATGTTAGTTAATAATGTTGAAGATAATTTAACGACTGATCGATTAAAACGTCAATCTAAGGTCATGTTTTAGTTTGGAATATAATCCCAGTTTCCATTGGAGACAATCGTATTGGGAAATTCCAAGGAGTTTTTAGGTAGGTAATTCAGAAAACCGGTCGGGAACCCATCCAACTCTCAACTCCCCAGCGAGGAGGTTAAATTCGGCAGAAAGGATCCTAAAGTAAGAGGTTTGGTTGATTCAAGAACCGCAGAAATGATCAAGTCATTCCACATGTTTGGATAGGGTTTATAAGAGATGGGGCGGAGAAGGATGGGAAAGAGTTTTGCTGAAGAGGAAGAAGCTTATAAAGATATCTGAGCAGATTTCCTGGGCTTTGGCAAGAATAGAAAGGGGTAGAGGGGAAAAGGAAATCCTTGTGTTTGGTCCCTAAGTCGAACAAACAAAAGAATTCAATTATCCCGGTTCTGAAGGGGGTTAAGAAGAGTTTGGTTTTGCGATGGCGGCGGGGTAACTTATTGCGTTAGCGGGACCTAAGACCCCTGGGGGCTTATTACGGAACAATCCATGACAAGACTATCTATCGACCTGGAACCTAACTCTTCCAACGGTTTCCGGATGATGGGCCCGGAAGGCGCGAAACGGGAAATTAATCACCTTGAGCGATCGAAGAAAACTTATTGGTGGATAGGGGGTAAGGACGGGTGAGGCTATTAGTTGTAGATGGCAGCCGGGGAGACAGGAGCATTAATGCTGGCAAAAAGAAGATCAACGAGGAGTCCTGTTGTCTCGTAAAATGGAAATCCCAACCGCCGAAGGAATAGATTCAATCCACGTAGCTACCTATGTAGGTAAATGGTTTATCCTATCGACGCCAGGAAATGCTCGTGACTAATACCATTTAAAAAAAGAATAGAGGATGGTTTCGCCACGAAGCTCAATGGTGGAAAACTGTTCCTCACCTGTGCACGTCGTTCAGTGGACAATGGATCCACTGCTTGTGTATGCCTTGTGGTCACTACAGTAGAAAACTACACAAATATTACGGTTTATTATATTTCTGTATGGATAACTATTCTGCACAGATTACAGCCTACTCTTGGAACCGGTTTGCGATTCACACGCTTGCTGACTTTGTATTTTCCCGTAATCCACATGAGGGCACTAGATCATCAGTGGGATCGTCTTGTCGAATTTCATTCATTTTGGTCCATGATAACGCAGCCTAGTGCCGTGAACGGATTCTGCGTCCCTTGAAACGTAGATAGCATATTTTGATGACTGATATAATATAAGGGTTGGTTAGAGGGGGGGGGGGGGGGGGTAATAAAGTGTTGTTTTCATGCTCCATTCCAATGATTAATTATTCGAAATAATAAACAAAAATGTTAGAATATTAAATTTGTGGTACAATGCCTACGTATCTACACAAGCAAAGAAATACGACGTTTCTAAGATTTTAGAGTTAACAATGATTCGGATTCGTTACACTTCCGATGATCCAACGGTGTTACATACAGTCATAATAAATAATATATTGTTACAGCTTGATCGAGGTAAACCCCTAAAATTAATTTTAAAAAATATTTTAAAACCCTTAAAAAACCAAAAATCAATTAAAAAAAACGCTGCAAAGTCCTTGTCACACGGGTTTATTATTCTATTGGACATACGTAGTGTGATGAATTTAAAATTCTCATCACGGTGGCGTGGAAGGAAGGTGAGTGAGTGAATTTAGGTAAGGAGAGAAAAAGGAGGAAAAGTCGCAGGCGGCTGTAGTCAACCGAACATCTACGACTTTTGGAGGAGAGAGAGGTGGTGTGGAAGGAAGGTGAGGAAAAGTCGCAGGCGGCTGTAATCAACCGAACATCTACGACCTTGGAGGAGAGAGAGGTGGATGAGGGAATTTCACCTAGGCGGCTGTAGTCAACCGTTCATCTAGGTGAAGGAGAGGAAAGGAGAGGTCCCTTGTCTAGGCGGCTGTATTCAACCGATCATCTAGACAAGGAGGAGGAGGAGAGAGGAGAGAGGAGGTGAAATTCCCAGGCGGCTGTATTCAACCGATCATCTGGGAGGTAAGGTAAGAGAGAGAAGAGAGAGCTGGTTAGAGGAAGTGTCGAATGAAGCTTGAGCGCCAGGATCCGGGGTTATATAGTACTTGGGGGCCTCTCCCTCCAGCTCCTTGCTGGGAGCTGGTAGTGGGGCCCCAGGTTGAGTAACCCTGGGTTCTGTCGCCTGTCCCCACTCATGTCTTTATTTACGGAGCTTTTAGTTTGGCGTTTGAATATTGGTGAGAACTTAATATGATAGGAGTGTTCCCGGGAGGGACTCACGACAGAGGTCCCCCCAGTTTGAACCAATATTGGTGCTGAAGGCGCAAGATGACAGGAGCTGAGGGCTACGGCAAACAAGAGGTGGTCGCTGAAGGCGCAAAACTGACAGGAGCTGAGGGCTACGGCAAACAAGAGGAGGCGCGGAAGGCGCAAAGAGACAGGGGCTGAGGGCCGATGCAAACAGAGGTTGAGCTGAAGGCGGTGCTTAAAAACTAGTAGTAACATGGTAGATGATAAGTAACATAGTAGATGATAAGTAGTAATATGTTAGATGATAAGTGAGCAGGTAGAACATAAGGTAGGTAACAAGGTAGTATAAGTAGGATGAGATGGCGGGAGTATGTACAGTGCAGTGGTCATGATCCCTAAACATTGGCGTTTAGGGAAGTGATCGGCAAGGGCGAGATGAGGTAGATGAACAATATGTACAATGAGATGAACAATATTTACAATGAGATGGAGTATGTACAGAGGATGAATGAGTAGTTACAGATGACGGGTGAGTATTTACAGTATTTACAGATGAATTAGTATATACAGATAGTACAGAGGTATGTACACACATTTGGTCACTTTGTGGGAGGCGGTTGCGAGGATCCGCCGGTTCCTGGGTGTGGTGTGGCGAGTGGTTGTGTGTGTGTGTGTGTGAGTATAGTGTGTTGGGGGCAGTCGCCGGCGGCCGACGCGTTGAGGCGGCCACGGAGGGGCCTCGAGTTCCGGTACAGTGCGAGTGGGTTGATGAGACACCAGCGCTGTCCCGGAATCTCAAGGCCCCGCCGTGATTTCTCATAGCGGGGCGGGGGACTTGGCCGCCGGGACGAGGGGGGCGTGGGGACGCTCCCTCCGTCCGTTCCGTCGCCCGGGCCGTTTCGTCCCGGCGGGAACTATTGGGGATATCCCCGACGATGGAGGGGAGGGAGGGGGATCGAAGATGGAAAATTGGGGGGGAATTAAAACGGGGGGCTCCGAAATTGGCGGTTGGGCGGGGGAAGTTGGGTTTTTGGATGGTATGGGGGGGTTGTGAAGCTGAATGGTTGAAATTTGAACAGGGGGGGCTGAAATTTGGACAGGGGGGGCTGAAATTTGAACGGGAGGCGGGGGAGGCATGAGTTCCGCAAGGCGGAACTCGTGACGGATGGAATCCATCAGGGGGTCGGTTGGGGTGTAGGGGGGGTGTACCCCCGTGGCTTGTGCTACGCGAAATTCGCGTAGAATTCGCCACTGGGGGTACTTCCATCGTCGGGGCCGGGGAGGTAACCCGGAGATCCGTGGCGGAACAAAATAAAGCGGTGTGGTAGGCCCGGGCGAGGGGGGTAGGGGGGAAAGCGGGTCCGGGACAAAAACGTCCCGGAGAATCGCCGCCATTTCCGGATCCGAGTCGAAATCCGGAAACGACGGAGGTGACGGGTGTTGCGGGAAGAGCTGATGGTGCATCGTGAACGGACGGCGGGAGACTGATAGTGTTAGGTGTTGGGGTTAGCACAGGTGCGGGTTTACACCTGGCTAACGGGACTGTATGTGGTTTGCCGTCAATTAACAGGGTTGCGGTTGTATGTGTTGTGCGAATGACTTGAAAGGGCCCGGCGTAAAGTGGTTGGAAAGTTTTATGGATGCCGGGCTCTTTCAGGTACATGTGTGTTGTGGTGAAAAATCGTTTGGGATAAGTGGTGTCGTTTGTCGGTGTTGTTGAGTGTAGTGGTTCCCTGTTAATTGACGGTGTGTGGTGTGGAGTGAAAATATCGGCCGGTAAACGTAGCGGGTCTTTAAAGGCGTTTTGTGCGGGGCTAGTTTGGTCTGAAGGACGGGCGGATGTTCGAAGGCTGAGCAAAATGTAGGGGAGGGATTTTGTCCAGGAAGGGGAATTTGTCGATGTAGAAATGGCTTGTTTCAGGACCGAGTGCCACCGCTCTATTTTCCCGTTGGATTGGGGATGGTATGGGGTAGTGTGAATTTTGTGTATGCCGAGGGAACGTAGTAAATCGGAAAAGTGGGCGGACTCGAACTGCCTCCCTTGATCGACCGTGACTGTCCGCGGACAACCGTAACGGCTAACCCATTGAGAAAGGAAAGCCGTTGCGACGGTGTCCGCGGTGATGTTTGAGAGTGGAATGCATTCCACCCAGTTGGTGGCACGGTCGATCATCGTGAGGCAGTATTTTTTCCCCTCGGACGGGGGAAGGGGGCCCACTAAATCCAGATGAACGTGTTCCCACGGCAGGGAGTCGGGAATGGGTTGAGGAGGGACATGCGGGTGGGCCGAGACTTTGAAACGCTGGCACTTCTGGCACCCCAGAACCCAGTTACGAATATCTGTATTCATATGGGGCCAGAAGTACCGCGTCTTGATGAGGTCCCGGCTCGCCCGAATGCCAGGATGGTGAAGGGAATGGTAGTGGAGGAACAACTGCCTCCTCAACCCCGGTGGGACGTAAGGGCGCGGTGAATCGGCCGTTACGTCGCACCAGAGGTCGAGGGGGGGCAGCTGCTCCAACTTGGATGCGGAAATGAGGTTGGAGAGGGCGGGGTCAGAGGTGGGATCTTGGTGTGATTTGATGGATTGAGGGGAAGGGAATGGCAGCAACTCCGCCACCGGCGCCGGGACAGGGGTGGGTCTGGAGAGGGCGTCCGCCACGCAGTTGTCGGCCCCCGGCAGATATCGAATATCGGACGTAAACTGTCCGATAAACTCGAGCTGCCGGAGGCGACGTGGGGAGGCGGACTTGCGATTTTGAAGGAGGGCGTGGGTCAGGGGCTTATGGTCTGTAATGACAGAGAACTGCCTGCCCTCCACGAAGTCACGAAAGTGTTTTATGGCTTCGTGGATGGCGAGGAGTTCCCTGTCGAAGGTAGAGTAGTTTTTCTGGGTGGGGGATAAGGTTTTGGAAAAGAAGCCAATGGGTTGGGGGGTGGCGCCGGTGTGCTGTTGGAGCACTGCCCCGATGGCCCAATCGGACGCATCGGTAGTGATGGAAAGGGGAGCGTGAGGGTCGGGGTGGGCTAATAGAGCGGCGTCTACTAGGTCCTGTTTGCAAATTTTGAAGGCGGAGGAGAGTTGGGGGGTCCAGGTGATGGGGCGGTTATCATTTTTTTTGGAGGGTTGGGGAATGGCGTGTATGAGTGGTTGTTGATGTTGAGCGGCGTGTTTTATGTGTCTACGGTAAAAATTGAGCATACCCAGGAAGCGGCGGAGCTCGGTGACCGTGCGGGGTTGCGGGAAGTCAATAATCGCGTGGACCTTGTCCGGGAGGGGTGTGATGCCGTCCGAGGATACTTGGTGGCCGAGGCAGCGGACGGAGGGTTGGCCGAGGACACATTTGTCGGTGTTGACTAGGAGGCCTTCGGAGGAAAAGATGTTGAGGACTTGCTGTAGGTGGGCGAGGTGTTCTTCCTGGGTCTTGGAGGCGATCAGTATATCGTCGAGAAAACAAAATACGAAAGGCAGGCCTCGCAAGATACTGTCCATATACCGCTGCCAAGTTTGCGCCGCGTTCCTTAATCCGAAACCCATCTTCACATACTCAAATAACCCGAAAGGGGTAATTATAGCGGTTTTCGGGACGTCGGGGGGGTGGATATTGATGTGATGGAACGCTCGCGAAATATCAAGGGTGGAAAAGATCGTGGCGCCATGGAGGTGTGACGAAAAGTCACGCAGGTGGGGGACATTATAGAGGTCCGGCGTGGTTTTCGCGTTGAGCCGCCGGTAGTCCCCGCAGGGGCGGATATCCCCGTTGGGCTTCTGGACGATGTGGAGTGGAGAAGCCCAAGGGGATTTTGAGGGGCGTATGATACCGTCGGCGATGAGTTTGTCGAAATGTTGGCGGGTCTTTGACAACTGAAGGGGATGTAGGCGGCGGGCTTTGGCGGTGATGGGTGGTCCTGTGGTCTCAATATGGTGCTGGACAGTGGAGATGTGTGCGGAGGGGCGGCGCTGGGGACGGTAGTTGAGGAGGAGGCGTTCGAACTGTGTTGGGGGGTGGTTGATAGCGTGAATGAATCCGGGTATGGGTGTTTTGGTGGCAGGGTCGATCAGGCGCGCGTTCCGGACGTCGACCTGGAGACCGAAATAGGCAAGAAAATCGGCCCCCAGGATCGCCTTCTCCACGTCCGCCACGGTAAACTCCCACTCGTACGCGAGCCCGCTCATATGAACTGAGGAGCGGTACGTCCCGTACGAGGGGATGGTGGTACCGTTGGCGGCGTAGAGAAGCTGCCGGTAGCAGCGCGCCTGACGACGGAGGATGTTGTTGGGGAATATTGACAGCGCCGCCCCCGTGTCCACCAGGAAAGGAACATTTGTTTTCCTGCAGCGCAGGAAAAGTCGCTGGTGGGTCGGAAGGGCGTTGTGTTTGATGGCGGAGGCAGGGACGTGTGGTGGAGGTGGCAGGTCCTCCGCGAAGGAGACGCGGGGCGGTCTGTTGCCGGTCCGGAGGGTGGGATTTGTAGCGGCCGGGGGAGTGGTGGCCGGAGGGGGTTGTGCCCTGGAGGCGGGCTTGGCGGGTCCATTCCGAGGTGGGGGAATGGAAGCGGCGGCGTGAGTGGCGGCCGGAGGGTTGGTAGCCCTTGTGGCGGGCGGGGAGGTTCCGTTCCGAGGTGGGGGAACGGCAGCGGCGGCGTGAGTGGCGGCCGGAAGGTTGGTTGCCCTTGTGGCGGGCGGGGAGGTTCCGTTCCGTGGTGGGGGAACGGCAGCGGCGGCGTGAGTGGCGGCCGGGAGGTTGGTAACCCTGGTGGCGGGCGGGGAGGTTCCGTTGCGGTGGTGGTGGGGTGAGGGTTCCGGCGGCGCTGCAGGCGCGGCCGGGAGGTTGGCCGCCGTGGCGGCGGCGTAGGAGGGGTAGCGCGGTCCGGTGGTGGTGGCTGTGTGAATGCGGGCGGGGGGGGTAGGTGCATGGTCCCCCCCGTGTTGGCGAGGAGGGGGGCCCGCCGGATTTACCGGCGGGCGGCTGCGTTTCCCTGCTTAGGGGCGAAGGAGCAGGGGGGTTGGCACTTGCGGGCCTCCCCACCGAAGTTTACGTGATAGAAACAACGGTGGGGGGGGTCCGCAGGGAGGTAGTCGGTTGTAGTGGGGCGGGCCGAGGTGGGTGCGCGCGCAGCTGCCGGGGAGCGTCCTCTGCGCTGGTGGGGAGGGGATGCGTTGCGGCGCTCGGGTGAGCGCTGGCGGCGGCGGTCGGCGGACGAGTCGCGCCGGCGGTCCGCCGAAAGGGGTCGACGTCCGTCGAGGGAGGGTGCCCGGCCGCGGTCCCGGGATTTTGTGCGGTCCCGGAACGGCGGGGGGTGGCGTGGGGTACGCACCTCACCGACGGCGGCCGCAGCGGCCAAATCGTGCACGGTGTCCGCGAGCCGTAGGAGGGGCTCGTCGGGACCGTCGAGATGGCTGGCAAGGGCCATCTGGATGGGGTGGGGAAGGGCACGTAACCAGAACGTGCGTGCGATGTCGGCGGTCATAATTCCTTGCAGCTGGTGTCGCAGCCGTCGGTAGAGGTGGGAGGGCTTCTGGTCGCCGAGGTGTTGAGGTTGGGAGAGGGCGGCTACTCGGGCGATCTTCGACGGCTGGTAGGTGTTGATGAGGCGGCTGCGGAGGTCGTCGTACGCAGCGGCGGCGTCGGGGGAGATATCCGAGGTCTGCAGCAGGATCTCGTAGGGCAGTAGCGAAATGATCCGGGAATACCGGGTTTTCTGGCTGCGGATGTTGGCGGCCGAAAATGCTGCGTCTACTTGGAAAAACCACAGCGCCGGGTCGTGCGTGTAGAAGGGGGGCAGCGACAGAGGGAACGCAGCGGACGCCGTCATGACGTTGGCGGCGGCTGCGGCCGTAGCGGCGGCGGCGGCGGTGTCTGACGTCGCAGAGGTCGGCGGGGAGAGTGTGGAGAAAGGGTTGTCGGCCAATGCGTCGGATGTCGCAGCGGCGGGCGGCTGCAGCGTGGCTGGTCGCAGGAGCGGCGGCGTCGGTGAGTTCGGGTCCATTTCTGTAACTAAAATTCAAAAATTTGACGTGGTTTTGAATTTTGAAATTCGCAATCGGCGGGAGCGGTGGTGCGTTGAGTTGAGAGGTGAGTGTTGAGGGTTGGGCCAAGAATTGCGAATTTAAACTGACTGGTTAAAATTTGAATTTAAAATTGGGGACACCGAACTACTTGACTGGGGCGACACATGAGGTGGGAAGGTGGTAAGGAAGAAGGTTGAGTGAACGTCGGGTTCACCACTGTGATGAATTTAAAATTCTCATCACGGTGGCGTGGAAGGAAGGTGAGTGAGTGAATTTAGGTAAGGAGAGAAAAAGGAGGAAAAGTCGCAGGCGGCTGTAGTCAACCGAACATCTACGACTTTTGGAGGAGAGAGAGGTGGTGTGGAAGGAAGGTGAGGAAAAGTCGCAGGCGGCTGTAATCAACCGAACATCTACGACCTTGGAGGAGAGAGAGGTGGATGAGGGAATTTCACCTAGGCGGCTGTAGTCAACCGTTCATCTAGGTGAAGGAGAGGAAAGGAGAGGTCCCTTGTCTAGGCGGCTGTATTCAACCGATCATCTAGACAAGGAGGAGGAGGAGAGAGGAGAGAGGAGGTGAAATTCCCAGGCGGCTGTATTCAACCGATCATCTGGGAGGTAAGGTAAGAGAGAGAAGAGAGAGCTGGTTAGAGGAAGTGTCGAATGAAGCTTGAGCGCCAGGATCCGGGGTTATATAGTACTTGGGGGCCTCTCCCTCCAGCTCCTTGCTGGGAGCTGGTAGTGGGGCCCCAGGTTGAGTAACCCTGGGTTCTGTCGCCTGTCCCCACTCATGTCTTTATTTACGGAGCTTTTAGTTTGGCGTTTGAATATTGGTGAGAACTTAATATGATAGGAGTGTTCCCGGGAGGGACTCACGACACGTAGGTACAGAAATTTTGGCTGTTCATTTATTGTTTCTTTCATGCGTAATAAATGAAATAGCTATTTCTGATGGTTTCCATCAATTTTGGCCCCTAAAACACAAATTACGTACGCTCCTTTTGGTTTATTATTCTGTGAATAATACACCTATGTATTCGGTCAGCAAAAAATTTTTATAACACCCCCTCAAAATTTTTTCTTTTCCGTTTCAAGGTGCCTAGATTCAAAAAACGCTGCAAAGTCCTTGTCACATGGGGTTTATTATTCTACAGAAATGTTGGCTGTACATTTATTGTTTGTTTCATGTGAAATAATTGAAATAACTATTTCTGATGGTTTCCACCAATTTTGGCCCCCAAAACACAAATTAGGTAGGTACGATCTTTTTTTTTTCAAATTAACTTTGATCATTGGTAGTGCTATTTAATCGTCTTGATCCGCGTGTTGACACTTTTTCTAGTGTTATTCTACAAACTGATGGTGATTTCAGACGATTTCGCAGGTTTTTGACTCATACAAAATCAATTTTGGGAGCTGAACATCTGGTACAACCTCAATTTTCCACTCCTTGGCCAAAATCGACCTCATATTCGATCTTCTCGTCCCCAAAAACATGGAAAACGATACCTCAAAAGCTCATGTTACCAACATGTTGCTAAAACGCAAAAAGTACCTATTTTTACACACATTTTCACTCACAACACCCCTGGGAATATTCCGATCGGGCTGAAAAGTTTCGGGACACAACTAGGGCCCAAATGGAGCATGTGTGCGAAAGAGCGACTTTTTTAGACCGAAAATGAAGCCTATACACGTGATACGGCGGACGGCGTACGGCGGACGGCGGACGGACATTGCATTTTTTGAATCTACGCACCTTGAAATGGAAAAGAAAAAAGTTTGAGGGAGGGTTATAAAAATTTTTTGCTGAGCGATTACATAGGTGTATTATTCAGAGAATAATAAACCAAAATGCAATGTCCGTCCGCCGTATCACGTATACCGGCTTCATTTTTGGCCTAAAAAAGTCGTTCTTTCGCATACATGCTCCATTTGGGCCCTAGTTGTGTCCCGAAACTTTGCAGCCCGATCGGAATATACCCACGGGTGTTATGAGTGAAAATGTGGTTAAAAATAGGTACTTTTTGTGTTTTAGTAACATGTTAGTAACATGAGCTTTTGAGGTATCTTTTTCCATGTTTTTGGGGACATGAGACCAAATATGAAGTCGATTTTGACCAAATAGTGGAAAATTGAGGTTCTACCAAAGATTCAGCTGCCAAAATTGATTTTTTATGAGGCTAAAATCTGGAAAATCGTCTGAAATCACCATCATGTTGTATAATAACACTAGACAATTTTCGAAGAAATAACTGATTTTATGTAAAATGTGATGTTTGGGATATCCCATTCAAATATGGGCAATCTTAAACTTATTGGGTAATTATAGGTATTCAAGTAGGTATGACGCTATTCGGTTAATTCGGTATGCATCAGGTGTGGTGCTCTCTGACTAAAGATCGATAGGTACTTACAATAGTCTTCTTAATAGTTACTTGTCACCTTGGAAAGAAAAGGTTCTTCTAGTTCCCTCAATATCATTGGTCTTAATTAGAAAATCTCATTACCTCATTATCTCATTACCTCATTACCTCATTATCTCATTACCTCATGCACCAATTATAAAACCTCATTAAGATTAAGACGCGCGACCCGCGGCGGATAGCAAAAGCTAAAGCCGTTTTGTGTTTAGTTATTATCGTATTACTACCATAAAGAATTAAAGGAAATATTCCAGCGAATGAGAAAGTTGTGCGTCGGAGACGAAATGAAATAACCAAAATTGTGTTATTTTGTCACTATTTGTCGTTTTCGGCATCTTCCTCCTCCGCCTAAAACTTTCTGAAAATTAATTTTCGGCCAATGTTTTCCCAACTTGGTGCCATACAAAATTAAGACAGGAGTAGTTTTACGCAAAGTAAAATTTGGGGTGGAAGGGGGAGGAGGGGGGAATCAAAAATGTTTTGAATACCAGAAGAGTAGGTATTGGATACGTAACAAATTTTTTGTTCCATTTTTTGCCGAGTAACACTTCGGTTTGTAGATTTTCGGGACACAACTAGGGCCCAAATGGAGCATGTGTGCGAAAGAACGACTTTTTTAGACCGAAAATGAAGCCGGTACACGTGATACGGCGAACGGCGGACGGACATTGCATTTTTGGAATCTACGCACCTTGAAACGGAAAAGAAAAAATTTTGAGGCGCTGTTATAAAAATTGTTTGCTGAGCGAATATAGGTGTATTATTCACAGAATAATAAACCAAAGCCTAAAATTAAAAAAATTATCAGCCTAAAATTAATTATCAGTTTATTCTCTGTTTGTGGATCTAGGTATATTGAGATTGTACCGTACTCGCTAAGAAATATGCGGGAGACAAGCTTGCCTAAAAATCTCCAAAATAAGGGAATTCAAATAAAGACGGGAGTCCAAAGTGAAACGGTTAGATCGAAAGATGGAACGAATCGAGTTGTACCTTCGTTTAAAAACGCTACAAATTATTACACAACGGTTTATTATTTGCCTATGTAGATGCCCCTTCTGCGTATATCACTGTTTTCTGTGGTCAATACCTAATCTCATGATTCCTCCAGGAAAGCCCTGGATCGAGTAGTACTGGAGCCAGCCGGGGAATGAAAGTTCCATAAAAATATGCGGTGGATATAAGAATTCTGTCATTATTTGCTGTTATTATTGAAGCATAGGACCGTTTGTTCAAGTTACAAAGACCGACTAGACCCCTAATGGACCCTCATACCAAATTTCATTATTTTTCGTTTGGTAGCCAAGCAGAGTGCGAAGTACGGCGGAAGAACAGAAATGTCTATTCCATTTTCGGATTCTACGTACCTTGAAATAGAAACTGTCATATTTTGAGGGGGGTTATAATTTTTGTTTTTCATGCTCGGTTCCAAAGGTTTATTACTTATTGGGAATAATTATCTATAAATGTAGAAGGTTATTTATAATATTGCGTTTAATTAGTCAAACATTATTCGCTTATAGTCATAAAACAAATATAGTTTATGACATTCCTAATTTCACTAGATGAAGTGCTTTTCTAATATAAAATCTCCCTACATTATACGATTGGAAATCTAGCTACTACCATCTTATTATTGTGATGACTGATACTTCTCATAGTTAGCCGATTAAAGCCGTGGCTACTCGACTCGAGGTAGGAGAAACCGAGAATGATTGAGTGAAGTAGGTGATAAAAGAGAAGTAGGAACCCGCTCTCCAGGAACGGTAAATTCCTGATAGGTGGCCGATTCTTGGCTAGGGCGAATTTATTATTGAAGAGCTGTTTACTGGTCATCAACTTTTCAAGGCCTTCGGGTAACTGAATGACATTCCCGGAGTTTTGGTCGCGCCTGGTTATACGGTCTATTAGCACCATCGTGGCACCGCTGTTACTGTCACTCCGATCAAATAAACCGTTTTAGGATTTGGATTTCTGTCAATAAGAATGAGCCGTTTAGGATTTTGAATGGATTCCTTGATGGGCTGATAATTGGGAGGGGGGGGGGGGGGGGGTGCCGAGCCCTTTGTCAATGAGTCCAGAAAGTTATATTTCGACAATTGTACCTATTTTCATTTAAGAACGCGGTTTATGGCGTCTTCTCTCAGAAAGGCCAATAATATTTAATGATTGAGCTATATAGACTTTTTTGCTTCCTCACTGCCGAAGGTAGCCTTGGATTCGTGATTGAGTAAAAAAATGTATGTCCTCGAAAATGAAAATTTCCACTACCATTTTGCGTTTTAGACATCAAGGAACAGTTTTGGTACCGTGTCTGTCTGTCCGTCCGTTTGTCGGTCTGTGGTCTATTCTTTGCAACGCCCATAACTACCCGAAATAATGGTCGAAATGGGTTGAGATTTGGAGGGTAGGTGCGGGTTGGGTCGCAGATGGTCCCTCACCAAAATCATTGAAAAAATACTGTAAATTTCGTCTGCGCATGGGCAAACGTGAAATACTTGAAACGCCCATAACTACCTTAAATGTAGTTGAAATGAGTTCAAACTTGGAGGATCGATCAGGAATAGTACTTTCATAGTTCCATATATGAATTCATTGGAATCATACTGTAACTTTCGTCTGCGCATGCGCGAACATGAAATGTTGAAAAATGTAGAAATTTTTGATTATGTTACGCATGTTTGGTAATTTATTACTACTCTATTTCAACGCTATTCAATCATTTTGACTAATCTTTTCTTCACCAGCTGATTCTATGTGTCCATGCTACAATAAGTGAAGCTGTACTGACCACCCACCTCGGCAGACCTATTTTTTCCCCCCAACTTTAGCGGAGATGAAATCAACGTAGATAACATTTCCCTCGTATTAGTGGACCTGAGTACCTTATCTTTCATAATAGTTGACGACTTCGTTGGACCGCTCACTGCCGAACAGTGGCGTAGCCTAGTGGGGGTGATCCGCCCCCCCACCATTGGCTAGAAAACTTCATCACAAATTAAAGTTAATTCGTAAGAATGATAACAATCACAAAATAAAACAAACATATACAACAATAACAGGTTAAATGGCAAATCAAACATGATTAAACAGTTAAATAATATTACGTTTATTTGATTACGAACGATCTGTCCCAAAAATTTGGTCCACTCTTTCTGACAAAAATGCTTATCGAAATAGTCCCTCATCGTCACCATCCCACACTTCAGGTGAATAATACTGATTTTAGCCCTTAATGCCTTTTGTTGACCCCCAAAAATCCTAATTAGACCCCTATTCTGTGTGAAAAGCAACTGAAATGGTATATTTCTGTCGTCACTCATCCTTCCATGCCACTTTCAGTGATTTTATATATCTATTTTAGCCGTTTTTATCAATTGTTGACCCTTAAAAACTCAAATTTGACCCCCTTCGAATTTTCGAAAATCGCTAATCCTTTTGTTTGGCAATAAGAACATTTTGGCGAAATTTGGAATTTTTATCACGTAACCAAGGTCAGATATCGTCTGTAGTGACATGTACATAAATAATATACGTATTTAAATTTTTGTTAAAATCTAGGGATGAAATAACGATTCTCTGAAACGGATTTGCCTATAAAATCATTTCAAAAACTTATGTTCTGAAAATTTCGGACCTATTGCAATAGCTTCATTTTCCTTGAAAATTCGCGAGTATTGTTGCCAAATAAATGTTTTATTACTTCAGTTTATCTTACCTAACGTTACCTGTAACATGTAGTGCTTTGTTTTAAATGTAATTTAAATTCAGCTTTGTTTTAATGTCAAACCGCATTAGCGAAGTTTCAAAGAAAATAAAGCTGTTGCAATGGGTAACATTTTCAGAACATGAATTTTTGAAATATTTTTATAGGCAGTTCATCCCTAGATTATAACGAAATTTTATATACTATGTATATCTATGTGCCACTCCAGATGCTATCTGTCCTTGGGTACATGAAAAAAGTTCCTAATTTCTCCAAAACGTTTGTACCTATTGCCAAACAAAAGGATGAGTTCGAAGATGAGAAATTTTTTGAAAAATTCCAAGGGGGTAAATTAGAAATTTTAGGGGTCAAAATTCGGTATAAACGGCTGAGATTGCAAGCAACCGATATAAAATCACTGGAAGTGGTATGGAAGTGTGAGTAAAGAGAGAAAAATACCATTTCAGTTGTTTTTCACACATAATAGGGGTCAGATTTTGACGTTTGGGGGTAAACAATTTGTATTAATGGCTAAAATCAATATTACTTCACCTGACGTTGTGTGGGACGGTGAATCACGACGGAGCGACTACCTCAAATATAAAACTATTTTTCTCAAAAACATGTGGGTCAAATTTGACTTTATTAGGGTCAAACGTTGGTAAAAATGGCTAAAATCACGAAATTTTTTATAATTTTAGGAAAAGTGGTATGGTTTCTCGCTATACCATCTTTTTACACAATATTAGGAATATTTCTCTGAAAATTCGCTCTTATAGCCATGCTACATGACAGGAACTTTTTTTTTTCTATTAACGATAACCCCCCATCCCATTCAACAATCCTGGCTACGCCATTGCTGCCGAATATTAGGAAGTTCCTCGTATAATAATGATTCTAGCTATATCAAGAACCTGACGTTCCCGTGGCAAACTGAGCTGTTCGCCCCAGTTGATGGATTCGTCCAGTCGGAGTAGAACGAGACTAAACAGTGTAGCCAGCGGTGAGCGGGGTGGGAATAACGATAACGCCCTGACCTGACACACATCGGAGAGCAGAGCAGCGGCTGCTTTAGTGATCTTATCGAATGGTCGCCATTGACACCGATTGTTCCCCTCGGCCACGGAACACGACCAAAACGGTTTGACGGGTTCAGCTCATTCCGCGGTATCGAGCAGCCGACCTCTAATCGGAATGTGCATCCCTCGTCGTTATCTTCCCCGCATCGCGGGCCACAGCGCGGAGCAATCTCACAATATTATCATCGGGTTCGAGCATCAAATTAAGCAGAGTGGAGTTTGGGAGTTGGGTGGCAGCACCACAGATAGAATATGGCTGCATCAAACGCGACAAATTCGTCCAGAACAATAAACCGTTTTGGTTTATCATTTGCAATAGCGGACCTTTGGAATCGAGCAAAAATAAAAAAATGTTAACCCCATCATAATTTTATGGTTTCCGTTTATAGTAGATACGTAGAATCCGAAAATGGTATAAAAAACTGGATGCTTCGAGCCTATTGCTAAAATGCAGAAACATGGAGCATGCTTTAGCCGGATTTTCATACTGCTATTTTTCTGCTGGTGGATTCTCTGAATGCTAGTTCTCCGAATGGTAAAGAAACTTGGAGAAACGGTAAATATCTGTCGATAATCGATCAACCAACGTTGGTTGTAGTTCAGGCGCCGTTAATATTGTCGTTCGGGCGTCGTTCACAGAAAGTACCAGGTAGGTACCTATGTATAAAAATACAAAGTACGTAGAATTGTTTAATTTTTTTTTAAGCGTGGAACACGCTTTTCCCGGCACCTACTTGCCAAAAAACGACAGTATTTTATGTCACGAAAATAGCGGAATTCGAGGACACATGGGCATATGATTTTCACGTACAATCAACTGGTTGATTGGCCTCTAAAGGACTTCATGCGTCTTAGTATTTAATTTTCTCAAAACAATATTTGAGTTAGTGACTTTCACTTGCAAGCCGGACGATATATAAGGCGATATCACTACGTTTGAGTGAAGTTGCGAAAGATTGCTTAGTAATTCCTCCGAGGTCCCGGGATCCTCATTTACATAATTATTCATTCAGCTGTGTTGGTACCGCGTTCCAGCGATGTTTTCGTTCCTTCAACTACATGTGCTCTTCGTTGTACGAATGCATCTGCGTCTACATCTACTTGTGTATTGAGTTCCGACAGTAAAAAGAGGTATCGTGATAGGAAGAGAGTAGAGCTTCCCAAATCTGATCCTAAAACACCAGCAGAACGGAAGCAACTCAGCCGATTACGTAAAAAAAAAAAAAAAAAAATCAGTTTCCAGTGAAAATATTAAATCTAAGCAACAAAAAACCAATGCTGAAGAATGTAAAAAAGTCAAGCCCGAAAAGTCGCTAAATTGAAATCCTATCCTAAAACACCAGCGGAACGGAAGCAACTCAGCCGATCAAAGCAGTTTCTAATGAAAATAATAAATCTTATAATCAGTATCTGAACGGTCCTTGAACGATCTCCAAACGGATCCCTAAAGGATACGAAAACGATCCCCGAACGATACTTGAACGCTTCTTTAGCGTGTCTTCAACGTTATGAGAACGTTTGTCGTACGATGATTGGCCGATCAGCAAACGACAAAAAGGATTCACATATCCATCGTCCAGAGAATCAGCTGGCACAGAATTGAGGATCAGAACTTACTTAGGTGACAGAAGGAAAAGCGTGTTCCACGTTTCTTAAATTTTGGCCGTTAGGCTCTGGTGTAGGCAATGGGGGGTCCGGGGGTCCAACCCCCGACGAGGCGTGGTGTGCCGAGTTTTCGTTAGTTTTCCACACGGTTGGTAGAAATATGGGACAATATGGGTGCATGGTAAATGAAATAACTAATGCTTTTTTTAATAAGCAGTTTTGTCGATGTGGCGAGCGAAAATCAAATCGATACAAGATCCACCGCGTGGATTCGATAGAGCTGAACTGAACCAATCGAAGATTTTCGGGTTTCCTAACATCAGCATTGATATCACCCGAAACAAGTATAGGCATTGTGTCGCATTCTCTTTTCTTTATCGCACTTTGACAATTTCTGCCACTTTACGCATATATGCCAATAAATTTAACTCGAGGAAATCTTCAATATCGCTTATGCTTGTGCCAGGCGAGATGTAAACAGTGACGATTAAAACTTGCTGACCACTGATAGTGCTTTCGATGGCACAAATATCACCACATTCCTCACTGATTGCAGTTCTTCGATTAGCAGTGATCGATTCCTTCTCTAGCCTTGCTTGACAGCATGAAATGTCGAGAAATGTTGATAGCTTTCCAACGAATGGTGAACGATTTTTGCGGTGACAACTAAGGAAGTTACGCTTTCCTAGCAACGGAATGGAAATCATTAGAAAATCTATGCTCTGCTTTTCGTGACATAATTTCGAGTCATTTTCTGGCAATTAGCATGTTCCATGCTAAAATGTCTGTCATCCGCCGTAATTTTCTAAAGTGAATAACAGCAAATAATTAATGATACAGTTATTGAACCCACCGCATATTTATGAAACTGTATTTGGCAGACCGATTCCAGAATTCGCCTGAGGGATTTCTTGGGGGAACACGAGGGTAGTTACTGACCACAGAAAATAGTGTTCTAAGCAGAAGGGGCATCTGTACAGGTGAATAATAAACCGTTGTATAATAATTTGCAGCCTCTTTTGTCTACTGGTCTACTGAAGTGGTAAGGTCCTGCGTATGCCCTTGCTGTAGTGGTACTAGCGTAGTAGTAGCAAAATTAGGATTATTAGGACGTGCAGCGGCTGGGACGTCAGTTCGAGTCCCCACCCAGGGCGGTGAAGCGATCGCTGAACCTATCCTATTTTGTTGCCAACAATAATTCCAGTTGTAACACAAATATCGTAAGCAATAGAAAATTTTTCAAGCTACAATAAATTATTCAGAGGACAAATGACAGTTAAAATTGAGGATTCAACTACTCAACACTGCTTATGACAAAAATCTCTTGAAACGAACATGTTTAAATATCTCGGCCTTAATATTTTTCGAAGATTGCTTCGGACTACGGTTTTGTTATGAAGATGCTTGTCTTTATGATTCGGAAGGAAGGGGACGTCTTCTTGATTCAAATGGGCAGAGAAGTCAGGCTGAATGATATTCCTCACAGGAAACCATAGCCGCTGTGTGAGTCGAAGAGGGCGTAATAGGCTGAAAGGAGTACTGGCGGTGACGTCGCACGTATTATAGGTACTTAGAAGGAGAGCTCATAGCCAAAACATCCGCTTTTCATCAAGATTTTTTTGCGTACCATCACAGAGCGGTAGGTCGCTATGATGATGACGGAATGATGTCTCCCGAAAATTGTATTTCATGGTTAGGGACATACATTTGCATGTAAATATGTAAAAAAATGCTTTGTTTTCACTTTTTGGAGGGAAACATTTTCTTGTCTCCAAAATCAATATTTCCCCTCGCTTTTTAGAGTTTTCCGAATAAATTTGGTTCGATGCCTGGTGCTGTCTCTCTGTTTCCGCAATTCCTTGCCACGTGGATAACTTCCCAAATCTGTTCCGATTTCGCTGAAATGTTCAGGGATCATGCGGCTCGGGCCCTAGATGGTCTCCTATGAATTTCATTGCATTTGTATCTTGGTATGGCCGCTGCGCTTGCGCAAACGCGAAATCCGCTGTACTCGTTTTATTACGAACCAATTGCCTATGATATCATTACATACATTGTGTAGGTATTTATCAATTATCCTACGTCTTATTGTGTAATTTTCATACGTTTAATTGATCTATGTACTTGTCTTGTTAACGATACGAGGAAGCTATGTGCCATTATTTTTTCAGATGTACCTTACCTATGTAAAACGTCAGTTTATCTAACGAGCGTAAAATGAACGCCGTAGCTCCGTGTTCAAGCGGGATCATGTAGGTGAAAGCAGATTACGAAGTTACTGCATTATGAACGTTGAGGGGCGGAGTACTTGAAGGCTGGAAGTCATGAGGGGCCGAGTGGATTAACCCGTTTGAGCTATAGCCCTTTCTAGATACCGTGGTTATCACGTGCTAGCAGTATTTAACGAAATTACCGACGACGGCAAAGGGAAATATAATACTCCAGACCCACAAAACTTGTTGAATCGGACGAGGTTCACGAGAAATAGGGGGTTGGTTGGTTGTTCAATGAGATTTCAGTTTCGCGCCTGCTTTTCTTAACTGACCACACGCCACTTTCCTACCTATCACATTTTTCGTTTGTTTAACAGGAGATCAACGAAACGTTGACTGTTGAACAGGAGATCGAGTTTGAGCGTGTTTCATTTTAGTTCAGTCAATTTCATTTATTTGTATAAACCATGATGATATTACAAAGGTAGAATCTAGTGCCTTGTGTTTAAGCTTTATAATAATGTTTACTGCAAAAGAAATTACATATAAATTGGTAAATAGATCATACACGAAGTTTCAAAAAATAATAATATTATATACTTAATATAAAACTCTCTACTTCTTTTTCTTCGGTTTACCGGTTAGGCTTCAGTGGCCTAGCCGGTGATGTTGGCGGTACTGATTCCATATTTTCTGGGTTGGTCATTTTTTGAACTTGACGATTCTTCTGGCATGGCAGTGTCTGAAACAATAACCTTTTTGTCATCGGTAGTAAGATTAGAATTCCGCAAGATTGCAAATTTTCCTTCCTTACGGGCTTTAAAAAATATGGGTAGGTATTAATATTTTCCTGAGCTCTCGGTTTTTTTTAATCATATTCCTCAGACACGTTGTACTTCGTTCCTTTGAAAAGACGCATTCTGCTGGTGACTTTCTTCTTAGCATCCGGTGAACTGAACGCAATCTAATCGGACCTTCCTTTCTACGATTTCTTGTGTGTAGGCAATATCTTGGGTAGATAACCCTGCTTTGAGATAAAAATTCATCACACTACGAACATTTTACTTCACTTGTCGTTTTCTACCTCATTGCGTTCCACGTAATGTAAAATCAACACGGGCTTTCCAACTGATTTTTGACCCATTCTTTTTTGAGAAAAATATTTTATCATGGAAATAGTCCCTCGTTCGTAAATGATTCACCATCCCACACAACGTCAGGTGAATTAATATTGGTTTAGCCCTTAATACAAATTTTTGACCCTCCAAAAATCCAAATTTTACCCATATTCTATAGAAAAAAAAAAACAACTGAAATGGTATTTTTCTGTCTTTACTCACTCACCCTACGATACTATTTTCAGTGATTTTATATCAATTGTTCACGATTTTAGTCGGTTTTACCGATTTGTAACTCCTAAAAACTCAGATTTTACCCCCTTAGAATTTTTGTTAATTGCTCATCTTCGAACTCTTCCTTTTGTTTGGTGTACGAATGTTTTGGCGAAATTTTGAATTTTTATCATGTTCCCAAGGACAGCTGTCATCTGGAGTGACATAAATAATAAATAAATAAATAAAAAATATATGTATATATAC
The DNA here is from genome assembly GCA_954871275.1 of Leptopterna dolabrata. Lineage (NCBI taxonomy): Eukaryota > Metazoa > Arthropoda > Insecta > Hemiptera > Miridae > Leptopterna > Leptopterna dolabrata. Next base: position 41,856,091 of record OX940977.1, on the reverse strand, counting down.
ATACGTTGAATAAAAGGCAAAGAAGAAAGATAAAGCAACAAAATTAAAGAAATTGACAAAATTTAAAAATATATATATATACAAATACATATATTTGTGGAGTAGGGTGTTGGTTCACCAATACTAGTGATCATTCTTTACGTTCTTTATTTAACGCGACGTTTCGGTTACTGGAAGTAGTACTTACTTTAACGTAATCAAGTTACCCATTCATATCCTGTTTCAAAATTTTTACCTAAAATTATGAGTCTAGCCTAACTTTTGTCAAATTGGTTGTAGATACGCATGAATAGGGACTGATCCAGACCGAAACGTCATGTTAAAGAAAGAAAGTTAAGAATAACGACTAGTATTGTTCACTCAACAACCTACTCCACAAATAATCTACATTCAACTAGTCACCCAACAGTCCAACAAATACATAATACATTTTTGGTAAACTTGGGATAAGTTCAAGACGCTCTGAAACGGATTCACCTACCTCTTAAAAAATTTCCAAAATTCATGTTCTGATAAAGTTGGACCCTTTACAATAATAGCCTCATTTCCATTGAAAATTCGCTAAAACGCATGTACCTTCGAAATGTTTGCATGTTTGGGTTGTTCTTTCGATTAGATCATGTGAATACAAGGAAAATTGATAAACAGTTTGTTCGCAGAAGTCTGAAAACCAAAATGCGATTGTACCTTACGATTTTTGAGAACGTGTTTGCTCCCTAACTACGGAATGGAAGGAAACCTCACATTTCGGTTCCCCTGTGAATGCAAGGCTTTCGGACGCTCGGTAGTGACAGTGCGGAAGCAATAGACACGCACTCAATGTTAGCCGAATCGTCTCTTTTCCCTCGGTCTTGTAAACGCAGAGAAAGCCGATGTGTGAGGGTGGAGGTGATAGCTGGGGTGCCCTACCATGGAAAAGGCGGAGTCGGTTTTCGAGCATCTTATGGAATTAGTCCCTTGACGAAGAAGCTGCCCTGAGGGTGGCCTCTACGACTGCAGAACCTTCCACAAACCATCCTCCCTCAAGATATAGCGACCACTTTACTTTTACTGTTCACCGTCCCATCATTACTGACAACCCTTAATGCGCACTATAACTTTCACTGGCTTGCCTCAGGGGCCTCACTATGGCCCTGTGCCTCTGTACGGTCAAAGCGCCTTTGGCCTTTTTTCTCTCCCCGTCACCTTCATCACTCCCTTTGTTTTTGTTCCTTTTTGTTCACGCTTTTCAGCTCGTTTGATTTAACCCAGGAACCCGTTTGTGAGGTCCCATGGGAGCCTAACGGGATTGCCTGTGCCATTTCTGTATGGATTATGTCAAAGAATAACTTTTCCTGCCTGTTGGGTTTCGAGGCGAATGTCAACTTTTTTTTTTCATTTGACGTCTATTGAGATGGAAACCGTGCTGTGAAAAATTCTAAAAGACCCGCATATAATTATAATCATGCACTTGCACATAATATTATATATTATTATGTGAACGAATTCTGTGCACGTTTAGCATTATAAACACGTCCGCCAATTAGCGTTTTTGTGATAGGCGTCAATTCAAGGAGAATGGGAGAAGGTTATGTTGGCTCATATTGGCAGTTGCGCGGAATGCGTTGGCCTAAATGAAAACGCTGCAAATTATTACACATCGGTTTATTATTTGCCTATAGATGCCCTTCTGCGTAGATCGTTGTTTTCTGTGGTACCTACCATCGTGCTTCCCACGAGAGAGCAATAAATCGAGTACCTACTGGAGCCAGCCAGGCAGTCACATTTGATAAATATGCGGTGGAATCAAGAATTCTATAATTAATTAGTTGTTGTTATTCATGAAGCATAACGTTTGTTCAGGTTACAGAAGTACCTATAAAAAATCCAAAATAACTGTATAATTCTTTAAATTGAATAATATATCGGAACTACCTACTCGATCTCTTCAGCCATTTATGATTATAATCGGGCGTTCCCTAGCAATGATACCTGGGCTGGATGTATACCGTTTCATTCACGATCGTGTTGGCGAAGCTTTTCTGTAAACGAACGGAAGGACGCTCCGGGCGGGAAGGGGGCTCCGGGTGGTCTCAAAAAATGCTCAAGTTCGAGATCAATTTAAAAACGTTAAAAAGCCCCTGAGGTACCTAACCCTTCTATTGAAAGTTTTCGAGCTACGGCGTTCTGAAAATCTCAACCCCTATTTTGCACCCCTTAGAGGTGACTGACAGTAACGCCGAGATTTTCGGACTAACTAGACCCCAAATGGAACTCACAAACCAGATTTGATTAAGTTTGGTTCAGGGTAACTAAGGAAAAAGTGCGAAGTACAGCGGACGGACAAATTTTTTATTGCATTTTCATATTCTACGAAACGTATCTTGAAACGGAAACCACGAAATTTTGAGGTGGGGGTTAAACACTTTTTTTTTCATGCTCGATTCTAAAGGTTTATTGAAAATAGTAAACGAAAAGCGGGAACGAGGAGAATTTCCTATACCGCACATGCGAACGTAGGTACAGTGCGCCAACTAGTTTCTGTGATACCTGAGTGCGTATTTTGAAGACTTGCAATAATCCTTCTGGATAATCAATGGTTCCCCACGGATTTTGTAACGTCATTTCTCAAAAACTGACCTCCTCAGTTACATAGTGCTGGGTCACGTACAACGTGGCGCCCACTGGGAAAATGTGCCACAGTAATTTTCTTCTTTCACGGAAACGAAAAAACTTTCTATGGTCGTCGATAAAACTTTTCTATTTAATTCAAAGTCAAAGTGATTCAAAACTATCTGATTACCAGAAAATTCTGTTCCGAAACCTAATAACTTCACCAAAAAATAACTCTTAATCCCGCAGGTCGAAGTTGTAATAGGCCGAGCAATTTCTATAATTTTTTAAGAATTTCTAATGGATGCTGTTGCTTACTCTCTGTAGGTACGTCCAATAGAATAATAAACCCATGTAACAAGAATTTTCAGCGTTTTGGATTTTGGTTTATTATTTCTAATAACGAACCTTCGGAATCGAGCATGAAATTGTTTTTTTTTTACCCCCCTCCCCCCCATTGATGGTTTCCGTTTCAAGATTTTTGTCCAGGAAGCTGAGACATCATCACAAGTTATAATTCGGTTTTATTGGTTAGTTACTTCCATAGCACTCAGTTGTCCAACGATTGATTATCAAGAATGGACATGATATCTGGGGTGGAATCGACTAAAATACTTCCGAATATCGTGTTTCGTGACCACACTCATTATTTTGCTGGGCGATCGGTGTATGTGTGTATATCATATCAAACAAAACGGTAATATCCATCCGCTACTTCTCATCACCGGATGATTCATGCATTCATTTATTTCGATGTCATTCTGAGCGAATGTATTCTACATAGTTCTGCAGTTATTGATCCCAGATGAAATCACACAACTTTGGAACTTTATCATTCCTGTAGCAATATTGCTCCCTCGATTGGTCAAGGGCAGAATTCAGATCTAGTGAAAGTACATTATTGATTTTAACAGTTCTTGGACATTGGTCATTCAAAAATGTCATTCTTCCGAGGAGGAAAAAAAAGTATAATTTTTTCACTATTCAGTTATGCACAACTGTGAAGCACTTTGATTAGCATTAAAAGAATGAAATAATAAGTTGCGACAAAAATGAAATTTAAAGTGCTTCCTGATAGATTGGGCTTCTTGATTACAATAATATCTCCCAAAAATCAGAAATTTATTTGTGATCCTATTTATTTTTGTGTAGCAGAGAAATTGAAGTGTTTCTCTAAAACTCGTGATTCAACCCCAATTCAGTCTTTCCCGAACCAATTTAATTTTTTCCAGCCCGATTCATACAGTAATATTATTGTATGGACTAATACCGGTTAGTGGAAAAAATTGCATTTAGTTTTAAAACAAAGTTTGAAATTGATTGAAAAATATGCAGTTGGTTGATGAACATTTGAAATTGGTTTGGAAAAGCGTAAAGTTGGTTGAAAAACCAGTAAAATAAATTTAAAATATGAACTTCACAGGAAGAAGCTTTATTAGAGATATTATTTGATTATTTAAAATAGCCTGTGACGAGAGCTTACCAAAATCTTGGAAAAAATCAAGATTGGAACGAGGATCATGTTCCAAATGGAATTGATTATTTCAGCTATATTTCGAAATTAAAATAACTAGCTAGCTAAAATAACTAGCTATATTTCGATTATAAAATAATTTTACGTAAATAATTAATCTAGTTTCCGTATAAACCCGACTTTGAATGGAAGTGGATAAAATTGGTCTGGGAGGAAGGAGATCGACGAAGTCAGATAACGTGAATCTCCTCAGCTTCCGTAAGGACGAAGAGCAATGTGAGAGAAAGAGCTGGTTCAACTTCTAATGAAGTGAAAAGATAAGTCTCGTTCTATAGGTCGGTGTTGACAAAAGTTACTTCAGTTAATAAAACGGTAGACTTTCGGTATTCCACCAGCTCCTATTCTCCAGGGAGGGCTTGTAACGTAGCTAAATAAGGGTTTTGAAAACGTCCTTAATTTTATTGGTGGGGCTCAAATAGCTCTTTGCCGATAGTTATCTGAATGAACCGGGGTGAAGAGCAAACTGAATGGAACTGCTGAACTGAGGTGTAATTGAGATGGGAAAGGTGAAAATTCAGGAGTTTTCTCTGAAAGGAGTTGTCGCGGAGGTAGAAGACAATGAAAGAGATGTCATCCTATTCCCAAGCGTTGTCGGTTTCAAATTAATTGTAGCTGGGACCGTCGATTTTGTTATGCTGGTCGTTATAATTCCTGAGTTTCCCGTTTTGATGTTTAAAATCGTAGATATTACGAAGTTTTCTTTCAAATTGATACTTTTAGCCAACTTTTGAGAAGTTCTCATCAGTTTTAAGTTTTGCTGACTGCCTTCGATACTAATTCAAGGTTCATAATAATTGAACAGTCGTGACTGCGATAATATTATCCAAAATAGGTTTGCTTCCGTCATCGATAAAAGGTGTATGATCTGCTAGATAATGTCGTGCCATTGCACTTATCAAAGCTTCGCTTTAACATTGTCTTAAAATTAACATGCACCGTTGAGAATTTCTGAAATGACCATTTTGCGTATCTAGTAGCTATTATTTATTTGTTCGCTTCCCGAAACGCTCGTTGCTTTTTCGGCGATTGAGCAATTCAAGATGCACAATCTGTGAAATGAGCGAATTTTCGGCCTCCTATCGTATTTTTGCCTATTCGGTCCAACATAGGTAAGTTTCCAACATATATCACCCCAAACTATGGGGCCTATTCACTAAGCAAAATTTTCTGTCCAACTCTTTCTTTTGGCAAAAGAGATTTTTATGGTACCCATGACAGCGTTTTTTTTTTTTTTTTTTATATATTTTTATTTGGCGTCAGCTACATTAATCTGTTTGCTTTACAGCCATAACTAATTACATATGAAGGAACTTCATGTATCAAATAATATTAGTAACTAAAAAATAAAATTCACTTTTTGCATAATAGTAGATTGATACAATTATGTTTCGGTACTTGCATTATAGGATTAGACCACACGTTGTGACAAATTGCTCCAGCGGTATGTAAACGGATGGGAGTGCTGACTGAAGTGCCAGTTCGAAGTTGTAGGGCTTCACAAGAATCTTGTCCCATTTCCTGAACAGTATAGCTCTCTGGGTGCTATGCCTGACGCAGTCCATAATGAGGTGTTCTGCGGTTTCCTCGACCTCGCAAGTCGCGCAAACAGCCGTTGTGTCCGCCCCTATCCGATGCAGATAGGACCTCGTGATGCACTGACCGCTTCGTAGTCGTGTTATGGTTTTATAGAATTGCTTGGACCTGTTAGGAATGGATGTAAACCATGGTGTGAGGGTCACGGCTGGAAAGAGATCCCTGTACCGCCGGCCGGAAGGGTACGATTCATACAGCCTCTGCCAGTGCGCCAGTGCCCACCTCCTATAGGAACGGTAGAGGTCTGTGGCTGGGTAAACAGACCCTACATCTGAGGTGCTGGCCATGGTCGTCGCGCTTTTTGCTGCTGTGTCTGCCACCTCATTTCCCGTTAGGCCATTATGGGACCTAATCCAGCACAGGATGATTCTTATTCCCATTCGGCGGAGTTCCCCAAAACATTGGAGAACCCCTCCTTCAATCGCATCAACTTGGGAGGACAGGTCTATCCGACTGAGCTTCATCACGGCGCTCATGCAGTCTGTAAGGACGAGTACCTCGCGAGGGCAGGACTGGTGTACATGTTGCTTGACATATTTCAAGGCCTGATGAATGGCAACAAGTTCGGCTGTATAAACTGAAGCGTGCTCCCACAGTTTAAACTTCTGGGTTTGGTTACTCGACGCGTCAAAGAAAGCGCACCCGACCCCATCCATTGACACTGATCCATCTGTATATAGACATTGTGCCGATGGGTGGTTTCTTTGGATGTACTCCGAGAGTAATGCTGCATTTCGAGAAGCTGTTCTGAGGAAAGTCGTAGCCGGTGGATGTTGTATGGCATCGTATGGTAAGATGTATTTGGTTGGCTTATTCGCGACAGCTACATTGGTTAAGAGGGGGGAAATGGATATGAAGCTCTTGCAGAGGAGTGGGGAAGGCTTCCTGGACCAGTAAGGCTTTGTAAGGTCGTCAAAGGTCAACTCCCGTACCATGCCAAACTGTCGCTGGTCTCTTGAGTACAGCGAGCTGAGGAATCGATTCGCCAGCATCTCACGTCTTGTTGTTAGGGGGGGTTCCCCACTTTCTGCGAGCAACACATTAATAGCAGTCGATGGAAGGGCTCCCAATGCTGTGCGGAGGGCCTTATATTGTACTCTGTCCAGTTTCAGAAGCTGGCTGTTAGGGGCGTTCCCGAAGAACATACATCCAAAATCCATGATGCTTCGGATTGTGGCTCTGTAGTAGAGTATAGATGTGGAGGGGTCGGCTCCCCAATTGGCGTTACTGAATGCACGCATTATATTGATGTGGTGCTCGCATTTCTTCGTGAGTTCATTGATATGGTAGGTCCAACTCATTGATTTCGTCATATGCAGTCCTAAGAATTTGACCTTATCAACACGCTGAAATTCTGAACCGCCCAATTGGAACGCCGTCGGTATAGGTGGTCGTCTGCTCCGCGTAAAGGGGCAAACGGCTGATTTCGATGCTGAAACCGAAAGTCCCAAGTCTGCCAGATATTCTTGGAGTGCACGTACTCCCTCAGAAAGAAGCTCCATGCAGTTGTCCCACAACCGGCCCGTCGTGTATAGACACACATCATCAGCGTATTGGACAATACTTACTCCCTCAGGAATTATTGTTTCAATGTCATACACGTATAGAGCGTAAAGAATGGTGCTAAGAATGCTTCCCTGCGCTATGCCCCTCCACGTCGTTTGGGGCCCCAGGAGCCGCCCATTGACACGCATGTAAAGATTTCGTCTTGATACAAGGTTGATGATGCCTCTCACAAACGAGATAGGCAGCTGGACATCGAGGAGCCTCTCACCAAGTTTGGTTATATCGACATTGTCATATGCACTGGAGACGTCCAGAAATAAGGCCAGCGTGTTATGGTTTTTGGAGAATCCATCCAAGATTGAGCAGACTAACGTGTTCTGGGCATCCGCAGTAGATCGTTTAGCCCTAAACCCATATTGGCTAGTGGGGAGCAGGTCGTTAGATTCAACATACCATTGGAGGCGATTTTTAATCATCCTTTCCAAGGTTTTCATGACGCACGATGCTAACGCAATTGGTCTATATGAATCCGGCTGATCGGCAGGTTTTCCAGGCTTCAGAATGGGTATGATTATGTACTCATACCAATCGTCGGGATATGAGCCAGTTGTCCAGAAGTCGTTTATGAAATCAAGCAGCTTGGATTTGTAGTTCAGTGGGAGCCTATCAAGGAGTTGGTATGATATGTTATCCTTCCCTGGTGCCGATATTGGATTCCTGTTTCGGAGAGCAGCTTTCAGCTCATTCATGTCGAAAGGGATAGCAAGATAATCGTTCCCGTGGTGAGCTTGCGATGGTGTATCTCCAATGTGTTGTGGCGGCACCCAACTAGGCGCAAGTCTGTCAAGGAATTCCTGGCACCATACACCCTCCTTCAGTGCTGGCTTGACTATTCGGGCGTTTCGGATAGTTCTGATCTGTCGCCAGATGTCTCTAATCGGTGTACTCCTATTTAGTTTTCCGCAATACGATTTCCACGAGGAGCGCTTGGCTTGGAGTAACACACGCTTAGCTGTTGCACAGGCTCTCTTCATTTCATAAAATGTGAAAGAATTTTTGTTCGCTTTATATTTGGCCAGGGTTTCTACTCGACGTTTTACTGCTCTCTCGCATTCCCTATTCCACCAATAGTTAATTAATTTCCTCGTGCTTGTTTTGTACTGTGGGATTGACGACAAGCAAGCCTCCTCTATTAAATGCACAAATTCCTGGTATGATGTTATTGAATCAAGCGATGGTGCTTTTGACTCCAGAATTTGGTCAAAAACGTCCCAGTGAGCTTTATTAAAATTCCATCTCCGCGTAGGGACGAATGTTGTAGGATCCATCGTGATGCCATCAATCGTTGTTAACACTGGCCAGTGATCCGACCCTAATGAATCGTCAATTACTTCCCACGTCGCTCTGCAAGCCAAATCTGGAGATGCGAAAGTGATGTCCACCGCAGAAGATATTTGGTGATTGACAGATGGTATGAGTGTGGGCGTGCCGTCATTCAGGTAAACAAGACCCACTGTTGAAGCAGCTTCAAACAGCTCGGAGCCCTTTGCATCAGTGTAGGAACTCCCAACGAGCTGGTGATGGCAATTGAAATCCCCCATGACAATGCAGGGCTGTGGGATGTGCGATAGCAGATTTTCCCATTCCGCTTTAGTGACTCTGTTGTCGTGACTGTTATACAGTGATACTACTGTGATACTCGTAGTACTATTGTTAAGTGACAACTTCGCAGCCACGACACCACAGTTCGGAATCTGGGGGAGGGATGTAATAGATGTAAAGGGTATCCCCTCTTTGATGAGCAGGGCGACTCCAGCTCTCCCATCTGCCCTGTCACATCTAAGCATTTCATAGCCTCGAACTTTATAAGTGCGTCCCTCTCGGAAAAAAGTTTCAGATACAGCTGCTACGGTGATGGGGCGAGATGATATGAAATGTTCGAAGCTTGCTCTGTTGTGAACAAAGGATCTGGCGTTCCACTGAAAAAATCTAAAATTGTTCATAGCGGAGTGATGTCAGGGGATCAGTTTTTGTGATTGTTGTAGTGATGATGAGTACATACTGAATTTCGAGAGTAAGTTGTGTAAGACATGACCAATGTTTTCACGAATGTCAGGCGTGTACTGGTTACCCTCGAGAAGCTGGTATAATTCTTCGACGGTTTCCAGCGTGATTTCATTTTGAGAATATTCTAAACGAGGGGAAGGAGATCGCCGTCGGTGCTGATTTTTATTAGGTTGCTCAGTAATGTTATGTTGGGAATCTTTGTCATATATCGTCCCCAACTCGTCTTCGCAACTGTTAGATGGTTTAGGTGTATTATGTCTTTCGGGCCTTCGGTATGGAGAGGGGCGAACAATCCGTTTTTTTGGGCGAAAGCTTTTACTCGCATTATTTGACTGAATAGTAGGAAATTCACTATCGTAGACCTCTGTGTTTTCGAGGGGTGTGAATCTATTTTTTGTGATGATAGCATACGAATCAGCCATAACAGCTTCTCTCTTCTTTTTTGACTTTTCGAGAAACACAGGGCAATTCTTGCTGTTGGCTTTATGGTCAGTAGCTTTACAATTTATACAAAGAAGACCTGTACTAATGTTAGTACAACTTTCAGTCGCATGATTCTCCCCACATTCTAAGCATCTTACGGAACTTTTACATTGAGATCGTATATGACCCAGTCTGAAGCATTGGGAACACATACGAACTGGGGGAACGTAAGGTTCAACTCTGCATCGGGCTCCATACAGCGACAAATGTTCCGGTAAGGTTTGGGAGTCAAAGGAAATGAAACAGGTGTGTAGTAGTGATCTGGAAGTAACCGTACCATTTTCATTCTTTTGTTCCCTAGATAGACGTTTGACTCTAATGGGTTTTGAAGAGCACACCGCGCCGGTTAAAATTTCTTCGTCAGTAATAGATGGGTCGATGTTACGAACCACACCAGTTTTGTAAAGTAGGAAGTCGGGAATGTAACAAATGAGGTTCTTCTCCTTAAAGATAGGGTTTGTGACCAACTTATTGGCTACTTCGCCTGAGGATACCTCTATTTTCATGCGATTCAGTCCGGTCGCAAAAATGTTAATTATATTCAATCTGTGTTCATTATTTTGTCGAAAAATCCACCGTCCAAACACCATTGGATGTGTTTTCCCTAACTGGCCGTTTTTGCTCTCAACAAAAAGGAAATACGGTCCGGAATCGTTGGGTCTGAATCTGTTATTCACTACTCTGTTATAGAACTCCGTTGGGGAATCCAAGCTTTGACGGTCACTTCCTGTCTCCACTATCTGCACCTTGGATGTTTGCGGTAACTTGTTGTCATTACTGCGTTTGAGTGCGTTATCGGTGGGATTAGTTGTAGTATTAGTGGGAGTGGTATGATGGTCAGGTGGTTGGCCGGGGGGGCCGTCCCCCCCGCTGTCCCCCCCGCTGACAGCGTTATTCAGTAACTTCAGAGACTAAAGGGATAGTTGGCGGCCATCTTGGCATCTTCCATCACTTTCAGAAGAAAGCTATTGTCTGTATCTCGTTTGTTTGATTTGATAGTTGTCGTGAGTCCCTCCCGGGAACACTCCACTAGTAACTTTAAGCTCTCACCAATATTCTTATGCCAAACTTAGTTTCCGTCAATAAACAACTGAGTGGGGAGACAGGCCACAGAACCCAGGGACACAACCTGGGGCCCCACCACCAACTCCCAACAGGGAGTTGGAGGGAGAGGCCTCCAGTTCCTATAAAACCCTGGATCCTGGGGCTTTAGCCTCATTCGACACTTCCTCTAACTAGCTCTCTCTCTTCTCTCCTCTACCTTGCTCCTCCTCCCAGATGATCGGTGGATTACCGCCGCCTGGGAAAACCTTCTCCTCTCTGTCTAGATGATCGGTGGACTACCGCCGCCTAGACAACACCTCCTCTCTCAAAAGAACCTAGATGTCGGTGGATTACCGCCGCCTGGGCAAATTCCTACACTCACCTCTATCTCCTCTTAAAAGTCGTAGATGATCGGTGGATATCCGCCGCCTGCGTCTTTTCCTCACGCCACCGTGATGAACCAAATTCTAAATTCATCACAGTGGTGAACCCGACGTTCACCCACCTTCTTTTTCCTTCCCACCTAATGTGTCGACCCCAGTCAAGTTCAGTTCGGTGTCCCCAATTTTAATTTCAAATTCAGTTAAAACAGTCAGTTTCAATTTCGCAATTTTGGCCCACCCTCAACCGCTCGGCGATCACACAGCTCTCACATCTCCGCTCAGCCACACACACCTCCGCTCCCAATTTTTGCGATTTTCGAATTTGAACTTTAAATTTGAATTTTCAAATTTCAGACCTCAGCCATGGACCCGAACTCGCCATCGCCCCCACTCCTTCGGCCATCCACGCTGCAGCTGCCCGCCGCCCTGACAACGAACGCAGCGGCCACTGCCGACAACCCCTTCACCACCCTCTCACCACCCGGCTCCGCCGCAATCAACCGCCGCCGCCGCCACCGCCGCTGCAGCCGCGGCACACGCCGCCGCCGACGTCATGACGGCTTCTGCGTCATTTCCCTTGTCACTTCCCCCGTTCTACTCACACGACCCCGCTCTGTGGTTTTTTCAGGTTGACGCTGCGTTTTCGGCCGCCAACATCCGCAGCCAGAAAACTCGCTACTCCCGCATCATCTCCCTGCTACCATACGACATCCTCCTCCAGACGTCGGACATCTCCCCCGACGCCGCCGCTGCGTACGACGACCTCCGCAGCCGCCTCATAACCCTCTACCAGCCGTCCAAAATCGCACGAGTCGCCGCGCTCTCGCAGCCACAGCACCTCGGCGACCTCAAGCCCTCCCACCTCTACCGCCGTCTGCGTCATCAACTGCAGGGGATAATGACGGCCGACATCGCGCGGACCTTCTGGCTGCGCGCTCTCCCCCACCCCATACAGATGGCACTCGCCAGCCACCTAGACGGCCCGGATGAGCCCCTGCTGCGACTCGCCGACACTGTCCATGACCTCGCCGCAGCCGCCAGCGTCAGCGAGGTCCACACACCCCGCACCTCAACACCACGGCGGGACCGCACGACGTCACGGGAACGCAGCCGGCCCCGCTCCCTCGACAGGCGCCGACCCCTCTCCATCGAGCGCTGCCGAACCCCCTCCGCCGACCGCCGGCGCCAGCGTTCACCCGAACGCCACACCACCTCTCGAGAACAACGTAGGGGAAGGTCCCCGGCCGCTGCGACCCCCTCCGCCACACCTCGCCCCTCCAAGACTGACTACCTCCCCGCGGACCCCCCCCACCGGTGTTTCTACCATGTAAACTTCGGTGGGGAGGCCCGCAAATGTCAACCCCCCTGCTCCTTCCCCTCCAGGGAAACGCGGACGCCCGCCGGTAAATCCGGCGGGCCCCCCTCCTCACCAACACGGGGGGGACCCCCACCAACCCCCCCCGGCCCGAATTCACACCACCACCACCAAACAACGCTACCCCTCCTACGCCGCCGCCACGGCCGCCAACCTCCCGACCACGCCTAGCAGCGCCGCCAAACCCCTCACCCCACCACCAACCGTTCCCCCACCCAGGAACGGCCCCTCCAAGCCCGCCACCAGGGCCACCAACCTGCCGGCCGCACCTCACGGCGCCGCCCGACCTCTTCCCCTACCAACTACCGTTCCCCCACCCCGGAACGGCCCCTCCACACCTACCGCCAGGGCAACCAACCTTCCGGCCGCACCTCACGACGCCGCTACCGTTCCCCCACCCCGGAACGACCCCTCCACACCTACCGTCAAGGCCTCCACCCTGCCGGCCGCGCCTCACGGCGCCGCCAGAAAACTCTCCCCACCAACTGCAGTTCCCCCACCCCGGAATAGCCCCTTCCCAACCGCAACCAGGTCCTCCAACCTTCCGGCCGCACCTCACGACGCCGCTACCGTTCCCCCACCCCGGAACGGGAAAAGATCGACCCGCGTCTCCTTCGCAGGGGACAACCCACCACCAACACCACCCCTCAACTCCAACACCCCTGCTCCCGGCCAGATCCCCCCCCCCCCCCCACAGCCTCCGCAATTTTGCCTCACTCCGCTCCAACCCACCAACGCCTATTTTTGAAATGCGGCAAGACCAGCATCCCGTTCCTCATCGACACAGGGGCGGCGCTCTCCATCTTCCCCAACAACATCCTCCGTCGTCAGGCGCGCTGTTATCGACAGCTTCTCTACGCCGCCAACGGTACCACCATCCCCTCGTACGGGACGTACCGCTCATCCATTTACATGAGCGGACTCGCGTACGAGTGGGAATTTACCGTGGCGGACGTGGAGAAGGCAATCCTGGGGGCCGACTTCCTAGCATATTTCGGCCTCCAGGTCGACGTCAAAAACGCGCGCCTGATAGACCCCTCCACCCACACACCAATCCCCGGTTTCATACACACAATCGACCGCCCACCAACCGAATTCGAAGCCCTCCTCCAACAATATCAACCCCAGCGCCGCCCCTCAGCACATATCTCAACGATACAGCACTTCATACAAACCACCGGACCCCCAATTTCCGCAAAAGCCCGCCGCCTCCACCCCTTGCAACTCTCCCAGGCCCGGCGACACTTCAACAAACTGATCGCGGACGGAATTATCCGCCCCTCGAAATCCCCTTGGGCTTCCCCGCTTCACATAGTACAGAAGCCCAATGGGGATATCCGCCCCTGCGGCGACTACCGCCGCTTAAATTCCAAAACTACACCCGATCTGTATAATGTCCCCCACCTTCGAGATTTCTCCTCCCACCTACACGACACAACCATATTTTCCACCCTCGACATCTCTAGAGCCTTCCATCACATAAACGTACACCCACCCGATATACCGAAAACCGCTATTATAACACCCTTCGGCCTGTTTGAGTATGTCAAGATGGGTTTCGGCCTCAGAAACGCGGCCCAGACATGGCAACGTTATATGGATAACATCCTACGGGGCCTACCGTTTGTGTTCTGCTTCTTAGATGACATCCTGATCGCCTCCCGAAACCCACAGGAACACCTAACACACCTCAAACAGATCCTGGACATCTTCTCTGCCGAAGGACTACAAATCAACACAGAAAAATGCGTCCTCGCCCAATCCTCCGTCCGCTGCCTCGGCCACCAAGTCTCCTCCGACGGAATCAAGCCCCTCCCGGATAAAGTACATGCTATCACGGATTTCCCCCAGCCCCGCACCGTCACGGAACTCCGCTGTTTCCTGGGTATGTTGAACTTTTACCGTAGACACACCAAACACGCAGCACAACACCAATAACCACTCATACACACCATCCCACAACCCGCCAAGAAAAACGACAACCGCCCCATACCCTGGACCCCCGACCTTACAACCGCCTTCCAAATTTGTAAAAAGGACCTAGTAGACGCCGCTCTATTAGCCCATCCCGACCCCCACGCTCCCCTCTCCATCACAACCGATGCGTCCGACTGGGCCATCGGGGCAGTGCTCCACCAGCACACCGGCGCCACCCCCCAACCCCTCGGTTTCTTTTCTAAAACTCTGTCCCCAACCCAAAAAAATTACTCAACCTTCGACAGAGAACTCCTCGCCATCCACGAAGCCATCAAACACTTTCGTGACTTCGTGGAGGGCAGGCAGTTCTCTGTCATAACAGATCATAAGCCCCTCACCCACGCTCTCCTCCAAAACCGCAAATCCGCCTCCCCGCGTCGCCTCCGGCAGCTCGAATTTATCGGACAATTCACGTCCGATATTCGCTACCTGCCGGGGGCCGACAACTGCGTGGCGGACGCGCTGTCCCGCCCCACTCCCGCGCCGGTGGAGGAGTTACTGCCCTTCCCCTCCCCGCAAATCCTTAAATCAAACCAAAATCCAAATTCCGACCCCGCCCTCTCCAACCTCATCTCCGCCTCCAAATTGGAACAACTGCCTCCCCTCGACCTCTGGTGCGACGTACCGGCCGATTCACCGCGCCCTTACGTTCCGCCGGAGCTGAGGCGGCAGTTGTTCCTCCACTACCACTCCCTCCACCATCCCGGCATCCGGGCGAGCCGGGATCTGATCAAGACGAGGTACTTCTGGCCCCACATGAACACAGATATCCGTACCTGGGTTCTAGGGTGCCAGAAGTGCCAGCAATTTAAGGTCTCGGCTCACCCCCATGTACCTACTCAACCCATTCCCGACTCCCTCCCGTGGGAACACGTTCATTTAGATCTGGTCGGCCCTCTTCCCCCCTCCGAGGGGAAGAGGTACTGCCTCACCATGATCGACCGTGCAACCAATTGGGTTGAGTGCATTCCACTCGCCCACATTACCGCGGACGCCGTCGCCGCGGCCTTCCTAAATCAATGGATCAGCCGCTACGGTTGTCCGCGGACACTCACGGTCGATCAGGGGAGGCAGTTTGAATCAGCCCACTTTTCCGACCTGCTCCGTTCCCTCGGGATTCAAAAAATCCGCACCACTCCATATCACCCCCAATCCAACGGGAAAATAGAGCGGTGGCACTCGGTCCTTAAACAAGCTATCTCCACATCAGCCACATCCCCCTCATGGACCAAAACCCTCCCCTATGTCTTACTAAGCCTCCGTACTTCCGCCCGTCCTTCAGACAACACAAGTCCCGCACAACACGCTTTTAAAGACCCCCTCCGTTCACCAGCCGACATTTTCACTCCACACAACACTCCGTCAATTAACAGGGAACCACTACACACAACAACACCACACAACGACACCACCTATCCAAAACGTTTTTACACAGCCACTCACATGTACCTGAAGGAGCCCGGCATCCACAAAACATTTCAACCTCTCTACGCCGGGCCCTTCCAGGTCATCCGCTCCACACACACCACGGCTACCCTGTTAATTGACGGGAAGCCCCACACTGTACCCCTCGCCCGATGTAAGCCAGCCCCAGTCCTCCCCGACCAATCGCACCACACCACTCACCCGACCACCCCCGCACCACAAACGCCACACGTCGCCTCCATTTCACCCACCGGACCCCGACGTCGCCGCCTCTCTCCGCGACGTCCCGGGTACCGGCTCCCACCGGCTCTTCCCCTTCACCACCACCCTGGCAGTGAAGGGGACCCTCTATCAGTCTTCACTAACGTGAAGACTGTTAGAGGGAGTCGCCTCTCGCACCCCATCACCTCACCACCAATACACTGCCATATCCACACACCACATCCTATCCACGCCCAGGGAACGGCGGACTTCCGCACCCCCATATTGTACCCCCACGACCTTGTACATACTTTGTAAATACCATAACTATAACTTTGTAAATAGCCTTGTAAATACTATAACTATCATCACATACTGTAAATACCTCCTATACCTATACCTAATCTTACTCACTAACAATTGTACATACCTTATTCCTAATTGTATCTCACTTACCTAAGCTCCCCAACTACTTATGTACCCAACTACTTATGTCAATACTCCCCTATGCTCAACTACTCATGTACATACTCACCTGCTTATTACCACTTCTGTAAATACTCTACTTATCACCACTTCTGCAAATACTCCTAATTTTAAGTTCGCTATCACCTAGAATTACGACTGACGCCCTCAGCACTCATCCTGTTGCCGTGGCCCTCAGCCTTTGTCACCTTTTGCCTTCAGCCCCTCATATACCTCTTGCCCTGCCTTCAGCACCACTTTTGTTTGCCTTGGCCCTCAGCCCCTGTCACCTTGCGCCTTCAGCTCCACGAATCTTGGTTCAAACTGGGGGGACCTCTGTCGTGAGTCCCTCCCGGGAACACTCCACTAGTAACTTTAAGCTCTCACCAATATTCTTATGCCAAACTTAGTTTCCGTCAATAAACAACTGAGTGGGGAGACAGGCCACAGAACCCAGGGACACAACCTGGGGCCCCACCACCAACTCCCAACAGGGAGTTGGAGGGAGAGGCCTCCAGTTCCTATAAAACCCTGGATCCTGGGGCTTTAGCCTCATTCGACACTTCCTCTAACTAGCTCTCTCTCTTCTCTCCTCTACCTTGCTCCTCCTCCCAGATGATCGGTGGATTACCGCCGCCTGGGAAAACCTTCTCCTCTCTGTCTAGATGATCGGTGGACTACCGCCGCCTAGACAACACCTCCTCTCTCAAAAGAACCTAGATGTCGGTGGATTACCGCCGCCTGGGCAAATTCCTACACTCACCTCTATCTCCTCTTAAAAGTCGTAGATGATCGGTGGATATCCGCCGCCTGCGTCTTTTCCTCACGCCACCGTGATGAACCAAATTCTAAATTCATCACAATAGTGATGTTGTGTATCATCTTTCGGTCATTTTGATCATTCGTCGTTCATTTTGATCGTGTGTGTTATTGCTTCCTCACTAACGGAGGGTAGGGAAGCCTTGGATTTGTGATTGAGGGAAAAAAAAAGAAAAAAAAAGTCCTCCAAAATGAAAATTTTCACTATCATTTTGGGTTTCAGACATCAAGAACATTTTTGATTCCAAGTCTGTCGTTGTCTGTGTGGTCGGTTCCTTGTAACGCCCATAACTACTCGAAATAATGGTCGAAATGGGCTGAAATTTGGAGGGTCGGTGCGGGCGTGTACCATACCGAAGTCATTGACAAATAAATGTAACTTCCGTCTGCGCGTGCGCAAACATGAAATATTTGAAACTACTTGGAGAAGTGTGACGGTTTGGCTGTTCTCGAGTTGTTTTTTCTTCCGGTGGCGACGGGGTCGCTTGGTGGAAACCTAATCGATATCCTTTCTTAACCGGTGGTAATTTCGCTGGTCTAGGAGGGGGACTCACGAGGGTCCACAGTCTCTCTCTCTCTCACTGTGTCACAGGTTGGTACTTGACGTCTGAAGGAGCTGTACCTTCGAGTTTTCAGCGTGAGAGTCTCGTCGAGGATGGTAATAAATGGGGGAAACGCTCTGCATTGCTCGAAATTATCTTGTCTACAGTTGTTCTAAAAAGTGGCAAATCGAAAACAGAGGTACTGATTTAAATAATTAAGGGAAGAAATTATCTGTAACTATTTTGAAAGTTTTCGTCTCCACTGAAAGTCGTCATTAGCTGTCACGTTCCGAGACAAGTTTTGGATGAATCCCCTTAGCGAATCTGCGAGATTATGTGCATCTTCGTGTCAAGGGAATTGAGGCTCAGTACGCGGAAGGAATCGGTTTGCCGTAATGGAAAAGTGATATAGGGCCGATCCACGTCCTCGTCGTACGTAAGACAATCGAAAAGGCTTCGGATCCGCCCTGAACAATATCCTTTATTGGGTGTTTGACGTAGAAGGATGCATAAGGGAGAAAAGGCTGAGCCCGTTTACATCGGATTTATGTTCACGAAGGTGGCGATGCTCCCGTTTTCAGGGCAATTACGTTGGGAGCATCTGAGCTCGCGCATTAGCACCCTCAGGACTGAACAGTAAAAAAAAAAAAAAAACTACATGGAGCGAAAAAAAACATTAAGGGGTTGTTGGAGTGTACGTTACTGATCCGGGTCGTGGTTTTTGTGTGGATTTATCGTTCGCTGCAAGATTGTTTCCACGGGACAGAGCGAGGGAGTGAAAAGGGAAGAAAGGTATTCTGGGGAATACTTGGAGGGGTCCTGAGCTTCTGGAGAGTGAGGGAGGGAAATGATAGGGTGGTTAGCTTGCTGTTTGGAGGGTTGAATGGCGGAAGGTGATACCCCACGGTTGGCTCGGCGCACTTACCCCCTCAACTAAACATAAATAGAATTACAAGGGTTGAACGTGGTTACTTCGAACCTTACTTGGACCTCTGAAGCAGGTCAGACGATGGATGGAGGTCGGTTGGCGGAAGGGGGGGGGGGGGGGGGGTACCGTAAAGGTTCTTAGCGCCTTTTATCTCTTCCACTGGCTTTCGAACATTCAGGATCCCAGTCGTGGATTTTTTTACAAACGACTTGTAGTGTTGTTGATCCCTTGCGGATCAGTGTTCCTAACATCAACATGAACATAGGGGAAGGTTGGGTCAGGTTACGAATGAGGTAAGACGACGAATTCAGTATTTCTCCTAGTCGCTGACAGATAGCAGCATCTGCAGTGTAGCGTCGGAGTCCCCTGCTGACGGCCCTTGATGCTCACTGCAAGAAATCCGCTTCCCAACACTGTCTGAGGAGCTAGGAATGTGGTTTTAAAGAAAGTCTATGCAATTTTGGGCCCTCAAATCCTAAGGATTCACCATTCCACAGTAAGTATTTCAGCTTCCTCACTCGAACATTCTGAGAGTACAACTCAAACCTACGGTTCCATACAAAATCCATTTTGCTTACGATGGTATAGAATACCTTTCAACAAGGGTTTCATAATAATGGTGGCATGGGGCACGTTGACGACAGATGACTGGAGTAAGATTACGAATTACTTTTCAATTCGCCATCTTGTCCCGCATGCTATTTTGAACATTCAGTTCTGTTTTATTCTTTTTTTCACACCATTAAGTATGATTAACTACCTACCTTGATCGATAACTTAAGCATATTAAACTATTAAATAAGTTTGGTATGTATAACTTACTACGGCTTATGAACATTGAACTGTTCATAAAGTATGTCCCTATGTCACTTGTTGATTGTATTATCACATACATGTTTGCAGTGAGGAGTTCAGGAGACGAATAACGGTGGGGCTCTTGTTTGGATAAAGCTTGAACATAGAGTTTTTGTGTTTTGATATTTTGTTCATCTTACTCGGAGGGTGGGGCGAGATGACGAAAATTAATTTTTTCGGAAAAATCTGTTTTCACTACTTGAATGTGGCCATTGTAAAAAATTAGAATATTGGTTTATTATTTTCAATAACGAACCTTTGGAACAGTAGCGGTGCGTGGGCTCTGAAAACGCTGGGGCACCAAACCAGAACACAAAACCAAGAGATTTGTCTACAAAATACCTCGAGGCAACAATTAGCACCCTTCCCTTATTAACTGATTGATATTCAGCAAATTCCCTTTCAATCAACACTCTATCGTCTTACGAAAACGTCCACAATTTCTACTGCAAATTAGCCACCGAATTCATGTGTTATAAAAATATAGTACCTAAACGAAAATATAACAAAACAATGACCCGTCGGCCGGTACCTACTTGAATGGAGAAGCTATTGATTTGGAGCTAGGTAGTTATCAGTGTGTTAGGACGCCGATCAATCCACAAGACCACAAACAGAATTAGGACAAAATGCACGTAGGTACCACGAATACAGATCTGTCATCAGAACCGGACCGAACACAACACGCGCTCTTTGACGCAAAAAATTAAAAACCGACAACTGACTCAACAGAGAAAGCGGATATAATTCACAACAAAAACAAATCAGAAGACGAAGAAGCATCTCGTGTGGAGATGACGAATCGAATGCATATGAAGAAAAAACGCAACCTCTAACCACCACTGTCGGCATGAAGAGTGTTTCTTCTCAGCACCCTCAAGAAAAACATCAACAACAAATTGAATCGAAGGGATCGAATCGATTGTGAAAACGAACGTCTTTAGAGTAGAAATCAGATTTTGGGGACTGGGCCCAATGTGGGCGTGGCATACAACATTTTTACTCTACTGAGCATGCGCGGACGGGCCACTTTTCTCAGTTGCCATGGCGACACCAGGTCCCAGAACCTGCCAGTTTCAAGAGCCTAGGTTTCGATTTCGATCATCGATTACTGTCGCTTTATTCCAGTAGCATGCTTGGTCTATGGAGCACACCATGGATGCTTTACTTTAATATTGAACATCCATAGAATTTCTATTCCATAGCCAGAGAAATCTGGAGGGTCGCTGTTGAACTTTGTGACAAATTCTAGGCACAGTGTAGGGAGGGAAATTCAGATGCCAACTGAACAATGGAGTTTTGGTTTATTATTCTTTGAATAATACACCTATGTATTCGGTCAGCAAAAAATTTTTATAACATCCCCTCAAAATTTTTTGTTTTCCGTTTCGAGGTGCGTAGATTCCAAAAATGCAATGTCCGTCCGCCGTACGCCGTCCGCCATATCACGTGTACCGGCTTCATTTTCGGTCTAAAAAATTCGTTCTTTCGCACACATGCTCCATTTGGGCCCTAGTTGTGTCCCGAAACTTTTCAGCCCGATCGGAATATACCCAGGGGTGTTATGAGTGAAAATGTGTATCTTCTGATATATCTTTTTCCATGTTTTTGGGGACGAGAAGACCGAATATGAAGTCGATTTTGACCAAAGAGTGGAAAATTGAGTTCTACCAAATGTTCAGCTCCCAAAATTGATTTTTTATGAGTGAAAAACGTGGGAAATCACCATCAGTTTGTAGAATAACACTGGAAAAAGTGTCTACACGTGGATCAAGACGATTAAATGCACTACCAATGATCAAAGATAGATCCAAAGAAAAGAAAAAAAAGAAGAAAAAAAGTGTACTTCGTGTTTTAGGGGCCATAATTGATAATTGATGGAAACCATCAGAATTAGCTATTTCGATTATTACACACGAAAGAAACAATAAATGAACAGCCAACATTTCTGTAGGTATGTCCAATAGTATAATAAACCCATGTGACAAGGACTTTGCAGCGTTTTTTAACTTACCTATACATATACATTGTTTTTGGGTGCCGGGGCAGTGGCCCAAGTGGCCTTATGGACGCAACGCCCCTGCTTTGGAATCGAGCATGAAAAAAAGTACCCCCCCCCCCCCCCGCGCCTTACAATTTGATGGTTTACGTTTCAAGGTACGTAGAATCCGAAAATCCAATAAAAACATTTCTTTCTGCCGCCGTACTACGTATACTTCGCACTTTTCTCAGTTACCATGAACCAAAACTAACGAAATTTGGTGTGGTGCAAGTCCCGTTTGGGGTCTAGTTGGTCCTCGAAGCTGGGCGTTACGGTCAGTCATCTGTAAGGGGATAAAAAATAGGGGTTGAAATTTTAAGAACGCCATAGCTCGGAAACTTTCAATTGAACTTCGAATTGGTTTTTTCAACGTTTTTAAATTGATCTTGAACTAAAGAATTTGTTGAGAACACCCGGAGCATTATTCGTTTGCACCGAAAACCTTCGTCAACATGATCGTGAATGAAACGTTATAAATGCGGCCCAGATACCATCGCTAGGGAGGGAGCACCTATTATAATCACGGATGGCTGTATGAAGTCGAGTTGGTTTTTCTGTGATATTATTTCATTCGAAAAATGATTGATCTTTTGGATTTTGTTGGTAGGTACTTTTGTAACTCGAACAGCCGTTTTCCTTCATGAATAACAACAAATAATAAATTAATGATGGCATTTTTTAAAATTCCATCTCATGTTTATGAAATTTGGTTGCCCGGCTGGCTCCAGTACTCGATTTAGGGCTTTCTTGGGTGAAGCACGATGGCAGATAGTGACCACAGAAAAAAGTGATCTATTCAGAAGGGGCATGTGTGCAGATAAATAATAAACTATTTTGTAATAATATGCAGCGTTTATATCTTAGTAAACTTTAAGGGTTACATTTTATTAGGAATAAGTTTAGGCTAATCGAATTTAGTTTTAGGTTTTTCCTTTCGTCACCTTCAATCATCTATCATCAGCCATCCTCCACATCAAAGCCTTTTCGGTTCAAAACGGTCTGTGGCCGACGACTGAGGAAGTCCAATCCAATTTACAATATCAGTACTCAAATTTGCTTTCAGCAATATAACATCACAGTCAGATCACCTTTTCGCCTTCAACTATCACACTTTATTATTTTCTCGCCTTAATCCTTGGTTTTCAGCATTCTCCAAATTCCCCACCAACACACAGATGTTAAGAACACAATTTTCAAACACAGAGTTACAAATTACCACACAAATAATATCCATGAAGAGGCTGAAATACAGCGAAGCATGTAAGACGATTTAAAACGTGAGGAGTGCATACTTTCCTCTCCCTGAACTCGAAAATGAAATGTAGACGCTTCAAATTATTACACATACAGATGCCCCTTCTGGGTAGATCACTGTTGTTGTGGTTAATACTTTCCCTTGTGCTCCTCCCAGGAAAACCGTAAATCGATTATTGGCCGGCCGGGCAATCTCATTTCATAAATAATGGAGTGCGGTGGAATAAAAATAACAATTCTTTGTCTTCTTTGTTCAATTTCCAGAAGTAGGTACCTATCAACAAAACCCAAAAGAGCCATCATTCTTCAAGTGAAATAATATCGCAGATCAACCAACTCGACTTCATACAGTCATCCTTGATTATAATCGGGTTCTCCCTAGCAATGATAAATATATTTATGGACCGGATTTATACCGTTTCATTCACGATCATGTTGACGAAGATTTTCCTGTGTAACTTCATGGCCTTACTGTGAACGAACGGCTGGACGTAAAATGCTCCGGGTGGTCTCAAATAATTCCCAATTCGTCGATAACACTTTAAACATGTAAAATCATTCGAAATATAGGTGCCCTGGAAATTTCAATCCCTTTTTTCACCACTTAGAGATGACTGACAGATTCGCCGACCAGCCAAATGGGACATAGAAACTAAATTTCATTAATTTTCGTTCATGGTAACTAAAAAAAGCGAGGTACGACGTACAGAAAATCATGTTTTTATTCCATTTTCGGACTCTGCGTACGATGAAACGGAAACCGTCCAATTGCTGTGTGTGTGCGCGCGCGCGCGCGCGCGTGTGTGTGTGTGGGGGGGGGGATATAAAAATAACTTCAGAATTAATCAAGTAAAATTAGCAAAAATGTGGGCAGGTGGCAGTTTGACTCAACATACAATTTTGAATAGCAAAAGCGTATGGGGGCGAGAGTATTCTAATCTGTGGATAAAACACTATAGGAAAAAAATGTTTGATAGTTCAAGTAGGTCCTACGTTGCTTCGAAAATTCGCTTATATGGCCACGCTAAACCGGCACTTTCTAGCAATTCATCATCGTGCTCAGATGAATATCACAGAGTAGGTATTCAGTAGATATAATTATAGGTACATACAGTCTGACCGAACTCTTTTTTTGTCGGACCAGCCGCTCCTTCACCAAACTTTTAGTACTTGCCACATAATTTCGAGTCAGCTAATCAAGCTCAGCAGATTCGCTTTGCTTCTTTCATTTTTATCGGCCTAATCCTGAAAAAACTGGTGGGGACCCCAGCCAATTAAGCTAACTGATTAGCATCGAGTGGAAATCAACTGGCCAATTAAAAGTTAGGCCCGTTCTCTTAATATATTTACCTCCCTTCTTATTCCGACACAATAGCTCGGATAATCTCGATTAACGGGATATTAATTACAAAATTATCTGGGTTTCCCAGCTCCCGCTGCTGGGTGACGCGACTTTGTAGGAGGACTGCTATAATATGCATGTGCTGACCGTAATGACCTCTCAGGTTTCCAGCGATCTTGATGAATGGGTAGATAGATGTATTTTATATAAATCAAAATAGCCGATTGATGATGGATCATGCGAATGTAGAGATCATTCGAGTTTGTTAATGCACGAAGGGGGATCAAATGAATTTTGTCTTAGTTCCATGTTTCCAAATGATCTATTTTAAAATACATCGTTACTCTTGTCAGATAACCAGATTTTGGTTTATCATTTTCGATAATAAATCTTTAGAATCAATCATTTTTTTTAAACCCACCCTCTTAAAATTTCATGGTTTTTGTTTGAAGGTACATGGAACCCTACGCGGCAATCTCGTTAATAATTACTGAAATTAGTTGTTGAAATTTGCGGGGCTGAAATTTGTTTGGCCCTAGGTACTGTCTTCTGTGAAGCTGTGAATTACCGAACGATCGGATCATTGGTACGGTCACTGCGCGTTCGCAAATGCGAATTCGAGTTACCTAATTTCTCACGAATAGATGTCCCGATTTTGTTTTTTTCCAGTAGGTATTGAGGTGCAGCTCCCAGATGGTTCCGTATGAATTTCAGAACACTCGGATCATTGTTTTATTTACTCGATTTAGTGAGAGAAAGTATGATCGATGGCGAAAAAGAAGAATGGAGTCAGTCCTGTAGCACAGGAAATTTTGTCAGCTGTAACTCTGTTTATTGCCAGAGGACGCACAGTTTTCGAGATATAATTATTGAAAAATCCGCAAATAAGGTGCCTTCTGGCCCTTCGAATTGTTCATCTACTAGTCCAAACAAAGTCTCAAAGTCAAACATTTTTTTCCTTCTATTTCCCTCCTCAACATTTCTGAAGCATTTTCAAGATAGGGTGCGGGTGTTCTTGGGGATGTTGATCTGATGATTGGTGGTAAAAAGGTCGTTAGGTTTTCTCGTTCAGATATGCCCCAACATATTTGAACGACAACGCCTGACGAACCTTTTTGCCACCAGTAAAAATCCTCTCTTCGTTGGACTGGTCAGGTGGGCATCAAACTAAAAGGAGCAGAAGGCACTTTATTGCAGATTTTCCAATAAAAAACTAAACTAAATTGGTCAATGAAAAGTACGGCTTCACGAAAGAGAAGTCTCGGAATCGAATCGTGAGCTGTTATTTAAGCCTGAGGCCTTGGAAGGGAATGCTGAGGTGCTACGTGTTCTCGGTGCTTCTATACGGTCGAGAGATACTTTGGATCCAGACATTGATAAGAACATCGAAGCCTTTTAAATTTGTATGTATCGACGCATGTTGGGTATGCCATAGCATGGAAATTACGTACAGTGAAGCTTTCAAAAGTAATTTCAAGTCCAAAGAACTCCTTCTCACCTTTAAGAGAGAAAAAGGCGGTTGATCACAATGCGAGATGCTGAGGCTGATCGTTGAACGCAAACATCAAGGTGAACCGCTCAGGGAGAATTCTTGGCTGTAGGATCTAACTAGATGGTTTGGTTTCTTGTTATCGAGTAGCTATTTGAATCGCTAATCGACGTCTAGAGACGGCGAATTTAGAAACGCTGCAAATTAGTAAACAGCGGTTTATTATTTGCCTGTATAGATGCTCCTTCTGCATAGATCTCTGTTTTCTGTGGTCAGTGCCTACCCTCGTGCTCCCCCAGGGAATCGAGTAAATACCACCAATGATTCGAGCGTTCTGAAATGCATACGGGGCCATCTAGGAGCTGCACCCCAACTTCACACCAGATTTGAACAAAATCGGGACATTTATTCGTGAGAAATTACATGCCTTGGATTCGCGTTGGCAAATGCGCAGTGGCCGTACCAATGATCCGATCGCTATGCAGTTCATGGCTTCATAAGGGACCGCACCTGTGGCCAACCCGCAAATTCAGCAATTCTGCCATTAATACTATTATAATATTCATGTCCTGGCATCCGTATAGAATTATGATTTTCCCGGCAAATTGTAATTAGAAAACAGCTGTTGTTTTCTAAGATGTCCACTAGCCGCCCCACTTGCAGTTACCCGGATGCCAAAAAAATAAATACAGTAAAGTGAGAATAATTATTTATAATTTATCTGATCCCCTCCCATCACTTAATGGTGGGAGGAGGGGTTGTGGGAAGATTGAATTTAACAGCGGGGTCGGCTCACACGGAATTTCTTTCTTTCATGCATGAGTCAGCGCTTCTTATTTCCCAAACCAGAGAGAGAGAGAGAGAGAGAGAGAGAGAGAGAAATTTTATTGACAATATTATTATGGACAAAAATATTACTTATACATATGAATATATTGAAGTACAATAAACTCAAGTATAAATCACATGAAAAATTAGTTCGTTGTATATACTTATTTTAAGTGAGAAAAACAAAGAAAATTATGTCAATTTTCCACAGCACTAGAACAAATTCTGTGTTGCTGCGGGGAGTTGTTTCGAGCAGGTTAATTACTTAATGGAAATGAATGATTTATATTTTGTATTGGAAGATAAAGACTATATCAAGGGATCAAGCTGGTTAGACGTATTGGCTAGTCATGAAATTTGTTATTTTTTTATGTCCATTTTCTATTAAGAATTTAAAAATTTCTTTTTTATATTTGTCTCTAGAACATAATGATGGGGTTTTTAACGTATTGGACAAGTGCCTATGTATCATATATAATATGTACTTCGGGTTGCGGGTTGTTAGTTGGAGTCGAGGACGGATGTTCGTGACATTTCCTTCGTAAATGAATCGTGTTTCGTAATTGTGGGATGATTCTGACGTAATCATGTTCGGATGTTTATGATAAAACATTAATATGTTTTTACATAAAAGCTGTTTTATGGAGAACGTTTTGGTGCGGTCATGTAGATTATCTGATGGGTATCTGCGAGGTAAATTGAAGCGGACTTGTGCACAACTATTAATTTTGAAAGGGATGCGTTAAGAGCGGAGCCCCACACGTGGATTCCGAACTGCAGTACAGATTGAAACAATGTGTCGTATATTAGTTTTAATTTGTCGGGAGGTAATACTTTGCGGATTTTGTAGAAAATATAGCTAAAACTTTTCAATTTATTTGCCAATGTGTTAATCTGTTTGTCCCATCGTAAATTGTGGTCAATGATAATTCCCAAATATTTATGCTCCGTCGCTCTAACAATATTTTTACAATTACAATTTTGTTGGTCATTACATTGATGAATAGTTAAACAATGTGCTGTATTATAATTTTTCCCTAGTTCTAATAATTTAGTTTTCTCAGTATTTAATGTCAAAATATTACTATCAAACCATGACTGCAGGATATTCATGGTGACATTTGCCTTTTCATATGTTTCTTCCCATGAGACACCTTGAAACAGAAGATTAGTATCGTCCGCAAACATATACACCTTGCAATTGTTTGCTACATTGGCTACCTGGTTGACATATATAAGAAATAATGTACTACTCAACGTGCTACCTTGAATTATTCCAAAGTGGTTCGACAAAACATTACTTCTTACACCCCCGATCTCGACAATTTGGCTTCTATTTGAGAGGTAACTTTCAAACCATTTTATGCCAGATGGATTGACCCCTACTTCTTCCAATTTCAATATCATGAGAGAACGATCAATAGAGTCGAAACATTTCGCCATGTCTAGAAAAACTAACAAACCTTTCTTTTTTTCATCCTTCAGTTGATATAAATCGCATGATAAATCAAATAATGCTTCATCAACACCTTTGCCTTTCCTGAAACCGAATTGCCTGTCTGTAATTAAATTATTGTTTTCCAAGTATTCATATAAACATTTATTTATCCATTTTTCTAAGACTTTCGATATTACATTCAACAAAGAAATTGGTCTATAATTACCAAGCTCAGATTTATTTCCTCCCTTGTATATTGGACTAACTTTAGCAATTTTGAAAATTTCAGGAAAAATTGCATGTTTGATGCTTAAATTGTATATGTGCGTTAAGTATTTGACAATGTATGGAATAGCAAATTTTAATGCTTTCGGTGAGATTCCATCTGGACCTGGTGCTGAGTTACCTCTCATTTTATTTACAATTTCGACAACATCTTTTTCAGTAATTTCCTTGATTTCGAATGTGGATTTAACATCGCTCATACTCATTTTTTTTTATTGCTTATAGGTTGGTTTTATTTTTATTTTTGATGCCATCCTGCTACCAATTTTTACGAAGAAATCATTCAAGTCGTTACTCGCTAATTTTTTGGCTTCCTCAACAGTGATATTATCATCTTTTTTCAAAATTTCAGACACTAGAGGTAGCATTTGGTTTTTGTCGCAAACACCTCGTATAGCCTCATCTAGAACCTGCCATTGTTTATTCATATTGACCCCCGCCTTATCTAGTTTTTCGGAGTAATATTTGGATTTAGCTGTTTTCCTTATTTCATTGAGTTTATTTCTGTATTGATTATAGTATTCCTTCAATGCATTATTGAAAGGTTGTTTCTTCAATTTTTGTTTGAGTTTATCTCTCCTGCGTATTGAGATTATAATACCATCAGTTATCCAAGGAGTTAATTTTTGATGTTTTGTTCTAGTTTCTTTCATTATAGTTGAATCTCCAATGATGTTCTGCATTAATTCTAATAATTTGCTTGCCGCTTCATTGACGTCCATAATATTTAAGATTAGATCCCAGTTAGTCTCCGTTAGCTTTTGTTTCATAATTCCGTAATCAAGAGAAGAAACTTTTTTTTTACACTTATGATTTTTGCTTGTTTTATTTACATCCGATATTGCTATTGCAGTGATAAAATGGTCAGTAATTTCAGTTTCAATTACACCAGGAAACATACTTTTATGTGTTGAACGAATAGCTATATGATCTATGCAGCTCTTCGATGTACCTATCACTCTTGTAGGGATATTTATAACATTTACATAACCTAACGATGACAGAATATCTAGATACATTTCATTATTATAGTTCCATTCCAATAAGTCTATGTTCAGGTCTCCAATAATTAATGAGTGTTTCACATTGACAGTTCTCAAAAATGTTTCAAGCGATATCAGAAATTCATTAATAGACACACATGACCAAGATCTATACAATGCAAGTAGATGGTATTCTTCAGAGCAGAGGCCCACTTTGTAATCCTTACCCAGCAGTCCCACAGAAGCTTCATTCCAACTTTGGGCATCTTAGGTTAAAAAGGAAAGAAATTGGAGCTCAGAGCTCACTCAGCTGATCAGGGTAGGAACCCACTTTGTCATCCTTACGCAGCAGACCACACAGAAGCTCCAAAATGGAATGCCGCGTCGTACTACACACGAGTACAACCTGTCTTGAAATCCTCAACTCCGCTTCTAACAAAACATGAGCCCAGCCACTCTACGTTATTCCCAAAATCGTAGGAACCAAACATTCCTGTCGCGAAGGAAAGCCCCGTTTACGACGAAGGACGAAGTTTCGAAGATTTTCACGTATCCTGTTGCAGCCGCCTAAAAAACCTCATCAATATCCTAAGACTCTTATGACCATGATTAACACGCACGCACACACGTATGCGTGCGCACACACACACACACACACACACACAAAAGCACACAAACGCGCACGCACACGCACGCACGCGCCCTTGCACTTTATATTAATAGGATAATAAACCAAAAAGAATTCTCGTGTAACACCTGTATTCATCAATGGTTTCTGGTTGGAGTGGGATTCAGTGACATAAGGGAGAATTGCCTCTATGTGTCACTAACCTACTGTGCTGGTGGTAATACCACCTAATGATGTATATGAGCAATGTGTTGATATATATAATGTTGTATGGGGAATGTATGAAATGTCTATGAATCCGAGGATACGTCAAAGTGTATAGCGTTTGAGGGGAGGGGTTTGGGTCCCGAGAGAATTTATTCCGTAATTAGTTGAAACGTCAGAACTCGAAACGGCCGGATTGCGAGCTGCATCCAGAAGGAATGCGAGGGGCGGGCGGATTGCATTGAGGAGGAATGGCACTAAATATCCTTCAGAAACAAAGCCAGCTCGGTCCTCCCCCTCAACGGAGCGCAGCTGTCGTACGGATCTCCGCGGAGATTATGGGAATCGGTGCGAGCGCCACGGAACGAGCATAATACCACCGTCATCAGTGATATAGTGGCCCGTCTTGTAGGGTTTCCTCCCCACCAGGCTCTAACTGCCTATTACTGCCTCCCAACTGCATTCTATTCAGTAGAAACGCGCTTTTCGGATGCCAGTCAGTATCCGCAGTCTCCGCCCATGTGCATCTTCGCTACGCATACTCATGTTAATTACTCAAGTACAGCTATCAAGTACTTGCAATATTTGACATTTAGAGCCCGGTGAAGCGCAATTTTATTGCCTACGAATTTTCAATCATACGAAAACAACGTTGGTTAGTCCCAAAAGGTGAAAATGTGCAAACTTCCGCATTAGCATGGCACGAAGCAACATTTTTGCCACCCCGACCCCGCCGATACGCAGGCTTGCCATATTTTTCTTACCTCAAGTACAAACACTCATTCACTTTTATATAAGTATACACTGATAAAATCCCCGTGGTTCCCTAGATAGTTCTGATAGGACTTCAGCAGACCCCTCAAGTACTCCATCCTGGCTGGAGGGTTATTTTCAAAGATTTGTAAAACTATATTTCCGAAAATACTCGAATGGAGAAAGGGCATGACTTGAACAGGAACTCATCCGTAGAAAATTGAGGAATAAACGCCAAAAATATAAACTTGACCTTCATGATAACCAGACATTTCTCAAGCAGATTTTAATGGCAATAATTAAAATTCTTACGATTGTTCCAGGTATGGTTCAGTGCAGTTCCTTTGGCGTTATCCGACCGAGTTCCGGTAAGTTCATAAGGCACCTCTGCTGAAACGGAATGATAAAAAATGGTGCAACTTATTACACAATGGTATGTTATTATCCTGTATTGCTGTACCCCTTCTGCGTAGATCACTAATTCTTATAATTAGTGTAAGACATTGATTTAGTACCCACGGTTGTTCTGGTTTATTATATATCTACCAAAAAAAACTTTGTTTACCTCCCCACCCCCACCCCCGTTTCATAGTTTGTTTTCTTCTTCTTCTTTTTTTTCCTTTTCTTGTAAAGGTAAATAAAATCCAAAAATGGAATTAAAAACTTCTGTCCCTCCGCTGTGCTTCGCACTTGTACGTCCACCATGAGTGTGATTTTTTCGTTATTCAGGTGCATTCAGCCATAAAAGTGTGAGTCATATACGGTATAGAGTGCATCCAGCTCAGCTTCCCAGGTATCATTGCCAGGTACAGCTGATCATGATCACGCATGGCTTTATGAATTTGAGTTGGTTATTCTGTGATATTATTTCATTTGAAGAAGGAAGGTTATTTGGATTTTGTTGATAGGTACCTACTTCTGCAACTTGACAAATTTGGTTCCGTGCCTGTGTGTCCGCAAATCCTTGCCACACGCATAAATTCCTCAATTCGAATCAAATGTTGCTGACATCCTCAGGGATCATGAGGGTAGGGCCCCAGATAGTCCCCATTGAATTCCAGAACGATCGGATCATTGGTATGACCACTTCGCATGCGGATACGCGAAATCCGTGGTAAAGAATTTCTCACGAACCAATGGTCCAGTTTTGCTAGAAATTTGGTGGATAGTTGGGGTGCAGCTTCTACATCGTTCCCTGCGAATTTCAAAACGCTCGGATAATTTTTGGCATTTACTCCATTTAGGGCTTTCCTGCGGGAAGCACGAGGGTAGGTATACAGGAAATTAATAAACCGGTGTGTAATAATTTGCAGCGTTTTTGTGTTGAAGCAGTCAGTTTAAAAACTTGCGTGATGTGATGCTCGATGTTGCCTCCATAGCTAAAGAACTGCGTATGTAGTTCAGGCGAACTTCGATTTAAAAGAAAGCGATCTTAGTACACAGACTGGCAATCAACCTTCGAAGCTACTCTAAATTTTATTAGCTCCACCTCCAACGTCGACGGTAGCGGTAAAACGCCCTAATAGCCCTCAGGGCGCTCAGGATCTGTCGATGTTCGAGTTGCGGATCGAAGTCGTTTGTTTCATACGTTTCCCCTGTGGAAATCAGGCCACATTTTTATTCCTTTGGTCTCAGCGATTAATTCTGAACGTTATACTTCTGTGGAGGTCGACTTTTGCACATCTTCCCCAGGCCTTACTGTAACGGTCTTACCATGAATTAGTCAAATATTCGTGCTACAGGAATCCCTTGCAAATGCATCGAGTTTGAAATAAGACCATAAAATATCTTGGATTAGTATCGGACCATCATCTCAAATCAGTGGAAAGAAAACTTTATTACTTTGTTACGCCAAGGAACTTGTTCATAATGGCACTTTGAATTATGGTATATCGTATAGTTTTTTGCCGATCCATACCACTGTGAAATGGGCTATAGAGATTCCAGCCGTAGATTGCTGGCGTTGAGTATGCATTCCCGTAACGCACACCCCACGAGGAAAATAAGACCACCCGCATCAAGGTCTAGGCCCACGCGTATCACGAAATCACCATTACCATTCGATTATCGCCCGAACGATCGGACTGGTAAATATCATGAGTCTCCCTGTTCGACTCGGGAGCAAGATGTAGTTACTCGTAGTGTAATTTGTCGTTTATAATTACTGGTAATTTGTCGTAACATTTGTTAGCCAGATCGTTCGGGCGAGAATCAAACGGTAATGGTGATTTCGAGATACGCGGTATTGCTTCCCTCATGGGCCGCTTGTTGTGGGAATGCCTACTGGACGCCCGGCATATATGGCTAGAATTTCTTTGGCCCAATTCAAACTGGTTCGTTCCATTAATTTCAGTACCTACCTAGTTTTTGTCCACAAATTTGCCTTCACCACCCCGCACCTACCCACAGTATTAAATCTCATCAATGCTTTTCTCTTGTAGTTTTATAGTCGTTACTCTAGCATTGCGTACTAAGACGGGAAGGATTTTCGGTACAGAAAATAATAAACCGTTGTGGAAGAATTTGCTGTGTATTTTATTTAAGCTAATCACAATCATCAAGCGGGTGAACCGGAATAGAACAAGTTGTTAACTAACATTGAAGATCGCAATCGTCTGCAGTCGATTTCAACGAGGAACATTCGGAAGCTCGCTTGCTGCTAAAGTTTACCTTGCTCTATACAAATATTTACCTTTGGCACAAGTTGAGGGATGACTCAGACCATTATCATTAGTTTGGTAAAGGGGAACAACTAACCACCGACCATGTAACTTAAGTTCTCCCAGACCTACGTAAGAACCTTCTCGGGCAGCTAAGGATCTTCCTTGTTGTTGAGTAGAAGGCTTCATTCGTATGTCAAGGTGTTACAAACGCAACGGGTTTTGTCACGTGGAAAAACTTAAAACATCCTCGCCGGAACTGTAATCATTGCGCGGGAGATCACGACGTCAAGGAATGCCCCAAGAAAAACCAAAAAAGAATCTGTGGCGCGTGAACTGTACGAAGTTTGGAATCCCTCACGACCATACGTGCCAGCGATCGAACGTGCCCCGGCTATCTCAATGCAATTTCTGGACCTGTGACCGAAACTTACCTATTATGGGATTTGAAGAGACAGCAAATAAACAGGGCCAACACACGGTTCGAAAAGTAAAATTCAGTATTGGCCCAGAAAACTTCTGCTTGGTCTGCATTTACCGGTCTCCTATACTACTAGAAATTATGACATAGTGGAAGGCCTCGGAACATTCTCGAAAGAATGACAGAAAATCATATCGTCTTCTCCTTGGGGAGCTAAATGTTTATTGATTTACTAAGTAACGCTAACCAGGCTACTGACCTATATATTTATTGTATCACATCATTGGGCTGTGAATCGCTGCTGAACGAAACTACTAAGAATAAGGGGTAGCTTGAAAAACTTCAATCGACCATACATATGTCGAATATAATGGAGTTTCCCAGCAATAATCAGAACTGCTATAACTGACCACAAGGCAATGATCGTTGAATTCAAAGTAGGTACCTAGGTATCTAAAAAAAAAAGGTCGGTAGACGAAATTGTAAGCTTACACTGTGGATTACTGACGGAATCATAAAATCCCTTCGAACCCCGCAGATTCTCAGAAAACAATCAGAACGCGATAATAGCAATATAATTCTAAAGGCACGGTATATTACATGTAAATGGAAATCTTGTGTAAAGGAAGTAACTCGCAAAGTCAAAGTGATATTCTTAACGAAGTAACGAAGCAATAAATTAGAAGACGCACTGGTAATTCGAAAAAAAACGTGGGAAGTTGTCAGTAGTGTTATTTTAGGGTTAATTAAGAATGCAGTAGAACCTTGCTGAGGATCTACGTGCCAAGAATGTTTCTGGACATTTTTCTCAAAATTCGGATTGAAGTTAACATCGACCGTACCAAACAGACTAAAAATACCTCAAAACTTGCACAAGCGGATTTAATGAAAACCAAGCTTTTATTTCCAGAGATATCTGATTCGGATCGCGATAATAAATTGAAACCAAAGCGCGGTAAGTGCCTCCGCGCCTGGATTGGCTGGCGTACATCTCATTGTATGGATTGGATGGCATACTTAAAACAGCGTACCTTTTTGAAACTCCCGATGCTGAATTATGTATTTCATTTGAATATCTCACTATCACCTGAATGTTTCAAAACCGCAAATGTTATTCCTCTCTACAAGGCCGGCAGTAACATTGACCCAGGCAACTTTCTTCCTATATTAATTTTTAGGTCACTATCAAAAATACTACAGAAATATGTCAAAGACCACTTGTATCGATTCTCAGTAAGCAACAAAATCTTAAATTCTAGACCTTCCGAAAAAATGCAGGGGCAGAAGAAGCAGTATATTCACTATCATGTTATTCACCTTATCATTTCCACAAATAAAAAAAGAAGGGAGCCCTTATTCTAGGTATCGCCAAAGCTTTCCACGCTAGTCACAGAGGTACTCTTTGAAGAGATGCACGCTGAAGGAATTACAGGCGAAAGCTTACTATGGTTCAAGAGCTATTTTCCAAAAGGTAGATGTTGTGGTTTGAGATTAGAGGTGAGAGAAGGATGATGAGGCATCGAACCTAGCACCTAGGATATGCCCAGTGGGTATACCAGTATGGGATCTTTTCGGACGTGCCCAGTGGGTATACCAGTCTGGGATCTTTTAGGACATTCCCAGTGGATATACCAGTCTGGGATCTTTTAGGACATGCCCAGTGGGTCTGGGATCTTTTAGAGTAAGGAGAGCGATGAGGCGTGAGCGAGGAGGAGAGAGAGATAAGTCATCAATTTGAGGAGAGCGTAGAATGAAGTAGAAGGCGAAGGAGGCGAGTTTTTATAGTCCAGGGACTATTCTCCCTCCATCCTCCATACTAGTTGGAGGATGGTGGGGATCCCTTCCAGCTCGACCCTTCCAGCTCTCTCGAGCTACCTGCGCCTGACTACGTTTGCCACTTCATTTACGTGTTTTATTTGCGAGATCTTTAACAAGTTGCATAGAGTGATTCTGGGAGGATATCAAGACAGTAGAAAATTAATTTCAGGAGGTGATTGTACGAGCGATGTAATGAATAATGATTTGGGCGTGATTCAAGGAAGTGCATTTCATTTTTCAGACCCATTATTATTCTTTATTTACACAGATGATGTTTTACAACTAAGTAGAAATGTATAAAACGATGCTTTATTGTATTTGCTGAAGGTACAGCTCTTCTTGTGGACTCGTGCAATGAAACCTTCTCCCCAGCAACTTGCTCAATGATGCAGTTGAATGACTGGTTTTCTGATAAGTATCTAACTCGTTAACTGAAGAAAATGAAGATGGGCTATATGGTAGTAATGGTCAGAAGTTGTTGAGGAAAATATGAAATCGCCCAAAAAACGACTTGACAACAAAATATAAAATGAAGTTTTGTCTTGGATAGTGCAAAGCAGCATAGACAATATTCAACTGATTACTTGATGAATAGTAGCGTATTGGTATTAAGAAAATTTTTTTAGTTATAATTTATATTTATAACGTAGGAAATGTCTTTATAAATCTTCATAGCAGATAATTTGAAGGAATTTAGCGACTCGACGCTCGACGACACAGGCATAGCCTAATGTGGGGTACCATGCGGTAGGAACGATGACCATGTTGTATTTACTTTCCTTATGTTGTATTTTCTTACTATTTTACATGTAAATATTTGAATAAAAATATTCTATCATAATTCTATTACTTCCTATGGGCATAGCCTAATGTCGGGCACTGCGCGGTAGGAACGACATGACTATTTTGTATTTTACCTATTCTTTTACATGCAAATATTCTGAATACAAATATTTCATCATAATTCTATTACTTCCTCTTGCCACTTCCTTCGACGTAGGTTGTAAGGCGGTTTCGAGAGCTCAACTTCCCTCGTCTATTGTCCACTCACAATAAACAGCCATTATACGGGTTCGCCGTTCCATTGAAGGGGCATAACTGGTTTCTGGGATGTCTACTAAATTTTAACTCTCTGCAGTGTAGCAACAGGTTGATATTATAAGCGTGAATATTGTCGGCAGTGAAATTCATTTTTGTTCGGGCCGGCGATTCTTTGTGCGACTTCATCGAGAGTTCTACACATTCATTAATGTAGGTAGGGAATGCGGGGCACCGCGTGATGGAAGTCATTGTATTGGTTGATAACAGTTTTCCCGGAACCATAGGTACTATCCAGTGGCGGGTTCGGGGGGGGGGGGAGGCTAGTTTTTAATAGTTAACACGGAATATAATTATTATATAATTGTTTGTAGAATGTTATGATTGTTGTGATAATCATTGAGGTAGTCCTACTTCATAGTTTCTGGGATGACCCGGAGCCATTTCCCGGAAATAATTTCTGGATCCGCCCATGGCCCATGTATTTCAAGGGGGCGATTTAGAACAAAATATTCGTATACATTACCGACGAATATCAAAACAATCGGCTCAGTTTTGTTTTCCTTACCCAACCCGAAGGGTAATTGGAAAGTATTGCAATCATCCGGAAAACAAATTTCTGAAATGGGTGTTCACCCAATCTGATATATCTATGTACTTATTATTGTGTTATTTTCGTTTTATTGTGTTATTATTGTGTAGGTATTAGTGTATTGTATTGTGTATTAGTGTATTGTGTTATTAGTGTGTTATTATTGTGTTATTATTAATATTATTAGTAAAATATATTTTTACATTTTATGGCTTGTATGTGTGTGTATATGCTTCCTCCTCTTCTCTTCGCCAGTCCCATTGCCGTTACCCTGTAAGAGTTATGGCTCATGATTGTAGACGCTCGGAACGTCAGCTAATGGTTCCCGGAGAAAAGTTTCTCAAACTTTCAGTAATCATTATTTAAGGGATTCTTTCGGCGTATCGTCTTTTTTCTCCTTGGGGTTGAAACAAAAAACTGAGGACAGGGATAAGAAAACAAAAGAAGAAAATACTTGAGAAGTTCCCAATTTGGGAAGGCCAGTCTGTAGCAGTAGTAGCGCTGGGGGTCTCCAAAGTACGTCAAGGACAGAAAAATCTATGGACGAGGTCGGGGTACCCCATCGCTGCCCTGTAACCAACGAGAGGGAAGTTTTCCCATCTAAAAGTTTTAATTATTGCCTATCGGCAAACCCTCAACCCCGGTTCACTTCGCTTAAATCGACTCATATCTCATCCGTCGTGATTCATATCCGACACCGTTTGTTATTGAATTGTTAGAAGTAGGTAAGTATAATCGGAAGGTACTAACTAACTTTTAATCGACTCAATCAATTCAAAACTATACCGATAAGGGTGTTTTGGGGGTCAGATAGTAGATGCTGAATTATTCAGCATTCAACATCATTTTCTATACTCTTTCAGACAATCTAGGCAACTCCTTGTAATATCAATATATGAATTTGTAACGTGCAATCACCGCTCGGGGACCAGTGCGTTGCACAGTATTTTTAGCGAATTTTCAAATAAAATTTAGCTGTTTGGCTCGTTCCAAAATTTTAGAGATGCTCCCTGTGAACCGGGAACCCCCCAAAATCCATTTCATGTATCCAAGATCAATCAATGTTTTTTTGGGGCGCTGATTCGATTGCAACTGGTCGCAGCCCGGCTGGGGGCACCCAGCCTACCAAATTTACAACATCCAAAAATGCGTATTTTTATGTAGGCATGTGAAGACCCGTTTACCATGTTTAAAAAAAAGTTTTTATTTATTATATTTCTATTTTTTGTTGTTGTTTATGTTCGCTGAATCGATTGCGAGTAGTTTCAGCACGTCCAGACTGCATCGAGTGATCGAAATCACAATTTTTTGGTTCAATACACCCAAAAATGATTATTTTTTTACATAATTTTGTGCAGGATGTGCCACTCTGCTCTCAACGAGTGTCTAGTCAGACTGTATTGAGTGCCCTGGCAGATTACGAGATGATGGTGAGAAGAAACATTTCATGTTCGGCGGGAAAAAACTTAATATGACGAGGGAAAAAAATCATCTGTACTTAGTAAAAATATGGGTTTTGATTTTATTTACGCTAAATTACAACATGACCACTGGTAACAAATTTTTTATCGTCGAGATGCCAATGTTCCAAAATGGAATATGAGTTATTCAGACCTGTAATATTCTTGCGCTTTTATTCGAATTGAACCATCGATATCACTTGTTATCAGCCATAATCATAAATATCGTAATCATAAATTCAGTTGAAGACTGGCCATCTACATCATCGGGAGGGACTGGTTGAATGGGTTTCAATGTTGTTTCTTGCAAAAAATACTGCAAATTGGATTCTAACATGCCTTGGCAATGTTGGAAGGACCTCTTCCGTCACCTTGAAATCAATAGGTAGTCTCGTATGATGGTATCTGGGTAAATAGGTACTTACGTCCGTGTGTAATGACTGAATCTGTTCTCTCAGTTTTGTGCACAATTATCTGTAATCCACTAGACTAAAGTGCATTATTTGCATATGGGACACATGTGATCAGCATCCCAGTTTTGATGAGTATGAGGAGCACTCGGCAAGTGTTTTGCAGCGGTTCGCACAGTAGGGTCTGCGTGGTTGAACAGCGACGCATGGAGGCGGTTGTGAGCGATTTTTGATCCACATAATTAAGGACAAATATACCACGTTCCGCCGATAATTTCCCATCTTTGAACTTACTCATCCTTTCGTTTGTAACTACAAACATTTTGATTTTTTTCTTTTCTCTTTACGTAGCTTCTAGCATTTTTGTTCAGACATCTTGAATGACATACGTAAATATTCCTATGTACCTAAATTCATATATATGTATATATGTGTGTGTGTGTGTGTGTGTGTGTGTGTATATACGGTTGCTTTCAAATCTTATGATATGTATCAGAATAAAACTATGGCGTTTTTTCCACGGAAATTCGCTAAAATTCCTCAGCACCTGAAGAAAGAAAGATAGGTATCGATTAGATTCACTTTTCAACTCCTCTTTTGTATTCAGTTTTACGGTCACAAAGTACCAACTCACAGTTATTTGTCCTGTATAAAGGTATACAATGGTTTCAGTTTTTATCCTTTGGAGCCCTAATCAAAATTACTCCTGTTCATTCATGCTAAAGTAAAATGTCTACCAAATGTTGGACAAAAATACACGGCTTTTGTGAGGGAGAGGAAATAATATTAAAAAAGGATTCTAACAATGTACCGACCCTCATGGAGAGTTTCTGTAATAATCTGTTAAGAATAGAAGCAGGGAGAAATTATTTCATACCCGTTATTAAAATTCCTTAGCACAATTCTCGGACCCACGCTACCTTATCCCGACAGCTGGAAAGTATGAAAAGAAAACTTGAAGAAAAGGGGTGGGCTGCTTACAAAGTAGTTAGCGATACTGTCTTTATAATTTAATTTCACTTCTTTAGCGGTTATGAGAGCAATAACATTGATCAGTGCACAGGTAATTATGAGATCGTGCCCCGTTATAGGTAATTTTATGTAGTAATTATAACCCTTCCTGCAATATCAGTCATTTTGAATCAATGATATTAGATCCTTAAATTATAGAGATTTCCAAAATCAAAATATAGAGAGAACAACACCAACGACGCAGGTATTATAGTGCTATTTTCATCATAGGACTAAACATCACAAAAAAGCTGCAAATTATTACTCAACTGTATATTTTTTGCCTGTATAGATGCTCCTTCTGCGTAGATCACAGTTTTCTGTGGACAATATCTACCCTTGTGCTCCTCCCAGGAATGCTCTAAAGCGAGTACTGGAGCGGGAACTAGAGTTTCATAAAAATGCGCGGGATTCAATAATTTATTATTTGTTGTTATTCCTGAAGCATAACTTTGTTCAAGTTACAAAATTACCTACCAGCAAAATCCAGCAGATCCCTCATTCTTCAAATGAAATAATATCGCAGAACAACCGACTCGACTTCATACAGCCATCCGTGATTATAATCAGGTGCTCCCTAGCGATGGTATCTGGGCCGGATTTATACCGCTGCATTTACGATCATGTTGTGTACGAAGCTTTTCGGTGCAAACGAATGCTGGTCGTACAATGCTCCGGGTGGTCTCAAAAAATGCTCAGGTTCGAAATCAAATTAAAAACGTTTAAAAAAAAATCTTAGGTGCCCTTTTATTGAAAGCTTTCGGGCTGCAGCGTTCTGAAAATCTCAGCCCCTATTTCGCACCCCTAACTGACAGTAACGCCGAGCTTCGCGGACGAACTA
The DNA here is from genome assembly GCA_954871275.1 of Leptopterna dolabrata. Classification (NCBI taxonomy): domain Eukaryota; kingdom Metazoa; phylum Arthropoda; class Insecta; order Hemiptera; family Miridae; genus Leptopterna; species Leptopterna dolabrata. The sequence goes on along the minus strand of OX940977.1, from coordinate 41,814,806 downwards.
GACTCCAAATGGAACCCACAAACCAGATTTGATTAATTTTGGTTCATATTAACTAAGAGAAGTGCGGAACACGGCGGACGGACAAATTTGTTATTGCATTTTCGTAACCTACGTGCTTACTTTGAAAAATTAACTATCAAGTTTGGAGGGGGGGGGGGGGGGCAACAAAAATTTGTTCATGCTTGATTCCAAAGGTTTATTATTGAAATAATAAACCAAAATTAAACCCCCACAATTTAACAAAGATAAAATCCGTCCCGTCCAAGTTACCCTTCGTTGATTTCGCATCAGCATGCAGGCCCCGTTTGGACCGAGGATAATCGTAAAACCTAAGTTAACGAGGAGAGGTCCTAAAAAAAGTGATTGACGTTTTAACATATTCATGGTTCATTGGTAGACAATCTAGAGTTCTAGAGTATGCAGTTGGTGCCAAGAACGGATCTACAACTTTATTCCAGAGTTAACCTGGATTGTTGTTGGAAAATTAATGGTCATTGGGCCAGTTTCTAACTACCCTATACATTTGAGGACTTAATATAGTTTCTGAGGAAAATGTTTGTAGGTGGGCATTCGAAGTTCAGAGTGGCATTTTGATGAGTGTGAACCAAACCCGCATCCGACCTCAATATACCAGTTATTTTAAGCTGTTTTAATTTTGTCGGTGAAATGAAGATGTTATTTCGTTGGTTGTTGCTTTGACGTTACCGAATCAATTCGAGGAAAACCCAGCAATGTCGTGACGAATACAGTGCAGGAGAGATGAAAGCGGTCCTGAAACATCAGCCGGATCTCTAGGTAAACGTATCCACCTGCTCGCGTTGTGTAGGTCGAATATCAACGGACCGCAATAACGGAATCCTCCACCCTTTCTCGATTTCTCTATTTTCTACTGTCAGTTGTTTTGACCGTGAGAAACGCAGAGGATTTCTGAATGAATTTACAGAGCGGCGGTTCATTAGCCCGACGGCAAAGGAATGTCGACTGATGAAATTTCGTTTTGTGACGGAAAACGCCAGTGGTGTGTTTATAGGAGGATCTCTCACGTTCGAACGTGGATTAATGAACTATTCTGTTTTACTTGGAGTGGAGAAATGATTTTCCGTTTCCAGAACTCGAGAGCGGCCTGAAGGGTTCAAGCTGAGCTTTCAATTTGCCACAACGGGACCCGACACTCGCCCTGTGAAAAGGGTGTAATGAATCTTTTCCAGAGATAGAAGGTCGGGTTGGCGTCATCTCGTAATACGATAACGTTAGAGGTAACGAATTTCTGCGTCGACGCACAGATTATTATTTAAACAAGGTGGTTGTTATTTGTTTGAGATCCTCTTGGAAATAACCATGCCTCCAACTCGTTGCAATTAGTGGTTGAATGAACACTGTAGTACTCATACTCCCCGATCCTAATGACTAAGAGGTGCGCTATTCGAATAAATGGTGTTCGGGATATTCCATGCTAACGAGCCGAGGTTGGTGACCAATAGGATATCAGGCTTGTAGAGAAGAACAGTCTGTTCAACATGAATGAACCCTACTTGCGAATGTGCAAGTAAATCCAATCCTCATTTGGTAGGTGCTTGCTTATGTTGGTGTAGGAGGGTACGATGTTGATTGCGGTCATTGATGATGCTTCTGGGGAGAAGCGTCTTAAGTATTGAGAAGCAAGCTAATAATTTATTATACCTAGTATTCGTAATAAATTGTTGAGTAAAGGCGTGGCGGTGTCGGTGTGATTTTGGAAGGATTTTGTGGTAAATTATGTTTTGGAGAGCTTAAATAACGAATTTTCTCCTGAGCTAGATCTTGAGCACAAGAGAAAATGGGGGGGGGGGGGGGGGTATATTTGTTTGATGCCCTAGTAGAAGATTACACCTAGCAATCTCCTTCAGATGTAGCAATTAGCTGTTGGTTGAACTACTCAACCCCCGATCTTAATGACTGAAGGGGGGTACACTGTGCCGTTACGATCGAACACAGCTTATTGACAGTGTGTTTCATGTGTGAGAGCCGTGGATGCTGACCAAGCAGAGGGAGAATGATTGGAAGCTTAGCGATAACGACTCACGTTTCCCAACATGACGACGAGAGCTGTCACATTCCATGAGATTGTAAGTGGTGTGTGCTGCGTTGGCCGTCCTCACAGTTACTTACAATAATTCTGATGAGACAGACGATTTTCATTGTACTCGTCAAATCTTCTACTGGGTTGGCTCTTCTGACAACTGGATAACGATAAGTTTCTTCGGAGAGTGTTTGGGGCAATTATTAGTGTGCCATTCCATTGTTGAATTCAATGATATTGCGATGACGTCTCTTGTTTATTAATTTTATAAAAATGAACGTTTCGAAACGACCAGAAAATTATATTATGGAATTTGTCATGAATACCTATATCATAGGTATTTATATGAATGTCACGATAAATTCCTCCGATTTGATAAATTCCTATATGAATAATGAATGAAAATGAATAAACCCAAATGCCCGCGCTTTCGAATCTTTATAATCAATAAAGAAATGTGGCCTGCGAGCTCCAATTAGACCGAGGATGGCCCCAGTTCCTTGGTTCGAGTGTTGAACTATTTTGAGGGTTTGTTATCCCCCCCCTCCCTCCTCACCGATCGCTTTCCGAATATGTGATAAATGTTACGCATTTTCGAGGAAATAAAGTCGATGTCGATATTTGTCTGGAAATGACACCTTCAAGTAGTGGACAGTTGACCCAACCCGCTCCAACCTAAATACGTTCTCTCGTATATGTATTATTATTTATAGCACCGTTCACCGTTAATATTTTATAAGGTTTTCTATTCAGTTTGATTTATTGGTCAACTCCGAATTCTCATCCGAGATTGAAAATTACTTTTAAATGATTTTTTTAATTAAAAAATTCCAGTTAAAATCCGTGTGTGCACTGCCAACCGTGCAACTCCAGTACAGTGTTGTGTCTGCTGCTTCTGTTTCTGCGTTAGTAGCTGTTGCACTATTATTTTAGAATAGAATAATCTTCATTAGGGGCGCATGGGCACGTGGAACAATCTCGTTCATTGTTTAATGATATCGGAAGCCTACACTACGTTAGGGTAACGTCATAGACGTGTATAATTACTGCATAAAACATGACTACCTAATTAAGGTATTCTCGTTTGGAAGCGATTAGGGCGATGGGAGGGGCTAATACCTGAGAAAACCTAGGCGATGACACAGGTTCTCAAGTGCCTATGGATACGAGAAGGAAAGATAATGCAGTTATAACGTAAAGACTCTTGCTCCTTGTTACGCTTTCATGAAGCGGTGCGAGCGGAAGCGCGTAGGAAGGTCTTAGGCAGCTCTCCCATACCGAGATTACCTTCCGCGCTCTACCTTCCCGTAACGATCTCAACCCCCGTAGGGGTAATATCAATTTGCGTTGTGGTTTCATCAACGTGGTGGATGTAAGTGAATTCGTTAGCGAGAGCGGCTCCAAATGAACTGGGAGTTGTTGAAGGTGGACGCCACCCGTACAACGTGCTTCACTAATCATCAGTAATCATCACGGAGGGTTAGTTATTCAATTATTGGGAAAAATTGAGTAATCCATAACAGTAATAACACTCCAGTTTACAAGGTCAGACATGATCAGGAATTTCCACTATCTAACTACTATGAAACAGACTCTTCTGAGTAAATCACTTGTAACTGTACATTAATTTTGTATAGTTTTATTGATGTTAAAACCTAGGTGCCTACCTATATTATTATAGTTATTTCTCGTTAACTGCATTACCTCAATAGGGGTGGCGTACAGTAGTATTATTATTTATGGGAGGTAGGGATATACTGGATGCCCGCCCAGCTATTTTATTTTACGATCCCTTTTTCCGGTAGAAATCCCGGTTTTGAAAATTCATTCAGTATTCTCCAACAAAGAATAAGTAGGTAAATGACGTTTTCGCGTACCTGTGCACGTTTTAAAAAGAGCACAACGCGCGCTAATATTGTTATTTAAAATAGGAACCCCACCTTCACTGTATTAGTTCATTATTGCTTCCGAGTCTGCAAGGCATCGGAAGCTTTGTTTTCACTTACGAAATGATAATTTTTTGTGTGCTCCAAAATCAAAATTTCCACTTGCATTTTGCGATTCATGGCCTGAACAAATTTGGTTTCGTGTCTGTCTGTCCACATTTCCTTGCCACAGCCATAACTTCCACAGTTTTGATCCGATTTCAATCAAATTTTCAGGAATTGTGTGGGTTCAGCGGTAAATGTTCCCTTTCCTTTCCTATCCTATCCTATCTTTCCTTTTTCTATCCTTCCAGTTAAGTTAGTTTAGAACCATGTTGTGGTACAAACTTGGGAAGACTGGAAAAATCCAAAAACCGGAATCCTACAATTTCATTTTGTGGCTCCCTTTTTTTCAAGCCTGCAGTGTTGATTATCTCTGATATTTTCTATGGCAAAGTTTGAAAGACTGTGTCCGAAGACAACTCCAAGAGCGCTATTATAAATTCCATTCGCAAGACGGAACTCGGCCACAGTCTCCGTTTCCCATCCCTACCAAGCGGAAGGTGCGTTTAATTTATTTGGTTTTCAGGATCCTCAACGAGGGGTCGGAGCCCCGTCCAGAAGTGGTCTTGGAAATAAAAAAGTTCAAAATTACTTTTGCTGAGGGCGAGGATGGGGAGATAAACTCACTGCAACAAATAAGAGGCGGCAGGGCGGAAACAAGAAGGTCTGGTAGGGGACTCGGCCCAGAGGAGAAGGCCTGGAAGGAAAGACGGTATTTATTACCTGGTGGAAGGTAGTGGAAGGTAGTTTGCGGGCTGAGCGGAGCGCACGTAGTCAGTTCATGGGGGTAAAGCAATAGTGTGGTCCTGCTCTGCGGTGGCGCTTCCACACAAATCTACGCACGGTGCGGGGTGGGAGCCCATTCCAGAATCCTCGCTTTTCTTGTACCCCGCTCATCCTCCTCTATTATTGAACGTCCTTACCCTTCAATAATGGGTTACAGTTGAGAAACTGCCGTATATGGAATATTTTCCTCTCCGCGAGAAGGTTCCACCGGATATCATTCACATCCTGGGATTCGCTTGTGTTCATCCTTGAAGTCCCAAGAGGAAAGGTTTTTATTTCAGCGAGAATCCATTTATTTTACCGAACGGTACCTACCAACTTTACACACATAAAAATCTGAACGTTCCCAGACATATGGATTCGTAGAGTTTGAGAATTATCAATACTTCGTTGGTAGGTTCTCTAAACGATTCAAGGGGCAATTAATAATACAGGAGGCCCAGCGGGGAACTAGGAAACTCATCCAAAAAATCGTGGAATCGTGTTTTTGACAAGTTTCCCGCCCAGAGTGGAAACTTCAAAACTTCATGTACGAATCATCTAAAAATGGAGTCCAGTGAATTTGTCCGCATAATTCACTTGAGTCAGTATAATTCTTTCGAATACTGTCCTACACTGTCGTGTCACTCATCAAAAACTACCTTCAGGACACTCATCGAATAGGAGCTGACGGGAAAACCCATCAAAATATATAGTACCTATACGGGAAGGTCGTCCCCTTCAGGTCAACCCTAAACTGCCTGCTACTATTACAGCTCAAAGCCATCATGAAAACCAGGCCAAAACCCTTACCTTCTATAGCTCAGGCTAAACAAATTATAAAAATAAATGGAAAAAAAATGAATTTTGATAATTGGGCTTAATCACGGCAATTTTCCTACTAGAAATTAGGAAACGTACAACAAAGTGAAATGACACTTATTATGCTCTTCAGGGACCTCATGCAAATTAATGTTCCTTGGTGGGGATTGGTTGTTGAACTGGTCAACTTTTCTGGTGGAAACGTGTTCCCCTTGGCCACACACTTCGTATCAATACACTTAAGATACCACATCTTCTCAGTTTTCACCTTACGAGCTTTTGGTGAGCTTCCACATGGAACAGGAAATTCATCAAAAATACGACCTCGTTCATATTTTTGACTGGTGTCCCACCGTATGAAGAAACTTCTCTAAAAGCCTCTAGCTCATGTTTTCGGTGTTTCCTGTCTATGAGTTTGTAGGAATACGCCTACCCTTCAGTAATGGGTTACAGTTGAAAACGCTGCAAATCCCTGCACAACGGTTTATTATTTTGTATAGAATACCCTTCTGTTACAGATCACAGCTCTATGTATAGATAACCCGTCTATATAATATAATATGTACTATTCTATGCATATTATGTAGATCGCAGACCCTCCGTAGGTTAGTACCTAACCCCGTACTCGTTACTAGGTACCTACCTAAATCACGAGTTAAATGTTGCTAAAATAATTCTGCCGATGACAAACAGTACCTAACAAAAAGAAACACACATAATGAAGTTCTGAAAAGAAATTGTTGATGGGGAGTGAAAAAAGTTGCAAAAGTACCTACCAACAAACTCCACCCCCTTCTACGTAGATGGTTTAATGAACCGTTGTGTAATAATTTACCGTTGAGTAATGATTTACCGTAGTAATAATTTACCCATCAATAATACTTCAACGTTTGTTCAAGTTTCACTACCTACCAACAAACTCCAAAAGAGCCATCATTTTTCAAATGAAATAATATCACAGAACAACCAACTCGACTTCATACTCCGCCAATATAATCAGGTGATCCCTACCAATGATTGGCCGTATTCACAAATTCCTATTGTGGGCCCGTCTCTGGTTACGAGATTTGGTTTGAATTGTATACAATTTCATTCACACTGGAGTCGAAAATGCCTGTCGGTGCAAACTTCGGGGCCTTACTGTGAACCAACGGCTGGACGTACGATGCTCCGGATGGTCTTAAAAAACTCGCAAGTTCAAGAACTATTTAAAACCGTAAAAATATTTACGTAAAAAAATGGTATTGGCGTTTTGAAAATTTCAACCCCTATTTTGAACCCCTTAGAGATGACTGACAGTAACGTCGAGCTTCGAGGACCAACTAGACGCCGAACGGAACCTATAACCCGAATTTCATCAATTTTTTTTCATGGTAACTAAGAAAAGTGGCCCGTACGGCGTACGGCGGACAGACAGAAATATTTTTATTGCAGTTTTGGATTCTACATACCTTGAAACGTAAACCATCAAATTTTGAGGGGGGGTAAGAATTTTTTTTTTCATGCTCGATTCCAATGGTTCATTATTGAAAATAATAAACCAAAACTGGCGTATATGGAATATTTTCCTCTCCATGATATCATTCCACCAGATATGATCAACATCCTGGGATGTATGTTAATATATTTTTTCTCCCCTTTGTTGAATTTCCGGTGGTATTTATTTCAGTGAGAATACGCCTGTACCATGATGCCATCCCTTCGAAAAAATATTAATCTGAACATGACCCATGGCAGATGACATGGCATATGGGCAGTGGAGTTTGAATGTTTTATTTTTATTCGTTTAGAGGAATAGTGAAATTGGTTCAGAATGTCCTGAGTCGGAACCTGAATCACCGTGAAGATAAACCTTTGTCGAAGACGAGCGCAGTGACGGACGAAGTGACTTGTGGGATGCGAGTTAACCATGTATGTACTTACACCCTCTTGTTAAGTGTACTGGAAACCAGTCATTATGATTAATATGGAATATGTTATATGATTTTTTGTTAGCCGTACCTACGAGTAGGTACTTACTGCACAATTGGGACATGAATGTCACGAGACGTTGTCCTCCAGACTTCTATTGATGATTTAAGTACTAGTCAGGCACACTGATACAACGTATTCATTCATGAAAAATACTGATGCGGGATCTTGTCATGTCATTACTGTTTGTTAGACGGCGTAGAAGGAGAGAAGAGAACAGCTCCATTAAAGAGGTTAGAAAAGATTCTAACAAATCTCTGGAATAGGCCAGCGATACAATCTAAGTGAAAGCGACGATACTCGGCAGTGGACAGAAGTAGATTCAATTTCCTTCGCTCTGATCCAATCTAACACATTGTCGGGCTCCAAAGCCCCCTCTCTCCCCTTCCAGCACGTCGGAGTCCGTCCCTCGTCACAAAAACCGTCGGGTTCGGATGGTAAAGCCCTTTGGATTGGTTTAAAACAGTTTATCGCGTTTGACTTTGAGGAGACGGCAGAAAAACGGAGGAAACACGCGGAATGGGATCGGAAGGAGAAAAATCTCTTGTCGGAGTTCAACCTCGTGCGACTTTCGAAGATAATATCTTGAGGAAATGGAACGTTCGATGGAACCAAGAGTGTAAATTGGCCATGAATTTTACTTCAGCGCTAGTGGAATGTAAAACACTGACAACATTAGAATCTTGGTCTTGGTCTCCCTTACAGAATTATGTACGTTTTTTTTTGTGTGTGTTTCAAACTTGCCTGATGAACCAAGACTAGGTTCATGGGCAAAGATGGTTCGATCGTTTGCTCGGCTTGACTAATCGTTTACCGAATTATGAAAAATCACCCCAATGCAATGGGTAGGTACAACGTTTTTAGTACAAGAATCTTTGAAAAATTCTTCGAAGCAAATCCGTTTCAGAATATTATGAAATGGTGAATAAAACGAATGTGTCAAAAAATCTCTAAAAACCACCAGAAAACAGTATGGGGTGGTGGCTTGGGAGAGATTATAATGTATACAGTCATGCTACATTAAATAGCCACTTTTTTTTTACAACTGTTTTAACAAAAACGTTTTGGGGTGTGTTCAAATTTGTGGACAAAACCATTGAAAATTATCGATGATTGAAGTTTGTTACTTCAAAATTCGCTCGTTTTCGTACTCACCTAGGGGTGGTCTTCAATGTTGGTACTTCGAGCGCTGTTGGTCGGTAGGTATTGGTGCCATGAGAATAAATTAATTACATACCAGTCCGTCTCCCTAGATGTTGAAACGCGGGCAAAGTAAAAATTGGAAATTGGAATGAACCTCTTGGTGCCTGGAAGAAAACGTGTTTAACGTGTACGGTACGCCTACGTATTGCATGTATAATTACTGTCGTAAACACTCGGGTATGATGACTTGGTCGATCCTCGCTGTTTGTCAGGTCCCGTTGGAAACCGAGGGTTTGAACTTTGTATGCCAACTAAGTAACTGGAACTCAATTATACAAGTTCTTCCGCGTAATTTACCGCCTCCTCAATTGCAGTGCGGAGCCCCTTTGTGAGAGTCATCGATGAGGTTTTGGCTCACCCCAATTCTCGCGACGGTGCTTCTACCTAATTGTGTACCTGTGTAATCAAATTGAATGTTCTTGTGGCATTCAGTTAGGCCAAGTATACAAAGGGATTCACTAAGTGTCTACGCTGTTCATACACTGGGTTGATACGTGCTAGTGAATTGGCCTACTTAAGAGAAAGTCCTTTTCTTGGTTCACGTTTTTTATGAGTCTCTCTTCAAAATAATTAAATTAATTAATATGAATATATGAATAAATACAACAAATAAAGGAATAATGATAATTAAACCCTTTAGCTTAATTCCCTTCTCTGTGCAATATTTACTATTTTGATGATATCAACAAAGTGTATAAGTAGGTAATTTACTGCCATTCCTTTGACCCACCTTTCTATGACCCATCTGTCCTACAACGGCGCACAGTCCCCTCTCTCTGATTTTGGGAATTCCGATGGTCGCAGATTTCACGTTGCATCACCCAAGTAGTTAGGTTGAGTAGCTCAGATCTGATGAGCGAGCAAACGCGCTGACAGATGAAAATTGGGATAAGTAGCAGTGCCGATCTCCTTCAAATGTCGTAAAAGGGGGAAGAAACGCAGCAGCACTATTATGAGGGTTTCCTTTTTTATGTGGAAAACACTCATAACTTAGGATATGGTAAATAGTGCCAATTATTACACAACGGTTTATCATTTTCCTGTATAGATGTCCCTTCTGCGTAGATACCTACTGTTTTCTGTGGTCATTACCCTTAGTTCGTTTCGCTATAATAGGGACCAGCTGCAACGTGATCAATCTTAGACAGTTAGGTCAAACCGATCACTCGTAATTCATTAAACATGATGTATGCTCAGCGAGTACATGTACATTCTGTGATCGGATGAGCGAGTGGGCGTTACTAGTATGGATGAAAAATAGGAAAAGAAGCCTGCAGTATCTTGCTAATGGAATATTATTGCACAGTTGCTATTTCTCATTTGACAGCAAGGACTCACGTTATTTCATAAACTATCCACAGCGAGTCATGAACTATGAATAACTCTGGTTAGTATGCAAATTTTGAGTCATGAGCAACAATCCTTAGACGGAGGGCGATTTGACGGTCGGGGGTTGTGTACGGAATTAACATACGAGAAGGAAGCGATGTGGCGTGGCGGGGGGAAACGAGCAATAACAGTTCACGGAGAGCTTGTGCACGCGAGTTTAGTTTGAAATTCCAACTTTAATGACAGCTTGCATTCACCACATCTATATTAATAATGTAGACGGGGACGTTTCTAGTGTGTGGAGGGACGGGCTAGTGTATATATGCACGGTTTAATATTTGGGATGCCCCATACTACGTGCTTTACCGGAAGTGGGAGAAAACGGATGGAGAAGGGACGGCGGGGGAGTATCTAATGAAGAGGGTATACACATCTAATAATGCGAGCGGCGTTATGTATAACGAACATGTCTCGACACATGGGACCCCGGATATCCGGGCGGCTGGCTGTGAGAGGTGTGTGGAGTTTGGGGCTTCAATTCAGGCAACCAGCCATCCAATCATCTCTCCTCCCAACCAGCCTTTTGACAGTCCTGACGATATTCGTGTCTCCTCACGGACTTATCAATGGTTAGGGCCCTGTTTCACATAGTGGGACACTTTGATGTCTCCGGCGAAGGCATCAGTTAATTTTGATAAAAATTTCAAAAAAGGAGTCTTTTTATCTAGTATCAAATGCTATCCACCTTGACCATAGCTTTTATGGGTGAAAAACTGAGTTTTATTAGAAGAAATTTGACTCCAAAGTTTAAATTTGTCATTTTGGTCACTGTCCCTTGGTCACACCCTAATACATCAGAACTGTTCTGATATTTGATTTTGAACATTAAAGCCTTGAGTGTGATGTTGTAGGGTTAAGAATATTATGGTAATGGTATGGACGTACATATATCGCCAACTACGTCCTGAATGAATTGAGTCGCTGAATTTTGAGAAAGTGAAGGAAAAAAGTATGTCCCGATTTCTAGCGTCAGTTTTTGGGACTAAAATGCCAAGAGCGCTAAATTACTAGAGGAGCCAACAGACAGCACTGTGACGCCCTCCTTCATCTTCAGTTACAACATGGCCATGGAGCTGGAAGGTTCAAGGTAAGCTTACATTAATATGTTTCTAATTATTTTCATTTGTCTGGGTGATTATTAAGTTGCGTATTAATTGTGCATCATTCATGTCACACTTCGTTTCATTAGTTTCGATGAATTCAAGTCCTCTAAACTTACCGTGCTAATCGCTTACTTGTGATAATGGTGAGAGGCTAAGTCATGTTGTCATTCTTCCCTTCAACTTTTCCAATGTGGCGTCTCAAACACGAAAACATCATTTTGGTCACAGTCATTTTTGGTCACACTACCAAAATTTTTCCTTGTGACCAAAATTACGCTGTGTGACCAAAATGATGGAAACCAAAAATACTGAGCTGAATAATCTTGTCAGATCCCTTTAATTAAACAATTCCATCTTAACATTACCTACGTCATGTTGTCATGTAACTAAGAGGATGTGAACTGTAGGATTCAAGATTTTTGAACTTTTGGGATCAGAAGTGCTATCATGAATGAAACAGTTCACCCCTCCATCATTCATTGACATTTCATGGTACTGCTCTCAAGTAAAATAGAATAATCTTGGGAGATTTCGCCTTGTTACAGGTCAGAAGAAATTTTATTAGTATGGCGCTGACTTCCGAACAAAAGCGGGAAAACGCAGCCGAAGGACATCGACGTTGCCGAGCCAAAAAAAAAAAACAGCAGCACAAGTGGAAGAAAGGCGAAGACGAGAAAAACTGCGCTATCATGAGAATAAAGAGGCCGGGAAAGTGAAGTCAGTGGGAAGCATGTCAGCCAGGGCAGTAAGGAAACAAAGGAAGGCATGGAGAAGACATTCGAGACATTACCGTCAGCGAAAGACAGCCTTGATTAACGCCACTTCAAATACTACCATGCACCCAATCAGATGAGGAGAATCCTGCCATTCCACCTGCTGAAAGTTTTCGGTTGTATGTCATTTTTCAAGTCTGTCAATCACTTTGACTGAGATATTTTGAGGTAAGTTATGCAATATCGTTTGTGATTCTATTTTCGACTGAGGCATTTTTAAGCAAGCAACTTCGGGTACTAAGTTTTCTTACGGGTATATTAAATAAGTTCGTGTTATGTTTCATAAGTTTTGAACTACATTTTACAAGTTGAGCAGCACGTCACAGGATTTTCGCAAGTGATGTTTCAAAAGTTTGCTGGTAATTTACATTTATACGATGTTTTAATTCAAAGTTTATTAAACGTTTTGCAATTCGTTTAATGCGTGTTTATCCCTCCCCATGATATTGCTTCTGAGTCTTCATGTTTTTTGGCCCATAATGTGTCAGGAATTGAAGTGAGCTAGGTTTTGTCATTTTTGTAACACATGGATAATTTTGGTCACAGAATGTGTTCGGCGCATATTTCAATATTGTTATAACAAAACATAAATTGAGTATGACTATATGATCCACTCACTTGAGCTTCATCACACATAGCAAGGACTTCGATTAAAACGAATTTTTACTTGTACTCTCACAAAGTTTAGACTTGATTCTGTGATGTTCGAGGTAAATTTGAAAAAAATACCGTTAATAATTCAAAATTCACATCGATCTTTATTGCATGAATCACGGACAGCATTTGCTCCCGTACAACTCTAGCAGAATTAATTTTCAGAAATTTGGGAAAGTTTAATAATACTATGACCAAAATGACCTAAAAATTGGTCTTTGTGCTTATTCAGCGATAAATCCTTCAAAATTGAATAATCTTTGCTGCTGCTTCGCAGGCTTACTCTCAAGTATATTCAGGAGGGTAAGCAATCTCAAAATTGATCATAAGTACTCTTGTGATCAGCAACCCAAAGTGTCCCACTATGTGAAACCGGGCCTTAGACGGATATCATAACTTTGACGTTCAGTGGATAACGGTGCATTAACAATTTCTGTATTTTCTTTAATATCATCTTCCATGCCCACAAAGCTGTATTCTGATTCTGAAGCCAAAAAATGATGCAGATGTAAGCAATTCCCGATATGCATCCGATAGATAGGTGGATCACGCTCGTTTTATTTATGATCCTCTCAACTCGGACTACTAACATTTCCAATCCCCAGCACACCTGTTATATACGTAAATGTTCCGTTACTGGCTATAACTGCTTGCTCAGTACTGTATATGTATAACTACATAACATATGTATAACTACATAACATATGTATAATATAGATGTATCGATGTATAACTAGATGTATCGATTTATAGATCTATAACAATATTCTATATGTATAATATATGTAGATGTATAGATGTATAGATGTAGTATATAGATATATTCACATGCCTGTCTACAGCGAGGCAATACCTATGATGAAGAGTAATCAAAAATGCCAAATTTATTATGTATTTTTGTAAATAACGATTAGAGAATGAGAGGTTTCGACAATGTAATTTGAGATAAAAGAGCTCTCGAACGAGTGATGATAGATATTCAGGAGATAACTAAAGATGTACGAACTAGGTAGTGGTTGTACGAAAAAACTTCAGGAAAAAAACGCCGTTAACGCACAATTGGTCAGGCAATATTATTGGTCACAGTTTGAAAATAAGAGACAAACAAACACAAATGCGCCGGTAGGTGCTGCAAAATTGGTAATGTACATTTCGAATATTTGACATCCAAAGAACACTCATTAAATCCATCACATAATATGTCTGGAATAGGATCACGTACATTATGTCTTATACCTGAAGTCAAATATAGGACATAATGTACGTGATCCTATTCCAGACATATTACGTGATGGATTTGATGAGTGTTCTTCAGTATTCACCTACTGCTCCTTTTCTCAAAACCACAAATAATACTCCGCTAGTAGTAAGTGTATTATACGTACACTATCAGCGCATACAGTAATATATCTAGCGGGACTCAACAGGCGCTCAGTCTACTGCCTTGCAATAATGTTTCTTTCGGATTTTAATAAATTGCCTTTTTTATACTACCTACATAATTGACAACTTATAAAATAAAAAATAAGGAAGAAGAGAGAATAATATAAAAATGAACCCATGTCTCACAGAATCCAGGTTCTTCCAGAACCAGCTGGTTTTTTTCATTATACTTACCTCGTTTTTACAAATTTAATTTTCGTGGAAGGTTGACTTCACTTTAGCCTGTAGGTTCTTGGCATTTCACGAGGACATCTCAACTTATCGTATTCATGGATTTTCAAGAGAAGGAACGCTGTGGAATGATATATATGGTACATGGGATAGAATGTAGACAGGTGGATAGTATACCTACGCAAGGATAATAATGGAATAAGAATAATACTTATTTATAATACATTTTATTTTTCTAGAGCAGCGATCTCCACTTCGTCGCGTCAAGGTATTGAACAATCAGGGCGAAAGTAATTGCAAGCTTCTTTCCGTTTTATTATGGTACCTCATTTGATTCACCACGTACTTACCTAAAATGTTGTGGATGGAGAATTATCAAATAATATTTCATGAAACGTGGTGAAATTCGTGTTTGCAAAATGCGAATCTTTTGTTTCCGTCAACAAAAGTGTCCCGGTCCGAGTGGCGGTTGCTGCGGAACGCGGATTAAGTCGGAAATCTCTTTTCGCTCTTCCCTGAAAAGCTCACCTGATGATCCTCACTGTACGGTTTTCGTTGGTGCCCCATATGGGACATCCTCTCTGTCCCAACAGAGAGCGTTTTCGAAAGTCCGCCGTGGGACACGTCAAGTCGGCTCATACCGACGGATGAAGCTGAGGGACATGAAGTTTTCCACGCTGATCCTGAGCCTTTCACCTCGTCAGCTAATCCTGCTTCCACGCATTCTCGGCACAAGAGTGGGCTGTGAAATAAGTACATACTGGGCTGAGTAATAACGGCCGTGGGAGGTGCCTACAAACTTAATATCCTCAAACCCCACGTCATCATTACTCACTTTGTTCGTTATGACCTGAGACCTCTCACTGGTGTATCACATAGTATCACTGTCAATTTGGAATTTAAATTTGGACGTAAAGAAACTGCTTTAAAGATTTAAGGAAAAATTGGAAATATAACAAAGTTACTCTAGAGGGCTTTGAACCTGTAGCTTGCAATATTCAGTTTTAACCGCAGACTCTTTTATATCTTACGATCCCGTGAGATTGTATTATTAGGGAAACTTGAAGAAATTTGACGATCACACTGGAGATAGAGCATGGATAATGTGGATTCGAGAACCTTAGGTAATAGGTAAAATCGTTTATCTAGTTACTACAGCGCTATTATCTGGTGCTAGTCGTGTGTGATGAGAGGATGATAACCTTCATAAACTACTCGTACGCAAATCGTTTGAATGTCCAATTCAAATTAATAGTCGGAATTCTCAGACAGTCTGTGCTGTTACTATCTCATGTTGATACTAATAGAACTTTTTCTGCATTCTGTTCGAATATAGAACTATATGTTTCCTGACCTATCAAACTGGATGTGTACAGTTTGATAGGTCAGGAAACATTTAGTGCACAACTATTTAGGTAGTGTTCGGCCTGTCCTGAGCAAAGGAATGCAGAAAATAGCCCTTAACATAGATGTATCATTCGATAAATTCATAACTGATTCATGGACATGACGACATGGAGGTGGAGATCGGTACACATTATTATATTGAATGTATGTAAAAAGTTGTAAGAGTCCGTGTGGGAAAAGTCGAATGGTCAAAAAACGCTGCATATTATAGCAGCGGTTTATTATTTAACTAGATGCCCTTTCTGCGTAGGTCACTGTTTTCTGGTGTCAGTTCATAGTGGGCCATCTAGAAGAATTTGACCGAAATCGGCCTATTTACAAGTGAGAACATTAGTACCTCATATTCGTGTTTGCGCTTCCGCAGTCGCCATACAATGATCCTATCGTTCTGAAGTTCAAAGGCAATCATATCTAGGAGCTAGGCCCCAACTAACTAATCACAGAGTTTGATCAAAATCGGGCCACTCATTCGTGAGAAATTTAGTACCTATGTCGGATTCGCATTTGTTCGATTTTACAAAGCTATAAAATTGCTCTATAAAAGTGCTATGGCGTTCAGCACTGAACGGATCTTTCAGTTCAGTTCAGGTATCCGAACTGAACGGATGACCAAAGAATTGACGTTGTCACTGAACGAGCGATCCTAACCTCACCCCATTTTCACAACTCGTCAGTCCCATCAGTTTATCCGTTCATCAGCCCCTGCCTTCGCTCCTCCACGTTCGCATCGTTCTTCCCTTCCCTCCTTACCGTTCTTATCGTTCTTCCCTTCCTCGCTGTTTAGTTCACATAGTACTACTTCACTTTGTTCTCGTCCAATAAAAATGTTTCGAAAAAAGTGCGGTGTGGTTTCATTTTAATGTTGTGGATGGAGGAGCCACGGAAAAATACCGATATTGTGGGCTGAAATCAGCGTTGAAAACTCCAAGACTTGTAAAACATTATGTAGGTAGTCAGGTGGTAATTTTCCAGTGCATAGGTAATGATTTTGCATTTTATATCTATCTACTAGCCTAGTCTGTGATGCTTTTCTAATCATGTACATAGTATTTAAAATTTTTTCGTATTTTCTATCTGGTCTCCAGAGCAGAATCTGCAAAATATGATATATTTACCAACCTAAAATAGTTCCAAAATGAAAAAAATGTATATTGAGCCAAGTATGTGTCGGTAGAATATTCGGTATATTGTTATTGAATCAAACCCATAAACCCCGTTTTCGTAGTTTTTAGAGTGGCATAATTAGAGGGACTCGGTTGAAGTGGTGAACGGGTGAAAGTTTCCCAAAGAACGCATCCTATAAAGTATGTGAACTGGTGGTAAGTTAACTCGTGGAAGGGAACATGCCTACATCTCTCAAAGCCGGAAGCGTGATTATTGTCAGCTGTTCCCTAGCAACGATATCTGGGCTGGAGATAAACCGCATGATTTACACTCTTGTTGAAGAAGCTTTCGGTTCAAATTTCCGGGCCTTACTGCGAAAAATGGCTGGACGTACATGTCGTGAGTCCCTCCCGGGAACACTCCTATCATATTAAGTTCTCACCAATATCCAAACGCCAAACTAAAGCTCCGTAAATAAAGATATGAGTGGGGACAGGCGACAGAACCCAGGGTTACTCAACCTGGGGCCCCACTACCAGCTCCCTGCAAGGAGCTGGAGGGAGAGGCCCCCAAGTACTATAAAACCCCGGATCCTGGAGCCCAAGCTTCATTCGACACTTCCTCTAACCAGCTCTCTCTTCTCTCTCTTACCTTCCCTCTCAGATGATCGGTTGACTACAGCCGCCTGAGAATTTCACCTCCTCTCTCCTCCTCCTTGTCTAGATGATCGGTTGAATACAGCCGCCTAGACAAGGGACTTCTCCTTTCCTCTCCTTTACCTAGATGAACGGTTGACTACAGCCGCCTAGGTAAATTCACTCACTCACCTTCCTTCCTTCCACGCCACCGTGATGAGAATTTTAAATTCATCACAGTGGTGAACCCGACGTTCACTCAACCTTCTTCCTTCCCACCTTCCCACCTCATGTGTCGCCCCAGTCTAGTTCGGTGTCCCAAATTTTAAATTCAAATTTCAACAGTCAGTGTAAATTCGCAATTCTTGGCCCAACCTCACCACTCAACTCTCAACTCAACGCACCTCCGCTCCCGCCGATTGCGAATTTCAAAATTCAAAACAAACAACAATTTTTGAATTTTAGTTACAGACATGGACCCGAACTCTCCGACGCCGCCGCTCCTCCGGCCGTCCCTGCTGCAGCCGCCGACCGCTGCGACGACTGACGCCGCCGACAACCCCTTCACCAGCCTCTCACCACCCGGCTCCTCCGCATCCGCGACGTCCACCGCAGCCGCCACCGCCGCTGCGGCCGCAGCCACCGCCGACGTCATGACGACGTCCGCAGCGTTCCCTCTGTCGCTGCCCCCCTTCTACACGCACGACCCCGCACTATGGTTTTTCCAAGTGGACGCTGCATTTTCGGCCGCCAACATCCGCAGCCAGAAAACTAGATATTCCCGGATCATTTCGTTACTACCATACGAGATCCTGCTTCAGACTTCAGATATCTCCCCCGACGCCGCCGCTGCGTACGACGACCTCCGCAGCCGCCTCATCAACACCTACCAGCCGTCAAAGATCGCCCGGGTCGCCGCCCTCTCCTAACCTCAACACCTCGGCGACCAGAAGCCCTCCCACCTCTACCGACGGCTGCGACACCAGCTGCAGGAAACATCGGTCGGAGCTCTAGTGAAAAGAAAACAGTTAGTAATAATTATTATTTTCGCCGTGTCAGGAATGATATTGTGAGGAAAATGGACGAGGAAAGCGACGGCGGCGAGTCAATCGCCGAAATTGTTGACAAAACAAAACTGAAGGTTGTGCAACACCGGACCTCTACTGCGGCATTCCGTATCCAGGATGAGCACATCAACTCAGCATTTGGTGAGCTCTATAATACTATCATTGCCCTTTGTGAATATTTGACCCAAGCTGATCTCAAAATGAGCACTATGGCTAGCACAATTACTCAAAACACAAACAGCAAGGCTGAAACCAAAATGTATAGTACGGATGAGGATGACCTTGAACGAGAGACAAATTGGATCCTCAAAAGAGGCAAAAAGAAACGAAAAGCATCATCCTCTCCGGAAGTAGCCACCTTACCTAATCAACCCAAAGGGACATCTGTCCCTAAAAAGCAGGAAATTAAGGATTACCCCCCTCCACCCATCAACGTAATTGGTATCAAGGACTTTAAGGAGTTGAGCCCACTAATAAAATCGGCGACAAGTTCAGAGTGGAAAGTAACCGCTCTCAACAATAATAAGTGGAAGATTAATGTCCAAGATAAGGACGCGTACCGTGCTGTGACCCAAAGGCTGAAAGACGCAAGCCTTCAGTGGTACACGTACGAGAATAAGCATGATCGTCCCATTAAGGTGGTAGCCCGAGGGCTTCATCACTCCTGCCCACCACAAGAGATTATTGAAGACCTCCAAGGTAGGGGTTATAAAATCCTAGAGGCAGTCAACCTCGTCAAGAAGGAAAAACAACCCAGTGAGCAAGATGCACCAATTACGGTGCTGAAAAAACTTCCTTTATTTATGCTCTCATTTGACAAAGAGGATGATATTAAAAAAATTTATGAAATTAAGCATATCATGAATTTAAAGGTTAAAATTGAGCCCCTGAGGAAGACAACAGCACTAATTCCACAGTGCAAGTCCTGCCAGTCGTTCAATCATACACACAGGTACTGTCAAATGGAACCTAGGTGTGTCAAGTGCGCTGGTAAGCACAATACAAGTGATTGCCAGAAAACAAATGAATCACCTCCCAAGTGCATCAATTGCAAAGGCGACCACCCCGCGAACTATCGAGGGTGTGAAGTGGCAAAGGAACTTCAAAGGCTCCGTGATAAAAGGGATAAGCCGGCCAGAAAAGACACAACCACCGTACCTGGTAGAAGAGAGAGTGTATCGAATTCTAAAGGTATGAGTCAAAAATGGTCCAAGGGAGAAGTCTCCTATGCGCAAATAACAAAAAATGTAAAAGAGGTTCAGAAAGTAAAACCCACCACAGAAAATATGCTAGCACTAGTGCTGGAAAAACTGGAAGACCACAGTAAGATAAATCAAATTATATTCAACAGGCTAGATAAAATAGAACTGCAACTCTCAAATTACAAAAAATATGGGCCATAATACACTCCGTATAGCAACCTGGAATGCCAACGGGCTAGTTCAAAACATAAAAGAACTAGAGATTTTTCTCAATCAAGAAAAAATTGACGTATGCTTGATCTCGGAATCACACCTAACAAGAACATCCTACGCAAATATCAAAGGTTATAACATTTATCGCTCCGTCCACCCCGCCGATCGCGCTCGGGGAGGCTCGGCTGTGTTTATAAAGAGCAATATCAAACACTCGGAACAGCTGAAAATAGAGATCGAAAAAATGCAAGTCATCACAGTACAAGTGAGTACAAAAAACAGAACTATCAACATTGCTGCCATATACTGCCCACCTAGGTATGTTCTGAAAAAAGACGACTACGTGGACTTATTTCGCGAAATCGGACATAACTTCATTATAGGGGGTGATTTCAATGCAAAACACGAATTCTGGGGCTCAAAAACGCGCAACCCGAAGGGAGTACAATTGTTTGCAGCAGGTCAAGAAACTAAATGCAATTTTCACTCTGGAGGAGGGCCTACGTACTGGCCAACAGATGTGAATAAAGTACCAGATCTCCTGGACTTCTTTATAGTAAAAGGAATATCGGGTAACTACATACATACTGAGGATAGCGATGGCCTCTCGTCTGATCACTCTCCTGTGATCATGACGCTAAGTGACTCGGTAATCCTCAGAGAAGAGACCCCAAAACTTACTAATAAGCACAGTAACTGGGAGTTATTCCGAAAAACACTGTCCGAAAGCATTGATTTACACGTGCCCATCAGAACATCAGATCAACTGGAAACAGAGGTTGAACGATTGACCGAAAACATCCAAGAGGCGTGCTGGTCCTGCACCCCAATCAACCGGAAGAAACCTTTCTACCATTCCAACTACCCTCTCGAAGTAAGGGAATTGGTACGGGCCAAAAGAAAAGCTAGGAAAGCCTGGCAAAGGGTTCGCTCTGCAGAAAACAAAAGAAAGCTGAATGCGCTGTGCAATGAGCTCAAAGCTCTAAACCAAGAAATTGAAGATGAAACATTGGCTATCAACTTGCAGAGCCTCACTGCTGGAAAAGACACGGACTATTCTTTATACAGAGCAACTAAAGGACTTAAGCGGCCCAAAATACCAATACCGCCTATTAAACGAGAAGATGGATATTGGGCGAGGAGTGCCAAAGAAAAGGCAGACTTGTTTGCTAACCACCTTGAGGAAACATTTACCCCGTTCCCAAGGCAGACCGCAAATGAGGATGCTACAATGATAGAAAAGTCAGATGAAATGGAAATTCGGCCGGTTACCATTCAAGAACTCAAAAATGAGATCATGTTCAACCTCAGTCCAAAGAAAGCTCCAGGCTATGATCTTATAACTGGGAAAATCTTGAAAGAACTCCCAGAAAAAGGGCTAAAGAAACTCCAACACCTAATCAATGCGTCTTTTAGGCTGCAGTACGTACCACTGCAGTGGAAAGTAGCAGAGGTGATAATGATACCCAAACCAGGTAAACCAACATATGAAAAAAAGTCCTACCGACCCATCTCCCTTTTACCAATTATCTCCAAGCTCTTTGAGAAACTCCTCTTAAAGAGATTAAAACCTATAATCGAGGAGAGAAATTTAATCCCTGATCACCAATTCGGATTCAGAGAGCAGCATTCAACAATCGATCAGGTACACCGGATCACCAGCGTGATAGAGAAATGCTTTGAAGAGAAGGCAATCTGCTCAGCAGTATTCCTTGACGTCTCTCAAGCATTTGACAAAGTCTGGCATAAGGGGCTTCAGGCAAAGCTACACAAGGATCTCCCTACCCAGTATTATAGGATTTTGGTGTCCTATCTAACAGAAAGGCACTTCAGGGTAAAACACGAAGATGAATACTCCCAATTACGTGTAATAAAAGCAGGAGTACCTCAAGGTAGCGTCCTTGGGCCAGTACTCTATCTACTATACACAAGGGATCTCCCAAAATCAGCAGAGGCTGTGACAGCGACGTTCGCAGACGACACAGCAATCCTGGCAGTAGGTTCTACAGTCGAGGAAGCCTCGGGAAAACTACAGGAATCCGTGAATAGCATCCATCAATGGACCAAAAAATGGAGAATAAAACTCAACGAAGCTAAGTCAACGCACATTAACTTTACATACAGGAAAGTGAGCCCTATACCAATTGAAATAAACTCCCAGATTGTTCCATATGCAAATACAGCTAAGTACCTCGGAATGACTCTGGACGCGAAGCTCCGTTGGAAGGAGCACGTGAAGAAGAAGAAGGAAGAAATAAACCTAAAATTCAAGAAGATGTACTGGCTCATCGGAAGAAAATCCCAACTGCCTACACATAACAAAATGCTACTGTACGAGCAAGTGATCAAACCGATTTGGGCTTACGGCTGCCAGTTATGGGGCTGCACCAAGAGAACTAACTTGAAAATTATCCAAACAACACAAAACAAAATCCTCAGGAGCATAGTGAATGCCCCCTGGTATATCCGAACGGATGACCTCCATCGCGACCTTAAAATTAAGATGGTGAGCGAAGTTGTAAAAAATCGAGCAACGGATCATGAGAACCGTCTCCACAAGCACAGGAATGTCGAAGTACTGAACCTCCTGGACAACAGCGGCGATTTACGAAGACTGAAAAGGACCAAACCTCTGGACCTAGTTACATCTCACTGAAGTGATGTGATGAGTGGTAGTAGGTAGTGATCTATGAACCACAATACGTTAAATAAATTAACAGAGTGAAGTTACTAGATGTGTACACACAGTTGTAACAATAAAGATGATATTAAAAAAAAAAAAAAAAAAAACCAGCTGCAGGGCATTATGACCGCTGACATCGCACGCACATTCTGGTTACGTGCCCTCCCCCACCCCATCCAGATGGTCCTGGCCAGCCATCTCGACGGTCCCGACGAGCCCCTCCTGCGACTTGCGGACACCGTTCACGACTTGGCCGCAGCGGCCGCCGTCAGCGAAGTACGTACGCCGCGTCACCCCCCGCCTCTACGGGACCGCACCAAGTCCCGAGACCGCGACCGGCCCCCCTCCCTCGACAGACGTCGCCCCACTTCGACGGATCGCCGACGCGACCCCTCCGCCGACCGCCGTCGCCAGCGCTCACCCGAGCGCCGCAACGCATCCCCTCCTCGCCAGCGCAGAGGGCGGTCCCCGGCCGCTGCACGCCCCTCCACCTCAACCCGCCCCACCAACACCACCTACCTCCCTGCGGACCCCCCCCCACCGTTGTTTCTATCATGTCAACTTCGGTGGGGAGGCCCGCAAATGCCAACCCCCCTGCTCCTTCGCCCCTAAGCAGGGAAACGCAGACGCCCGCCGGTAAACCCGGCGGGCCCCCCTCCTCGCCAACACGGGGGGGACCATGACCAACCCCCCCCCCCCCGCCCGCATTCACACCACCACCACAAAGCCCCGTTACCCCTCCTACGCCGCCGCCACGGCTGCCAACCTCCCGGCCGCGCCTGCCAGCGCCGCCAAAACCCTCAACCCACCATCAACCGTTCCCCCACCTCGGAACGGCCCCTCCACGCCCGCCTCCAGGGCAGCCACCCTTCCGGCCGCCACTCACGCCGCCGCTCCCGTTCCCCCACCCCGGAACGGCCCCTCCACGCCCGCCTCCAGGGCAGCCACCCTTCCGGCCGCCACTCACGCCGCCGCTACCATTCCCCCACCACGGAACGGCCCCTCCACGCCCGCCTCCAGGGCACAACCCCCTCCGGCCGCCACTCACGCCGCCGCTGCCGTTCCCCCTCCCCGGAACGAAACCAACCCACCTCCTACCAAGAGGATCAGCCCCCCTGCCGACTCCACCGTTCCCCCCCTCCGGAACGGCAAGAAACCGCCCCGCGTCTCCTTCAAAGAGGACCACCCAACGCCAGCGCAAATACCCACCTCCGCAATCCTGCAAAACGCCCTGCCTACCCACCAGCGACTTTTCTTGCGCTGCAAGAAGACTAATGTACCGTTCCTGGTGGACACGGGGGCGGCGCTGTCCATATTCCCCAATAACATCCTCCGTCGTCAGGCGCGCTGCTACCGGCAACTTCTCTACGCCGCCAACGGTACCACCATCCCCTCGTACGGGACGTACCGCTCCTCCGTTTACATGAGCGGACTCGCGTACGAGTGGGACTTTACCGTGGCGGATGTGGAGAAGGCGATCCTGGGGGCCGATTTCCTAGCGTATTTCGGTCTCCAGGTCGACGTCCGGAATGCGCGCCTGATAGACCCCGCCACCAATAAACCCATACCTGGGTTTATACATGCCATCAACCACCCCCCCACACAATTTGAACGCCTCCTCCTCAACTACCGCCCCCAGCGCCGCACCTCTGCCCACATCTCCACCGTCCAACATCACATCGAGACTTCCGGCCCCCCCATCACAGCAAAGGCCCGACGACTCCACCCCCTTCAACTATCAAAAGCTCGACAACACTTTAACAAACTCATAGCCGACGGTATCGTCCGCCCCTCGAAATCCCCTTGGGCTTCTCCACTCCACATCGTGCAGAAGCCCAATGGGGATATCCGCCCCTGCGGAGACTATCGGCGCCTCAACACTAAGACCACACCGGATCTCTACAACGTTCCCCACCTACGGGATTTCTCGTCACATCTACATGGTGCTACTATCTTCTCTACCCTCGACATTTCAAGAGCGTTCCACCACATTAACATCCACCCCCCCGACGTCCAAAAAACCGCCATCATTACCCCATTCGGTCTATTCGAATACGTGAAAATGGGCTTCGGGTTGAGGAACGCTGCACAGACATGGCAGCGCTATATGGACAGCATCCTGCGAGGCCTACCGTTCGTCTTTTGCTTCCTCGACGACGTCCTGGTGGCCTCCAGGACGCCAGAAGAACACCTCAGCCATCTCCAACAGATCCTCGACATCTTCTCCACCGAGGGCCTCCTCGTTAACACTGAAAAATGCGTTCTCGGCCAACCCTCCGTCCGCTGCCTCGGCCACCAAGTCTCGTCCGAGGGCATCAAGCCCCTCTCGGACAAGGTCCACGCCATCAGTGACTTTCCGCAACCCCGCACGGTGACGGAACTCCGCCGCTTCCTGGGTATGTTAAATTTTTACCGCAGACACATAAAACACGCAGCACAACATCAACAGCCACTCATACACGCCATCCCCCAACCCTCCAAAAAAAATGACAACCGCCCCATCACCTGGACCCCCCAACTCACCTCCTCCTTCAAAATTTGCAAACAGGACCTAGTAGACGCCGCTCTATTGGCCCATCCCGATCCCCACGCCCCCCTTTCCATCACTACCGATGCGTCCGACTGGGCCATCGGGGCAGTGCTCCACCAGCACACCGGCGCCACCCCCCAACCCCTAGGCTTCTTTTCTAAAACATTGTCCCCCACCCAGAAAAATTACTCCACGTTCGACAGAGAACTCCTCGCCATCCACGAAGCCATCAAGCACTTTCGTGACTTCGTGGAGGGCAGGCAGTTCTCTGTCGTCACCGATCACAAGCCCCTGACCCACGCCCTCCTACAAAACCGCAAATCCGCCTCCCGGCGTCGCCTCCGGCAACTCGAGTTTATCGGACAATTTACGTCCGATATCCGATACTTGCCGGGGGCTGACAACTGCGTGGCGGACGCGCTCTCCCGACCCACCCCTACCCCCGCGCCGGTGGCGGAGTTACTGCCGTTCCCCTCCCCCCAATCCCTCAGAAACAAACAGAACCCTTCCACTGATCCAGCCCTCTCCAACCTCATTTCCGCCTCCAAGTTGGAACAACTGCCGCCCCTCAACCTCTGGTGCGACGTAACGGCCGATTCACCGCGCCCTTACGTCCCACCGGAACAGCGGCGGCAGTTGTTCCTCCATTACCATTCCCTTCACCATCCTGGCATTCGGGCTAGCCGGGACCTTATCAAGACGCGGTACTTCTGGCCCCACATGAACACAGATATTCGTAACTGGGTTCTGGGGTGCCAGAAGTGCCAGCGATTTAAGGTCTCGGCCCACCCCCATGTTCCCCCTCAAACCATTCCCGACTCCCTCCCGTGGGAACATGTACATCTGGACTTAGTGGGCCCCCTTCCCCCATCCGAGGGGAAGAAATACTGCCTCACGATGATCGACCGTGCCACCAACTGGGTAGAGTGCATCCCGCTCGCCCACATCACCGCGGACGCCGTCGCGGCGGCTTTCCTCACTCAATGGGTTAGCCGTTACGGTTGTCCGCGAACAATCACGGTCGATCAAGGGAGGCAGTTCGAATCCGCCCACTTTTCCGATTTACTACGTTCCCTCGGCATCCAAAAAATTCACACTACCCCGTACCATCCCCAATCCAACGGGAAAATAGAGCGGTGGCACTCGGTCCTCAAACAGGCCATTTCTACATCAACCAATTCCCCTTCCTGGACAAAATCCCTTCCCTACATTTTGCTCAGCCTACGCACATCAGCCCGTCCTTCAGACCAAACCAGCCCCGCACAAAATGCCTTTAAAGACCCGCTACGTCTACCAGCCGACATTTTCACCCCAAATCACACACCGTCAATTAACAGGGAACCGCTACACTCAACAACACCGACAAACGACACCACTTATCCCAAACGCTTTTTCACCACCACACACATGTACCTGAAAGAGCCCGGCATCCATAAAACTTTCCAACCACTTTATGCCGGGCCCTTTCAAGTCATCCGCACAACACACACCACCGCAACCCTGTTAATTGACGGCAAACCACATACAGTCCCGTTAGCCAGGTGTAAACCTGCACCTGTGCTAACCCAACCCCCTAACACTATCAGTCTCCCGCCGTCCGTTCGCAATGTCGCACCTCTTCCCGATGCACCCGTCACCTCCGTCGCCGTTTCCGGATTTCGATTCGGATCCGGAAATGGCGGCGATTCTCCGGGACGTTTTCGTCCCGGAACCGCTCTCCCCCCTACCCCCTTCGCCCGGGCCGACATCACCGCTTGTGTTCGTCCCGCCACGGATCTCCGGACTACCTCCCCGGCCCCGGCGATGGAAGTACCCCCAGTGGAAAATTCTGCGCGAGTTTCGCACGGCCCAAGCCACGGGGGTACACCCTCCCTACTCTCCCACGGACCCGTTGATGTCCTCCATTCTTCGCGAGTTCCGCCTCGCGGAACTCATGCCCCCCCCGCCCCCCGTTCAAATCATCATTCCCCCAGTAAATTTCGACCCCCCACCCCCCGTTCAAATCACCAATCCCCCAGAAAATTCCGACCCCCCAATTTTACCGCCCCCACCATTTTCAATTTTCGACCCCCCCATGTCAACTTCTCCCCTTCAAACACCCCCTCCCCCCCCCTCCATCGCCGGGGATATCCACAATAGCTTCCGCCGGGACAAAACGGCCCGGGCGGCGAAACGGACGGAGGGAGCGTCCCCATGTTCCCCGCGTCCCGGCGGCCGAATTCCCCGCCCCGCTCTGAGCAATCACGGCGGGGCCTTGAGATTCCGGAACAGTGCTGGTGTCTTCTTAATCCACTCGCACTGTACCGGAACTCGGAGCCCCGCCGTGCCCGCCTCGCCACGAGCTACGAGCACCCACCACCCCCGCACACTTCACTCACACACTCACTGTCACTCACCACACCCAACACACACCCAGGAATCGGCGGTTTTCCAACACCCCGTTCCAATTTGTCCCCCACATTTGCGCGGATATTGTAAATATTGTAAATATTGCAAATATTGTAAATATTGTAAATATTGTAACTGTTGTAAGTACTGTAAATATTGTCAATCCTCCTTCATCTCGCCCATGCCGATCACTTTCGTAAATGCCAAATGTTTATGAATCCTGACCAATACTCTCATCATCCTGTAAATACTCTCACCACCCTTGTAATGCCAGCCTTGTACATATTCATCAACTCGTCCTACTTATTTTCTATTCCTACTATGTTTACTTCTACTCTACCTACGCTCTTATCCTACGTCACTACTACTTACGCTTACTGTACCATGTAAATACTACCTATGCTGCCTGTACCATATTACTCCTAGATTTAAGAACCGCCTTCAGCTCAACCCTTGTTTGCCTCGGCCCTCAGCCCCTGTCACCTTGCGCCCTCAGCTCCACCTCTTGTTTGCCGTAGCCCTCAGCTCCTGTCACCTTGCGCCTTCAGCGACCACCTCTTGTTTGCCGTAGCCCTCAGCTCCTGTCATCTTGCGCCTTCAGCACCAATATTGGTTCAAACTGGGGGGACCTCTGTCGTGAGTCCCTCCCGGGAACACTCCTATCATATTAAGTTCTCACCAATATCCAAACGCCAAACTAAAGCTCCGTAAATAAAGATATGAGTGGGGACAGGCGACAGAACCCAGGGTTACTCAACCTGGGGCCCCACTACCAGCTCCCTGCAAGGAGCTGGAGGGAGAGGCCCCCAAGTACTATAAAACCCCGGATCCTGGAGCCCAAGCTTCATTCGACACTTCCTCTAACCAGCTCTCTCTTCTCTCTCTTACCTTCCCTCTCAGATGATCGGTTGACTACAGCCGCCTGAGAATTTCACCTCCTCTCTCCTCCTCCTTGTCTAGATGATCGGTTGAATACAGCCGCCTAGACAAGGGACTTCTCCTTTCCTCTCCTTTACCTAGATGAACGGTTGACTACAGCCGCCTAGGTAAAATTCCCTCATCCACCTCTCTCTCCTCCCAAGTCGTAGATGTTCGGTTGATTACAGCCGCCTGCGACTTTTCCTCCTTTCCTCTCCTTTACCTAGATGAACGGTTGACTACAGCCGCCTAGGTAAATTCACTCACTCACCTTCCTTCCTTCCACGCCACCGTGATGAGAATTTTAAATTCATCACAGTACAGAAATCCTGGTGGTCTGAATGAATCCTCAAGTTCGTCGATTTAAAAACGTCATAAAAACCATAGCGTTAGATTGAAAGTATCGAGTTTCGGTGTTCTGAAAATGACAACTGCTATTTTTCACCCCATAGAGATGACTGACAGTAACGCCGAGCTTCACGGACCAAATAGACCCCCAATGGGACACACAAACCGAATTTCATTAAGCAAAGTGAGGCGTTTGGCGGTGCACAGATTTTTCGGTCCAATTACGGATTCTGCTTAAATACCTTGAAATGCAAACCATCAAGTTTTGTGATGGGGGTGTCACCATTTAATTTTTCATGCTCGTAAAAAATCATCTTTTCTCTGTTGTAAATAATAAACCATAATCATATACACTTTCTTAGAATGATACACTGTAATCCATGGATAACGATGGCCCAGATGTTACTTTCTGTTCACTTGATCTCAGGGGTCTGTGTGATTAAATTGTATATCCATCGGTTGGTGTTCAACGTAATGCAAACAGGTCGAACGGAACGAAAACTCGTTCATGGTATAAAATCCGTGTTTTATGCTCGATATCACGCCGATTTTGATGTTCATCCCGGGAAACGACCCAATTAGACCTGAAACTACTATTCCGGCAGCTGAGGGGTAAATGAGTTATATTTCCAGCAAACGGCTTCGGAAGGCCATAAACCGGATTTTATACGTTCGGTTTGATGGTTTTAATAAATACGGTATACCTAATTTCCTAGGGCTTTTTTTCCTCCGGCATCATTCAGTCCGGCTACAGCTCGTGATAACACAGGTTCATAACCACTTTGAAATTTTATTAGCCTCCTATTTTGATTTTACTTCTGAAGGATTTGGCATGAACTATAACAAAAAACGTTTTCCCGAAGTTTTGCAATGGTCTGTCATGCTTACAGCCTCAATATGAAATATTTTTATCGCAGCATGATTGGAACAAACTTAAGTAATACACTCGCAGGTACTTTCACTACAAATTAGGTATTATGGGTATTCTTATAAGGTACGTAAAACATAGTTCGAGAGATGTTGAAAATCTTCGAATCCACGCTTTTGTTTGTTTATTTATAATGTGGCTAGGGTCATTTATCGTCCGTACGTAAATGACTGTAAGTATACTTACATCTAATTTCTTTTTAAACGCTGCTAATTATTACTCAACGGTTTATTATTTACCTTTATAGGTTCCCCTTATGTATAGATCACTGTTTTCTGTGGTCAATACCCTGCTACCCTCTTGCTTCCCACAATCGAGTACAGCCCTAAATCGAGTATAGGAGCCAGCCGGGCAATCACATTTCATAAATATGCTGTGGAATCAAGAATTCCATCATTAATTGTTTGTTGTTATTCATGAAGCATGTTTGTTCAGATTAAAAAAGTAGCTATCAGCCGACTCAAAAATAACCATCATTCTTCAAATGAAATAATATCTCGGAACATAGGTAAAACTCGATTTCTTATTGCTACATGCGTGGTTATACTCAGGTGCTCCCTAGCAATGATATCTGGGCTGGATGTATACAGTTTCATTCACGATCATGTTGACGAAGCCTTTCGGTACGGCGGACGGACAGACATTTTTTTATTGCAGGATTCTGTGTACCTTGAAACAACCAAAATTGAAATCCAGGAATTGAATAAATATGAACGGATTACTATCAGAAAATTATCCAAAAATTCACGTATCAAAGTTTACCACGAAGGAAAGTGGGTCCCTGCCTTGATCAGGTGAGTTTGTAATGGCTGAGGAGGTATAACTAGCCGCCCGTACGGCGTACTTTCCCCTGTGCATACAGAAAGGTAGGGAGGCAGTGTGACAGCTGCCCCTGGAACCACTGGTTTTATTATCACGCAATGCTTCCAGGAGTTGACGATTCGATTTCGCTAACCGACCGCCCCATCAGCCGCGTGTCAAAAAGATCGGGAAAGAGCCCGGATCTCTATCTCTATCTCTATATATTATAAAAACGAATCTCTGTGAGTCTGTGTGTCTGTCTGTCTGTCTGTCTGTCCGTCTTCCCACGGCCTAACGGCTCGACGGATATCGACCAAATTTGGCACGAATATCCAGTAGGCTCCCAAGTTGTGCAACGTCGCATTTTTAATTCCCTGACCATAGCGGAACTATGGTCGACCATGGTCAACTCCTGAATGGCTTGACGGATATCGACCAAATTTGGCACGAATATCCAGTAGGCTCCCAAGTTGGGCAACGTCGGAATTTTTCGGTCCCCTTCACCATAGCGGAAATATGGTCGACCATGGTCAACTCCTGAATGGCTCGACGGATATCGACCAAATTTGGCACGAATATCCAGTAGGTTCCCAAGTTGTGCAACGTCGGAATTAAGTACGATACTGCGTACAGCGAATCTCGGATAGCGAGCGAAGCGAACGGTCATGCTAGTCCAATATAAAATTGGATGGGATTTCCATATACCGTCACAAGCTGTGGGGCTAATTTTTCCCCCTTTTCCACCCACGAGGCTCAAATTTGGAATGGAGGTTTTGTGGGACTGCTGTGTTAAGGATGAAAAAGTGGGACCCCTACCCTGATCAGCTGAGTGAGTCCGTTTTCAACCTTCAAGGTTCAGATTCGGAATGAAGCTTCTGTGGGACTGCTGGGTATGGTTTACAAAGTGGGTCCTGATCAGCTGATGAGCTGTGAGGCTAATTTATTCCCGGCTCATCGGATATAGATAAGTTTCTTCAACTGCTCGTGAAAGATCGGAGGATGCAATAAACTATTTAAATGTGTAGCTTTTTGACTGCTTAAGACTGACAGGTGGGGTCTGCAGCTGCCGGCCATTGTATGGGAAAAAAACGGGCCTGATAGTATTTACATAACGGTGAAACTGTTGATAATCTTCTAAACCAAATGCTAAAATTCTGACGTTCTTGTGAAACCCCACAAAACCAGTGGTTGTCGTGTACTGCGAAACACGATCGAGTTCCCTGCTTCGTTGACCCAAAGAAATAGATCTACTACAAATGCAAGAACTGACAAGTTTTGAGTTGAAAGTTCCAGTCACGCAGCTTGACTGTTATACCTCTGGGCGGCAGCCGTTCGTCGTGTACGGGCAAAGGGACGGCCCACTGTAGAATTGTGGCTGGGAGAATAGTAACAGCATTGGCCGGCCCCGGTCGCCCATCGGCTGCCCCATTCTGCTAATATTGACGGAGCCTTTGCTAATTCCGTAGACAGAGAAGAAGAGAAACTCCTGCTGTTGACACGGCCGCGGAGGTCTTTACGGCGCTTCCCACCTTCTGCCTCATCCAATAACGAACGTCGCTGCGATGGTCCTCGTCCATAATTCACGGCGGCGAGCGTGGCCTCGGGGCGAGACGATCTTCGGATTCATTCGAAATATCCAGCAAACCCTTGGAGTACCCGAGTCCGTGAGGGATTTCTGAAAATCACCAAACTTTGGTCTTTGATCGAATGAGAAATAATAATTAGGTATTGATTTCAGCGTATTTTCGAGGAGGAAAAACACGGTATTGCAATGGGTGCCAAATTTGTATTTTCATGAATTTGTGAAATATGTTTTCTTTTCCGTTTTAGAGCATTCTGAATCTATCGCTAGATGTTAACATTCTAGCATGGATAGGTAGGTAGGTACCTAATATGCTTTTGAGCTAGGGGGTCATTATGAAATTTGAGTGGTGACGCGAAGTTGATTGATACCGACGGCTGTTAACATGTAATAACGGGGCAACCATTAAATAATTTATTTTATTGCAAATTAGAGGTTGCACTACGCAGCAGTTATGAATTGCCAGTGTCGTGTGTTACATTGCTCGTTGACAGTTGCGATATATATTTAAATGAATAAGGTGCGAAGACCACTGTGATAACTGTTCATACAAAAAATGCCTCGATTACTTCCTACTCCCACATTTTCTCCGCTTCGCGAGAAAACTCAAATGTGGATGTGAGGAAAACATTGAAATGCTAGGAATCAGTTAAAATATGATTCCGGCCCAAAATCATATCCATGATTCAACGTTTTCCGTGAAGTAGAGAAACGTTTCGTGTAGAAGAGTTCCTAGATGTCTGCGCAAATTTTCATCCATTATGTCTGTATGTGTTTTTCCAGACTATATTTTTTGACCGTGGCTACGCGACAGTAAAACCCAAATTTCGTCCATTATGTTCTTTCCTATTATTCGGAATAAAATTTCGGGAATAGGTAAGCAGTTTTGGAAAACAGAGTGGGCCAGAAATGCTGAAAATTGGTAAGCATTGCTAAACGTTAGGTAACAATAATCAGTTTCCAAAACGAAAAATGTATTTGAAAAGAAATCAATTTACCAACCAAAAGTGGATCAAATTCGAGTTTTGTGGGTCAAAAATTGCTGGTTCTAGTCGTCATTTGTGACGATGTGGCTGTTCTTGAGTCGTTTTTTGGTCCAGTGGAGATGGGGTCGTTTGGGGAAGCCTAATCTGTATGCCTTTGGGGAAGCCTGATCTGTAGGAGGGGGACTCTCGAGGGTCCACCGTTACTCCTCACTCTATCATATGGTAGCAGAGCGTGGTTTGGTAGTATGCGCTGAGTAACTCACTATACTTTGTCCACTTTTTGTGGGCTTTCCAGGAGGATAACCCCAAAGGTTTCCAGAAGGATTCCTTTACAATCATCCTGTCCTTTTGGTAATACACACATCTATTGGCTTCCTCACCTCCTTTCCCCCCTTCAGAGTTTCACTATAATTAAAATATATTGAGGTCATTTGAAGGCGATTAATGCCATGTCCCAGTTTACGAGTCCCAATAGTTGTTCCATCCTAACGATGGAGGTTGATCACCTTGAGGTTTACCAGATGAGCACAGTTCACTGGACAACAATACTCGTGTGTTTGCTTTGTTCTTCGCCAGTAAAGGTTATTGAGGTAGTACCATTACGATACAGGTTAGTCACCTTGAAGTTGTTCCAGAACTTCATACTACTTTTCATTCCCCCTTTTCCCTCTCATACATCTGCTACCCAGAGGTATCTCATGTGGGGAGGAGTGTGACGATGTGGCTGTTGTCAAGTCGTTTTTTGTTCCGGTGGAGGCGGGGTCGTTTGGGGAAGTCTAACCCGATATCCCTTCTTAACCGGTGATAATCTCGCTGGTATATATGAGGGGAACTCTCGAGGGTCCACCGTCACTCTCCTTACTCTGTCATAGGTATACTTCCTATAAAACACATAAAATTGCTAGCAAATCCCCCTTCCCCTTGAACCTATAAATTTGCACTTAGGTAATAGTTTCTCTGACTGATTTTGTAATATATTGCCAGGTGCTGTTTTAAACTGCTAACGTTTCTCTAATGAAGGCACTGGATTTTTAGCATCCCGTTTATTCTAGTTCTTAATTTGTTCAATAGATAGTTACCGATTTGTCCTGGTATGATTCAAATTGAAATTAGCCTTTCAAAAGTATCCTCTTGACACGTCCACCGCTGCTCATAAAAAACTTTCTGCATAGGCAACCCATCAGTGTAGGTCACCGATCTATACGCAAGGCCGTTGAAATGTACATAACCATACATACAGACCATACAAAAGTAGGGTAAATTAGCGGAAATGTTGTGGTTTGAGCGCTGTGGCCTCCAATGGGTCGCACATAATACGTCTTGAGCAGTCGGACTCGATTATAATTATAAGTAAACCATCTAAATCCGACTGTGAGACTCGTCTGCGCATGTGCAAAGGTTTCCTGCATATCCTACATAAAGCAACACGACAGACAGAACAACCGTGGATATCCAGTTTTTCATACATTTTACATTGATTTACAGATAGGTAGGTATGATAGATAGGGCATATAGTAATAATATTGTTCTATACACTATTAATTTCCATCACATTATGAACCTTCTCATGTATTATGTATTTTAAGTTCCTAGGTCGTATATGATAATTTTCCTATTCCTTTGCGTACCTAGTTATTCATCCAACGCCAACTACTTACTGCGAAATTCAGCGACCCCGGCTGTTCCTCAATGGATTATACAACGGAAAGGAGCATCTCCAGCTCTTTGATATGCGCATACATAAACATCATTACTTAGAGGGCGTATGAAAAATTACTCGCCCAACTGCGGAATGCGATGCACATTCCCTTGGATGTTAACCCTACCTTTAGGCACTAGCCCTCAGAAGATACAATCATCATCTTCCTACGAGGATGTAGATAGCCTTTCTCTCTTTCAAAACAGATACGTTTGGTGGGTTACCTGAGGTATTTAATGATTTAGACATTTCAAATACAAAGATACCGTACCTTTCTGGTACGGTATGTATACATACGGCGAACTATTGTTAAGCTGGGTACCATTCCATCTCAATAACAATTCGTGTTTTTAGATTCCATGGATAAGCCTCACCCAAAAACCGATCTATCTTCTAATGTAAAATGATCGATAATGAGGGTAAGTGCCTATACCTACCTAAAAGTTCAGATCTCGATTTTGTTGTTGTTATGGGCCACTATGAGGCAGAGCCGAAGCACTGCTCGACCCACGGGCACTCTAATAACAATCGATGGGGTAGTCACATTAATACCAAATGATGAGTGAATATTATTGAACTTCCCACCTCGAACATGTCATTTTATTTCTAGCTCATCTCTCTTGCGATCAATACCTACCCCAAACCTTCTTACATAAATGTTAGATTTTCTCTGAAGCAATACATTCTATTATTGTTAGGACACATAACCACAGAGCTCATAATCGTAATCTACCGACAGAACGTGGACTTCGTAGGGTGATTGCAAAAGTTGAATGTAAGGGGGTGGGAGTGGAAATGCCTCTCGCAGCCAATATAGTTACTGCCTTAACGATTGATTGTTGCTGTGAACATACCATTACCATTAACATACTACCCCAACTGATATTTGAATAAATTTAGTCGCTTAATGTGATCAACCATGTAATGTGATCAAAATCACGATCCTCAATCCATTTCTTATAATTATACTATGTTAGAGTGGATATTGCTGGATATTGCGATCATGAATGATGCATAGTGTGGTCAAACAGAGGCCGAGAGAGTCTCGTTTCTGAAGTTTGGCCTTGTTGTGTTCACACAATTGCCATATTGGCATGTCAGATTCTCCGGGTCTCGATCCTGAGACTGCCGTCAACCACCAGGCCATAGTTTGCCCTATGGGATCAGGGAATAATCGAGCAGCCCACCATCGAAAGAAAATGCGGTTTTTAGTCTCTGAGGGTGTGGGTAACGGAGTTGAAGCAGGTGACATCGCAAAGAAAGCTGACGTACTGGAAGCGTTGCCGATGTGCTCGCAGAATCATGGGAACAAGTCACCCCTTTTGCTATCGGCAACTGTTTACGAAAAGCTGGGTTCATCTTGACCGCTGATGAAGAATTGTGAAACACCTGACGCCGATGAACCTGTTGAGCCCTCCGTAGAACAATGGGCCTACATAATTATGGCATTCTTTCTGACGCTGAAATTGTCATGGTGATTTCAGTAGGTACCAGAAAATCCCGAAAGCGAAGAAGAAGAGGAAATGTCAAAACCTCCAGCGGTCAATGACATAACTTAGGGTCTTGAAACAATCAAGAGAGCACTTCGAAAATACGGGGATGAAGAGAATTTTCGGAGTATTTCTAAAGTCAATAACAAAATGTTCATTGTAAGTTAAACCTTCGGACGTACCTACAGAAATGCTGGAAATACATTTATTGTTTCTTTCATGTGCAGTAATTGAAATAGCTAATTATTATGGTTTCCACCAATTTTGCCCCTATTAGGCTCCTACTTTCGACAAATTATCTTTGATCATTGATAGTGCCATTTAATTTTCTTGATTCACCTGTTGATACTACTTACAGTGTTATTATACAAGTTTATGGTGATTTCAGACAATCTCCCAGGTTTATAAAAAATGAATTTTGCGAGCTGAACCTTCGTTACAAACTCAATTCTCCACTCTTTGGTCAAAATCAACTTCATATTCCTTCTTCTCGTCCTAAAAAACGTGGAAAACGATAACTCACAAGCTCATGTTCACTAAAACCTCAAAATTCCTCGAGAAACCCTCTTTGTACACCCATTTTTCTCCCATAACACCCCTGGGTGTATTCCGATCGGGCTTCCGAGCTTCGGCGCATAACTAGAATCCAAATGTATTTCAACTGTGTTTGGGGACCCAAACTGTGTGCGGAAAACGACGATTATAGACCAAATTTTAACGTAAATTTAAGGTTGAAACTTGGTTACAGCCTCATTTTTCACTCTTTTGTCAAAATCGACTTCATATTCGGTCCCCTCGTCATAACAAAAAAAATACACTGCCAAGGTGATGGCACAGGAGCTTCCTCGTCACAATCAGAGTGACCCATTATAAAATAGAACAGACTCGGAAGCAAAATAACATAACATTACATTACATTACATTACATTACATAACATTACATAACGTTAAATATACATATTACATTACATAACATAACATTACATAACATTACATCAAATATACATATTATACATAACATGACTTCCATAATACATTACGTCCATTATACATAACTAGCCTGACCGCTCGCTTCGCTCGCTATCCGAGATTCGCTGTACGCAGTATCGTGGAACCAACAAACGACGGAAAAATCCCATACCCTACCGGGTATTTGTGCCCAATTTTATCAAAATCCGTCAAGCCATTCAGGAGTTGACCATGGTGGACCATAGTTCCGCTATGGTCAGGGAATTAAAAATGCGACGTTGCACAACTTGGGAGCCTACTGGATATTCGTGCCAAATTTGGTCGATATCCGTTGAGCAATTCGGGATTCGACCATGGAGGGGCCCATGGATGCGCTATGGTCGACCGCGGGGGTAGTCCGAAGGGTCGATCGTAGATAGAATTTCACGTAGATTACGAATACGCGATAAAAAATAGGGGTTACCATTTCAATTAACGAAGTTGACCATGGTCGACCATAGTTCCGCTATGGTGAGGGAATTAAAAATGCGACGTTGCACAACTTGGGAGCCTACTGGATATTCGTGCCAAATTTGGTCGATATCCATCAAGCCATTCAGGAGTTGACCATGGTCGACCATAGTTCCGCTATGGTCAGGGAATTAAAAATGCAACGTTGCACAACTTGGGAGCCTACTGAATATTCGTGCCAAATTTGGTCGATATCCGTCGAGCCATTCAGGAGTTGACCATGGTCGACCATAGTTCCGCTATGGTCAGGGAATTAAAAATGCGACGTTGCAACACTTGGGAGCCTACTGGATATTCGTGCCAAATTTGGTCGATATCCGTGGAGCCGTTTGGCCGTGCATAGAAGGACAGACAGACAGACAGAGATTCGTTTTTATAATATAGAGATTGCGAAAGTTATGCGTGTTTGAAGAATTTCACGTTAGCGCATGCGCAGGGCGAACCGCTGGCTCTATCATGTTGAAATTTATATGGGACCTCAATGGGCCCTACCCGCTTAATCCCTGAGAATTACATTGAAATTGGGTGAAATCTTTGGTTACTACGGCTGTAACAAGGAAATTGAATCTATTTCACGCCAGCGCATGCGCAGAGCGCACCGAGGGTCCGATCATGCTGAAATTCATACTGGAACTCACTAGGCCTTGTCCAAACAACCCTTGAAAATTTGAGCGAAATTGAATCAAAATTGTGAAAGTTATGCGTGTTTGTTGATTTTAACGTTAGCGCATGCGCAGGGCGTACCGCTGGATCAATCATGTTGAAATTTGTATGGGACCTCAAGGGGCCTTATCCGCACCATCCCTCAAAATTTGAGCTGAATCAATTCAAAATTGTGGAAGTTATGGCTGTAACAAGGAAATGCGGACAGACTCACAGACTCACAGACCGACAGACACGGAACCAAATTTGTTCAGTAGGCTTTGAAACGCAAAATGCAAGTGGAAATTTTGATTTCTGAAGACAAAAATGTTTTGGCTCACGAAAGTGAACACAAGGCTTCCGCTGCTTCGCAGACTCGGAAGCAACAAAACGCTGGAAATTGTTACACAACGGTATATTATTTACCAGTATACATGCCCCTTCTGCGTAGATAATATTATAAACCGTTGCGTAATAATTTACCGTTGTGTAATACTTTACCCAATGATGCTTCAGCGTTTGTTCAATTTGCAAAAGTACCTATCAAGAAAATCCAAAAGAGCCATCATGTTTCAAGACGAATAATATCACAGAACATCCATCTCGACTTCATACAGCCATCCGTGATTATAATCAGGTGCTCCCTAGCGATGATATCTGGGCCGAATTTATACCGTTTGACGAAGGTTTTTGGTGCAAACGAACGGCTGGTCGTACAATGCTCCGGGTGGTCTCAAAAAATTCTTTAGTTCAAGGTCAATTTAAAAACGTAAAAAACCATACCCTTCTATTGAAATTTTTCGAGCTACGGCGTTCTGAAAATTTCAACCCCTACTTTTCACCCCTTAGAGATGGCTGACAGTAACGACGAGCGTCGAGGACCAACTAGACCCCAAACGGGACCTGCAAACCAATTTTTGTTAGTTTTGGTTCACGGTAACGAAGAAAAGTTACGGCGGAGTTAGATACGGTGTACGGCGGACAGAAAGACTTTTTTTATTGCATTTTCGGATTCTACGTACCTTCAAACGTGAACCGTCAAATTTTGAGGGGGGGTTCTTTTTTCATGCTCGATTCCAAAGGTTCATTTTTAAAAATAATAAACCAAAATGTTCAAACCTAACTGACGGAGTATTTCGAGGATCCCTGACATTTCGGAAGTGCTGGTGGTGAATTTGGACGACATTGTATGCACGCTTATTGTAATTTACTTCAGTTGTCATGACTCTCTGACTTGGCAAATTCTGGTTTTGTTTATTGTGATCTACCGTGTAATGTTATCAAATTCGGAACCCCCAGCTTGATCACATTAGGCGGTAACCACTGTTTACTGATTTGATACTATGTCGAAAAATAATGAACATCGAGGGTTGTTGGCAACTTTTGGAAGTGTCAATCAACCTGTCTTGGTGTCAGTTTCACTAGAGTTTTCCTCGTATTTTTCAGGTGAAGGCGGAGACCCAGAGTTTGCATTTCCAATTGGCAACCTGACAACTCCAGTTGGTCGAGAAGCAGTTCTCTCGTGCACCGTGAACAACCTCGGAAAATACAAGGTGAGAGTTTCATCAGGCTAATTATTAAGAGACTAGCAGGATAACCCGTTGAACTAAATACAACGGGTTCTAGAGACAGGTAAATAGTGACCGAGGTAGTATTTGAAAAAAGGATGAAGAAGTGATGAAAACAGTGGATCCACTTACCTAATCTCGGAGCGATTAGTCTGGCAATGAATCTCACCACTACCCAGGAACCCGTCGTGAAATATTCAAGTCCTGCTTCTAACAAAGCCGCCACTCCATTTTGAAGACTGTACACACATTTTCACGATCGTGTAAAGAATCACATGGTATGGTAAGAAACATGAGGGCAGCTACCTGTCAACCGCGCGATTATTAATATTCTGACGATAAAATCACGATCGTCACACAAATTCTGAAGTCATGTCCCGCAAAAATCATTTTAGTCGTTACGGATGAAACCGCCGTAATAATTTCTTTCCGGCAGCGCCCACCTTATTCCGGCTTGAGGTCGAAAATGATCCGCGACATGGGCTGGACGGAAGCAGCGAAAAGCACGGAACTCGGACGCTGTCGTTAGCGACGGCCAGGAATACTATCGGAGAAGGTCTAGAGGATCGAGCGATAGCCATGTACAGTAACCTGGCCCGGAACTCCCTGATCACAATGACTTCTTCATGAAAATCCGTTCACCCGTTTGGCCCTAATGTCACACACACACACGCACGCAGGAACTCGCTAATTATATAATAGGGCGATTCGCTTGTTTGATTTCCCAGTTATTATATTGCTTTGCTGCTTTACAGCACCCACTGTACTTAAGGTGGGGAAGGCCTCAGGGTGGGACAAATGAAGTAAACAATAAATATCTGAATGTATAAAAACATGAATTACTCTGGCGGACTGTGTCATGTGGATGGACAACCTCTTCTTTCGATAAAAATTGTTTCAAACAACCCCTCAAACCTCGTAACATTATGAGGAAATTTAGCGCTAATATAATCAAAATAAGTGAGTGATGCAACTGTTTTGTATCGAACATCTTTTCGATAATAAAGTCATTCAAGACATCTTGTAAGTGCAGAACATTTGGTACTTACGCTTATGGGTATTTAGCGTAAGGGGTCACTTCTCGCTCATGCTTCATCTATTCTAGTCGACAGGAAAGTTTTTTTTGTTTGTTGGGTTGCTGAACACGAATCTCTGAGGGGCCCCATCCGATTTTGCCCGGGAACATGTCTTCTCCCAAAAAAAAATCGTAAATTCGACACTTATTTTGGTTTTTTGCCTATAGTATAGGCAAAATGATATTATCTCGAAAACTATGCGTTTTTTCGAAAATACATTCATAA
Organism: Leptopterna dolabrata; assembly: GCA_954871275.1. Classification (NCBI taxonomy): domain Eukaryota; kingdom Metazoa; phylum Arthropoda; class Insecta; order Hemiptera; family Miridae; genus Leptopterna; species Leptopterna dolabrata. Next base: position 41,773,494 of record OX940977.1, on the reverse strand, counting down.
CCAAAATTAAAGCAGTCAAAATTTACTTCATTTCATGTATCTGACAGTTTGTTCTACGGCCAACACTCCAACCCCTACAATCCAGCGAAAACGGCCAAAAATCCAAAGAAAGGCAGGAAAATAATTATGTAGGCCGTTTTACGCCCGATTCATGAGGAAACTATCCATTCCGCTCAGTTACGATGCCGGCTACGATGTTGAAGCTGATGAAATGCCCGTAAAAATACATGATAAACACATTTTATGTATTTCAGGTTTAGGTATCGGAACAAGCGTCAAGAAACATGCGGATTTAGGTGGTCGAAGTTCCTAGAATTTGACTTTTGTCTCTGCCCCTATAACCTCGGTAAATAATCTATCTACTGAATGATGTTGACGTATTTATCTCTGAATATTTAGATCAAAATGAATATAGTCAAGCCAATAAATTAGGGTAAATAAATTATGAAAATAACGATTGTGTTTGGAGGTAAAAAACCGTGAAATGTTGGTAGGTAGCAGATTAAAAAACGCAGCATAATGTACCAAATGCAGTATTATAATGAATGTGCGACCCTATAAAATACAGATGAATTTACAAAATAATTGTTATGGATAATAATAGTTGTTATGGATGAACCAGGCTGGTAATATATGTCTCAGCGACACCTGTATTGGGCAGATAGAGAAAAAATAGGTATCCATCTATTTTTTCCAAATCGTCCACCTCTTCAGCTTCTTCTGTATTAATTAGTTATTCACTGGGACTCCCGAGGACCTCCACGGGACTCCTACCTCAGAAACTAACCTAAACCTAAGAAATATTACTAAGTGATTCAGATTCAGAAGAATACTGCGAAATCATGCGTGGGGTTCAGAGGCTGAATAAGTTCTGCAGCCACCGAAATTGCGCTCAGTGCACACTTGAAAAACGAATTTGAACTTGACTAATAGGTCCTCCTGAGTGGTAGGAGGGGGGGGGGGGGGACCTCGAGCCGTACGTTATGCCCGTGTTTTTCGAATTATGCGCAAAAATTAGTGGTGGATCTGGGATGTTAATCGAAACCATTGACGTGTTCGCTGAGCCCTCTCCAATGAATTTACGCATGCTTTCCCGTTTTTAAGGATTCAGTTAGTGGATACCTCTTCCAGTTTTGCCCAAGTTTTATACTAGTATTAATTGAGGATCCATCAACGAATCATTAATTGAAGTAGCGATAAGGTAAGGAAGCTATAATACTGCTCACCTACTTAGCACACTTCTTTTTTCTCAGTTCCAAATACGTGTCTCTTCTTCCATTCGCCTTTTCAATACGTACGTACCTACTTAATTATTCAGAAATTTTCAAATCATTAATTATTCAGTGTAGAATCACACTGAATAATTAATTAATGATTTGAAAATTTCTGAAGTCCTTGATTTGAAAATTCTGCTAGTATAAAATATTTACCTACTGTCATCCCAGCTTGGGCAGTTCAAATTAAGTGTTTCCGCTTGAAGAAGTAGGTAGGTGAAGGTCCCTTGGAATGGGATACACTGCAGTTCGTTTTTGGAAATCCGAACAAACTAGGAAACTAATATACATCGGACTGTGAAAAACTGCAGATTAGATAAGACCGGGACGCCATTACCCGAACGGATCTTATGGGAAGATAGCGGACGTTTGTGTTAGGAACTAAGTTTACGAACCATTACACTAAAGGGGCGTCCAGTGTATATTTACTTCTTTAACTAAACAAGTTCAATTTAAATAAGAGGTGAGTGGTGTGGGTGGGTGGGACGGAGACTTTCTAGGACTCGACCACGCGGGGTTCCCCACGACCGTTTTCCAGAAATGGGAAAACTTTTCGACATTAAGCTAAGGGGGAGGGAGGTGTAATGTTTCAGAATTTCATTGCTCCAACTCCGTCGGAAGACTTGCAGAAGTCAATTCCGCCTTCTCATGATATACCTACGTGAGCGAGGGCGCTAAATGCGACTTTAAGGGTGAAGTGCGTAGGAGCACGAAAAGAAACGTTTCATGATTTTTCATTCCAAAGCTTGCATGTGCTTACTCGACCAGTGATTAGCTGTTCACCTCTAATATAAACATGTGAAGCCTACTGGGACTAAAGGTTGGATAACAAATTAGTGGTGTTCAACATAAAAACAGTTCCCCCGGGATATACATAAAAGAGGATGAATCCAGGGTTATTATAGAGAAAGATTTATCAATGCAACCTCACGCTGGAAGAGCGGCTTTTGTTTTTCATTGTTACGTTGGTGGTATGGATGAGTTGGAACTGCCCTATTCAGCGATTCTCGATGACAATACGCTATGTATTTCAATGGGTAAACAATTATTGGAACTTAAGCGTCCCACCACCACCCAGGTCTCGCCTTTTCACATAACTCGTATGATGTTTCCTGTTTAGTCTTCAGGAAGAAAGAAGGGAAAATAGAGGAAAGTTTTAGAGGAAGGTTTTTGAGGAGTCGTAATTTTTTGGATCGCTGAACACGAATCAGATGTTTGCCCCACCCAATTTTGCCCGAAAACATATTTTTCCCCCAAAAAACATGTAACTTTTGGCTGTCGGTAATGACTTATTACCTAAGCCTATTTTATTTTCCCATTGTTGTCATACCCCAACCATAATTGTATATTATTTTGCCCTATTATTTTCTTAGTTAGGATGTGTTATTTTTGAGGTTTCGATAGAATTTATGTTTTTAAGATTTTTTTGTTTTCCTCATCAAGTTCAAGTCCATCGATGAATTCAACGACCACCTCGGTCGTTATGCATAGTGCAAAATTATGTCTAACTCAATCAATGTCTAACTGAATTACCCAAATTCAGTATTCCTTCCACGAGCATCACCTTCTGATTCGTGAATCATGAATCATTACAAGGTAGTATGTGCCGAGATGCTTGTGAGCGGAGCTGAGGTTTCAGACAGTTGACAATCTGTGGGTGTACAATATATCAAAATCGATCATTATTACGCCCACTTGATATATTATGTAGCTTTTGGTTCTCGAAGACCGATTCGGTTTACCAACGCCTACTGACAATTATATTAGTCCAACCATGACGACATTTAACTGTCATTGAAGCAATGTCAACACACGTTGTATCGACTTAATAGGTACTGTCATACTTGTAATACTGTCATACTTGTAATACTGTCATACTTGTAACCCATCAGCTTATCGGCGGCACAAGTTCTGTGAGGCTGGGGTCCGGCTTAAAATATAGCAGCAAACTGTGTAGGTAAGTAGCAAGTAAACACCAAGTTGATTCAGGTAAAGTAAGAAATAGTTTACATGCATGTAAATTTTAAAAGGAGATAATTAGTGCTGTAGGTTGGTTATTCTAAGAGGGAAAGACAATCGGAGTCCTATTCGTTTAGAGGTACAGGTTCTGTTTGCCATAAAGGCCCACATGGCGGTTTAGGATCACAGGTATAAAGGCGCACATGGCGGTTAACAGTAAATATTAAGCCATGCCACAGCTGTAAAGGTGCACATGAGGGTTAAGAGTAAATACTCGGTCACATCACAGACAAAGGCGCATGTGGCGGTTAAGGTTGACAGGCATAAAGGCACAGGTGAGGATGAGTAATCTATTTTATATTTACACAATAGCTAAAGGGTTCAAACGAACTGGACTTAATCCTATGAGGCCTTATGTGGTATAGTTTTGGGTGGTTTTTAATTAAACAAAGCCACGGAAAGAAGGGCAACAGTTTGCCAGTTCGTATGCATATGACTTTTCACAGGGATTAAATGCAACTCACTTATTGTCTTGCAGGTCGCTCTTCACGTGGCACTCGGGGGTCCTGATCGAACTCGAACTCAGGGTATTATATTTGAAGCTTCTGATCGGCTTGCACTCGTATACTTGTAACAGTGTGGCTGTTTTCTCGAGGGTCCACCACCACCGTCACACTCTGTCACATACTTGAAGCTTCTCAGTTCTGATCAGCTCTCACGGTTGCCTCCTTGGAGGTCTTTGGGCTTTTTCTCTACCAGCTTGATTTCTTTCCCCTGGGTTCCGCGTGATAAGGATTTGTATGTTCGGTTTCGTGACTATCAAGAGATGCTGTGAGTCTTCCGTCACTGGTTCGGGCCTTGTGGAAAAGTGGCTCAACAGAAGAGCGGGGTGTGGTTGTTTCGGGCCCAATCAGCATCGGCTTTGTCTCGCCACCAAAAGATGGTTCGAGGGGCGTCTCGTATGCGGCCTTTTCTTGCTGCTTGTAGGGGATAGTGGTCCAAAAAAGAACCGATATCTGCTTCTCTGCGCCGGGAACTGTAAAAATCCTCCCGCATGGAAAAAAACATGTAAAAATCCTCCCACCATTTTCGTGCATTGTAAGAATCCTCCCGCTCGACCCGGCGCAAAAATGTAAGAATCCTCCCGGGTTTCAAAATAGACGGACACACGAATTTACGGTTCTGCACTGGCTTTTACTATATTAGTGGTAGTCATAATGTCAATAAATAACATAAATATCAATCAATCAAAACATAAATGTCAATAAATATAATAAAATTCTATTCGGTAACCATGTGCTGGTACTTGTGGGACATAATTTTAATAAGGGAATACAGGGTCAGCTCCCCTCTCCCAAATTTCTGAATGGTACGAGTTACCCACTTGTCTTTTTTTTTGTACGGTTGTTCCGGAGATCGTGGAATTCAGAACATGATGCTATTTTTACGTATGTCTCGCTCTGTATGGTAATTAAACTGTCGGTGAAATGGTATATGTTTGGATGAGGTGAGTTGAAATTTGTCTTGAAATGGCTGTGAAATGATTCACAGGCATTTTTTGTGGACATGGATGTGTCGTTAGACCTAGCAGCCCACTTAAGTGGAGGAAAACTTGCTGTTTCCGAGATGTAGGTGTCGTGAAGGTAGCCTGAAAATTGGTGGCAACGGGTGTCCATAGGCATGTCCTTGACCCATTCACAGAAGCCGTCTTCCACTTCATCGGGATACTAGCTCATGTTCACCTGTTCTGATCAAACGCAACATCCTACGAGTTTGATCTTTGCTCGTGGAAACCAGATTAGGGGACCGACTCACCTAACGATAAGGATTGATGTCCGGAGGATTTTTACAACAACACGACCGCTCGGGCGGGGCCGCTTGGGAGGATTTTTACATACCCGTTTTTACGATCCTGTCAAGCGGAAGGATTCTTACATGGCACCCTCTGCGCAGTACTTCATCTGTGGGGTTGTTCTTGGTCAGTCCGTCACCAGCGTTCTCTTGGCTGTGTCCTTTCGAGGCAGTGCTTCCCCATTCATTCTTGCTGCTGGTGATAGTGATCTATGTCTTCTGTCTCTCTCGATGTATCTTTTCCATTTGGTTGGTGGCTTTTGAGGAGGATGATCCGATAACTTTTGTTAGTCCTAAAAAGGACTGTTCAAAAGTTTGTCGATCCTTCTGCTCACCTACTGCCATAGGTACGAATCAATAAAATTATTGGCGTTGAATTAATTGATTCGACTTTAGCGTATCATAATGTACTTACCGGTTCACTTTGTGAGTAGGTACTCATCTTCGTATTCCATTCGACCTCTGTGTCAAGTCCCATAAACATATTTCTGAATAGTGGATATGTTGAATGATTTTAATGTTATAAATTCAAAACTGAAAATGAAAACTGGTTTTGATGAATGTGTTAGAAAGCGGAAGGTGGAGGAATGAAGTTTGATTGAAAAAAAAAAAAAAAAAAGTTTAAAGAAAGGTACTAACCTATTCAATAAACGGTTTAAAATGCATGGAATCAATCGTTGTAGGATTTCTGTACGTAAGTTAGTAGCGACGTATGTGTAGTCCCCCTCCCCCATCATATACAATAATGCTATCACTCGGAGTTCAAATTTTGGAAGTAAGTACCTCCAGATATTCGAGAAACATTAAAACCTGGCCATCCAGCTTGGTAGCTATCATTTTTTACCCTGACCGTTTTCCCCTATCCTCCCTCCCATAATCATCTTTTTGGTTCGAGTTCCCAATTCCAGTCACCAGATGCGAGTAGGTACTTATTGAACTGCCCTCCTATGCCTGGCCGATTTTAGTCACAAAAATAACATTTAAATATTACTCTTATAAATGTTGTTGTCTCAGATCGCCATTTCATAGATTTTTTGCGATTTTTTACGAAGCAGTAACACGTATTATTGAAACCTTAATATTTTAAGCTATTTTCTGTCATCCACAATCATTTATCTATGCATCTGTCCTTTCATTTAAAAAAAATTCGTTGAAACCCAAGGGTTGGTTTCTCAGTGCTATAATTTTGATTTCTATATTATTAGTAATTTTTTTTTTTCATCCCAAGTCATGCAGTTTTATACTGAAAACTCAACTCCCATTGTTTACGCTGAATACGCAAACATGTTCATAGTACCAACTCTCCTTTCTCGTTCTTACCCACATATTTATTTATTCTTGTATTATTTTTAATAAACATAGTTATTCAGTACCTTAATGTCGGGGTCTTCGTTTATTCAGTCATTTGGCCACCGTACCTATCTAATTAGTGAGAGCACCAGAATAAGTAGGTACCATTACTGTATTCACCCTCTTCACTCAAAAGCTTATTCTCTTCGAAAATTCGCAAAAACGAAGAGATATTGCACATATATGGACATAGGAAGAATAGATCGCGTGACTTCCAGTGATCGTAGAGTCAGTATTTTCGTGCTATCTGATCAGATTGACTAAAGAGTAATATTTAACCGTTCTTTTCTATGTCTGAGGATTTCCAGTTTTGGAGATTTAGGGTTTCGCAAAACCGCCTAGTAATAAAATATTATTATCGATCCAAAAATGTAAAATACCTGCATGCTCCAACTACCTAAGTGGTACAGTAGAGAGATATATTAAGTAGATATTCGTTTCGTATTGCATGTGGAGGGGATGCACTTAACTTTCCGGCACTTAACTCTTGGCATGACGTGGAAAACTGCCTGTATTTGTAACGTCCCCGTCGACGTCATAGAGGGAAAATGCTTGGCGCTACACGCACGTAAGTGAGAGTTTACACGGGTAATCCGGTAACATCTATTATTTCATTATCAGTTGCTAGCGCTTCTGCCCCATGGGTTCTTCTAATCTACATATGTACATAGAGATTAAACGTCTCTTCAACCCTTTCACCTGGTTCGCTCTACCCAGTGCTGCCTATTTCTACGTATTACCATTTACAAGAGTGGGATCTGTTCTCCGATGGAATCCATTAGCAACACTCGTTTCAATGTTAATAACGCCCTTGTACCGTTCACTCTTCTCCAAGCCCTGAGAGGAAGTGTTAATTGGTTCAAACCATTTGATACCAACTCTTGAGACGCCCCGATCTGCTGAATGTAATTGACTTATTAAAACGCTGCAAATTCTTCCAAAGAGATCTCGTACTATTTTCACATGGCTAGTTTCTCCTTGGGTGAAACCGAATTTCGCGACACAGTAGATATGTGTTATTCATATTTCTAATGATTTTCATGTATTATCACTCTATATTTAGGTCATTATAACTGAAGGCGATTGCCGTCATGTTTCTCGTCGTCTCTGTGATTCAAGGAGCGTCCGGAACGCTACCTAAGTATATTATAATATGGCGCACCACTGCTAGCGACAAACTTCATCATGTGTCATTGCGCCAACGCGGCAGTGTTCGGTGCGAAATGGTAAAAATTGAGTAATGTCTTTACATTGACCTCAATTCACGCAAAGAACCACAGAACATGTTGCAACATACAAAGGACGGTCTTGTCGATAACTGATACTCTACAAAACATTGTTGGTTAGGTACTTACCTAACTATTTACTGGGACCTAATTCGAGGGAATAACTAGTTAGACATACTTGATTTAAACAACTTTTGTAATGAAAACATGCATATAACTAAAAACAATCAAGGGGTGGGATGGGATAGTAAACTAGGAACGGTACCTATGCATCTTAAACTCTCAGGACTTGCAACATATTTTTCTATCAAAACTATTTATAGCTGTTGTATTGGTTGTACCTAATGTCAAAGCTTAGGCAGGAGAATACAAATAATGTAGTAGAAGTTATCTACCAATAGGTTGGTCTGTAGGCAGATGTTCCTTGTTTTAATAAAATTTTTTTTTTAGAAAACAAATTGTATATTCTGAAGAGGCCGGCATTGTTCCGTGTCAAACGCTGAAAAAATTAGTGATGTCTTCTGTACCAAAATTAAATTCAAAGAACCACAGAACAGGTTGTTTTTTATTGAACATAATTTTATATTCAGTATAAATATATCTAATTATGTATATATTATAGATACATCATATAAAATAACATACAACTATATCAGATAGTTACATTAGTATTGTAATAGAAGGAAACCCCGTTGTACCAAATAATGCAACGGGATCTTTAGGCGTAGAAGAGAAGCCGCTTGATAATTACTCGTAGCTATTTAGTCTGACGATTGTTAGTAGACTCCTGTCTAATCCTTTAATGCGACTTAACAAAGGTTATGGGCCCAGCGAGCTTAATGAAAGAAAAACCAATCTGACAAGACGACTGAGGAAGAAGATGATAGCAGGACGAAAGTAAGTGGCATTCTTAAGATGAACAGGAAAAATTACAAAACCTGGTCGTTCAACATGCGGCTTGGATTAGAAGACCAAAACTTGTACGATGTTTTCACAATGGAAGATGATGATAGGTTTGCTGGAATTGAAAATAACAAAAAGGAAAGCATTCTGATTGACAGCCATAACCATCACCGAGGACATTCAGAATGAATGCCTGGATTTCTTAATTTTGCGCTCTTTCACACAACTTGGGCTGTTTCTTACGCGCACGATATTCTCGTTGTCTTTCGGCTTGCAATTTCCTTTCCCTCTCGGATGACGATCGCGTTTGTAGGAACTAGGAATCGTTTATATTTTTCTTTGTCGGTGGTATCTGGCGAGAAAGGAGTATCGATAATGAACTGACGTAACTCTTCCGAATCCATCGTACACTACGTAATCGTAATTTACAAAGGAACCTGCTCACACACAAAACGGGTAATCGCAATAATTAACAAAGGAACCTCTTCTTAATCTTAATTCAGGACTTGAAAGGAAATAAAGCAATTTAGGGATAATTTACGAAATCATTTACGGGTTGCAAGGTTACCACGATCCGCGTTACTCAGTAGTGCAAGGTTACCACATTCGATACTAGTGTAAACAGTGACTTTATTCATTACCTATGTTGCTGACTCCTTCTTTTCCTCATGCTCAGCTCAGCTACCGCGCAAGATACGGGGGTACGGTTAACAAGAAAATATTCAATAAAATCACGCGATTCCAACGAGTGGTGAACGACGAAGTTTTGTACGATGAAAGATGGCAAACATGAAGTTCCGTAGAAACGAATCGGTTGTAAACGAAAATCATCAGAAATGGTGCATAACTCGTTTTCCTGTCGGTTTTTGGTAACGCTTTTCGGGTTTGTGTTCCAAAGTAAAGACATGAAAACGTCAAAACTAGCCAGAGTCTGTTGATGCTACTCCAAATTTCAACAGGTGTTTGTTTATGTTTGAACATGTTCACGAAAATATCCGTTTCCAATTTATTAGGTGATTGATGTATTTCTTCATGTGTGCACAATAAATGTCTAATAAATCCGCTAGAAAAGTGATGATGTATTAGTTCTTCAATATGATTTGATTTAAACATAAGACGCTTGCGTACAAGTCCGCAACACAGTGAGACCCAGGAACCCGTCGCGAAGTCATCAACTCCACTTCTAACAGAACATCACCCCATCCACTCCATTCTCAAGATTGAAAAAAAAACTGAAGCAAACGCTTACTTATAAATTTAAACAGAAACAAAATTTGGTGCGTAATATTTTGTGAATGCCGGTAGTAATGTGAAGTCGTGTAATGAAAGATCGTAAATTTTAATTTTCAAACCCTTGGCGCAATGATACATGATGAAGTTCGACGTTTCCCCCGCTAGGGACGCTAGAAGTGGTGGAAGTGGTGCTCCACACTAGGTCTTGGTCCAGTCGCTCTTTGTGATTTATAATAGGATCCTGAAAATGTGTGTCCAGTCATGAGAATGGAGTGGCTGGAGTGGCGCTTTGTTAGAAGCTGAGTTGAAGATTTCACGATGGATTCCTGGGCTGCGATGAGACGAATCGCTCTGAGTTAGTTGAGTATCCGATTAATTTTCACGAGTATTTCTTCATCCTTTTGTCTAATGCTATCTCAGTTACTACTTACCTATCGCTCTAGATCTAGAGCCCGTCATGTTTAGTGCAACGGGCTTTCCTGTTAGAGTATAAATAATCGTGTAGACGAGTTGTCTTGGAGATCTCATATCATAGCAGTGCATCGAGAATCTAGATGGAATGTATAATATAGTGTAGTATGATACATATAGTCTAGTACCTATAATTATAGTGTATTAATTAGGGAAGTTAGGGAAATAATGTGTATACGTCTTCATTTGAACCCTTACCTTCATAAGCTGCTATCATAATCACAGCTCGAGGTTTGGCGTGCGTGGCAGGATGAGGAGTAGGAGGGTATTAATAATTGACGCAGGTCCCCTCGTCTACAGTAGTTGAGATATCGCTCTGATCTCTTCGAATATCAACACTATAGGCACCAGACATAGCCCCGCTCGACGACAGGAGTCCAACAAAAAAGTGAGTTTTTCGATTCGTAGGTGGATTTTCGCCTTTAAACGAACACAATGGCGATGAACTCCGGTTAGCACAGCGGACGGTGGAAAAAAAAAACTGCTCAATGGTGTCGTACATTTGGTCCGTATATTCAGAGTTGGAAGGAGGGGACAATACATCATTCTATTGTATGTCAGAAGAGTGTAGGGCGGGAAGTATGGGGGTCCGTACCCAATTCTACGCCCCGCTAGGGGAGTTAGCCCCATCAACGGCGAATAACTCACTGGGCAGCTAGATTCATTGGGTGCAGGGCACATAAAGTCGACGCCGTAGGAGTATTCACGTGAAATAAATCATTTCGAAAATTGAAGCTGGAGAATTTATCATGAAATTAACTGTTCGTGTAGCTTTAATTAATTCATCATTCAGAATATACGCAGTATCATAAACAGAGCACCTTGGTTGTATAGGATGGGTCATCGTTGAAAATAAAATATTAATTCCGATAAAAATAGTTTATGAATAGAAATGGTTCTTTTTTTACATTATTTTTTTAATTTTTATATACCTGACCCTGGATTTGACCTTACTCGGTATATCCTGGGGGGACCTTTTACTCGAAAGCTGGACACTACTTATTATTTAAACCTGTAGTCCCTGAAGGCTTCACATGATTCCATCAGAAGTGAAGAGCTAATCGCTGGTCGGGTAAGTTCATGCAGGCTTTCCAAAGCTTGTGTTGGTGCCCGCCCGAGACGATAACCAGAGACGCCGTCCCAAACGGGGATAAAAGATCGAAATATTACCATAACTTTGGGAGGAATCCGTCGCCATAGCTGTTTGAGTGCTTGAGGCGAGCGCTTTCAATGTAAGCATCATCCAGCTCCAGTGCTCAACCAGCTGGTGACGACGGAAGGTATGGTAATATTACTTCTTACACTAGCGGAAAGAACCATCTATATTTAATAAAAGATCGAAACATAGGACGCTGTAGCCCGCTCGGAAACCCCGGCTCTGCTGCTGGATATCTACATGTATACGAACCATTCTCTAGGGCAGTCGTCGTTCTCAAACTTTTATGTCTCCGCCCCCAAAGCTACCTCACTTCGTACTGTAGTTTCAAAGGTTAATATTGATTGCTGCATTGATTTGTTTGGTGGAAGCTAAAGGAAGGAAATATAGAGCCAGTTCGTCGAAAAACTATAGTGAATCGCCATAAAACTCCACCATCTCTTTTCCGTGTGTTCCGACAGCTGTTAGGGCTATATTGACCTGAATCCATTTGGCGGAAGACTCTCGGACCTTAACAATCTCCACTTATAAATCAATCCGACAATTGGCTACTAAAATAGATATAATTAAGCTAACTGAGGACATCGAGATTCTGAAGCAAGAGAAAGAATGCATGCGTAAAGAAATAGATGTACCTACTACACGAAGCGGTGGAGTGCAATGTCAACTAAGAAAAAATAATTTGATATTTGGGGGTCTGATAGTGGAGAGCGATAAATATCAGGAGTCGGTGGAAAATTTTATCCGTCAAGTACTGGGGATAGAGGAAAGGATTAAACTGAAGAGAGTCTTCCCAATCGGCGGGAAAGGCAAAGGGAAGGAGTTAATCCTGGCGGAGTTCAAAAGGGCGCAAGACATTTCCTCATACTCGGAAGAACCAGAAGGCTGAGGTGCTGTCTTTACTCCGGCTTTAAGATGGACTGCACGCGATGAGGTTAATTTCAAGAAAAAGCTTGAACAAAAGATAAATTATTTTGGGGATATTATGGAGCTTTCCTTGCCGCAACTTCAAAACTCAATTATATGCTGCTCTGAACAGGGTAAACTGGAATCAGGGAAAATACCCTTCTATGGGCGACAGCCCTGGTTTGATGCAGCCTGCGCCAAATCGAGATCTAGGGTGTTTAAACTACTTAACCTGGCGCGAGACACGAATTCTCAAATGGTGTGGAGGGTTTACAGAATCAAACAAAGGGAATATAAAGAATTAGGTAGAACAAAAGACAGAGATTACTTGATATGTAGGGCAGAGGAATTTCAAGGAGTCAGGGATAGTAATGGATTTTGGGCTTGGCTGCTGAATTTAAAATGACCCGCAATAAAGTACACGGAGATATCAGATTGCAGGAATGGGTCAGCCACTTTGAGAGTTTGTTCAATCCATATAACGTGTCGCCCCCTGTGCTATATGCACCTCCTCATAGTCTTTCCCAAAGACTGGATGACCCATTTACTTTAGAAGAGCTCAAGACGGTAATAAAGGAGGTGAAGTAAATAAGGCGCCCGGCCCGGACCGAAACGCCTCTGAATTTTTCAAAAACAGCCCAGATGATTTCCTGCAACATCTGCTGAGAATATACAATGACATATATGAATCTGGTGCCCCACCAGAGTGTTTTATGAAGTCAATCGTTTTCCCAATAATGGTTAATATTGAGTGCTGCATTGATTTGTTCGGTGGAAGCTAAAGGAAAGAAATGTAGAGCCAGTTCGTCGAAAAACCATAGTGAATCGCCATAAACCTCCACCATCTCTTTTCCGTGTGTTCCGACAGCTGTTAGGGCTATATTGACCTGAATCCATTTGGCGGAAGACTCCAAGACCTTAACAATCTCCACTTATAAATCAATGGCATGTATGGGTAGGACGACCGATAATTTGGGAATAGTCTTCCGTGTTACTTATACTCAACGATCTAACAATGCATTTACCCTAACATATCCGTGATTCAACATTTTCCCGTGAAGGAGAAACACTGATGGAGATGAGTTTGTAGCACAAGACTCATGTTGAGTGATTGCACTCTTGAGTTTTTGTTTGCTATCTAAATATACTAAGTTGTTGAGCGCAGTCTTTAACTTGAGACATTAACAAGATCTTTAGAGAAGGAGACCCCCTTCACGAAAAGAAAGTTGCGAAGAAAAACAAATCGAACCAAGAGATGGTTTGGGGTGGAGTTTGGCGGATTTAGACCCCCTCAGTTCCCACAGCGCCAGTTTCCCGGACACGGTTCACGAACCCAAAAGTGACGGCTGGGAGTAACCCGGTAAGAACTGAGAAGGAAACTCTTGCAAAGTGTTTCAGGGAACCCGCCGAGCGAGGAGAGCACTCTGCTTGGTCAGTCACTGAGTTTCGAATACCTCTGCTTCCTTCTTCCTGCTGAGAAATGGTTGGCAATGGAGCAAAATGAGCGGAAAGCTCCAGGTTTGAAGTTGAAATGGAAAAATGTTTCTCCTCCCCATTTTAAAATTTATGATCTCATTACATGTTTTCATTTTACAAAATGAGAAATGGACGTTCATTTTTTTATTACCTACTTCAAATTGTAGACCTACCGGAGAGCTTTCCAAAAAGGTGCTATATGATGGGTCGGAAATAAGCGAAATTGAGTGGAAAACGGGAGGGAAAAAGCTTGCGACGTCATCTGCTTAGCGTTGCTCTCTCGCTCCCGCACATGGGAACTGATTGAGAGGGAGATACGTACCAGATCACGTAACACAGTTTTTCTTTAGATCATTCCCATCGAACTGCTTGGATTTCGGAGCTGAAAATTGGGGTACAGGGGTTTTCGAGGCTACTAAATCCGATTCTGATGACGAAAGCAAATTCCGACCCACGTCCATTCCTCATTCTACGAATCCATAATGTTTCAAATCCAAACTCAAGCGATGATTTGATGAAATTTAAGATATTTCAAGGTGACACTGTAGGGACACGTTCGTGAAATACGCATTTGACGAATTGATGATTACGAATTTGGCGTCCATTATTTTCATAAATCTAGGTAGGTAGTTTGTTAAAATTTACCTACCAAAAAGTTACCTGTAAATTCACCTATTATCATGCAAAATGAACAAACGGTTTAAATACCTCCCAAAATGTTAGAAATCGGTTTTTTTTGCGTATTCCAACTTGGAACCTGAAAAAATTGTGTTTCAATACGTACCTATACCTCCATACCTCTGCCTATTAATTGTAGGGAGTTAACAGGAATTTTAATTTCAATTTTATGTTTACAAAAATTGAAACAAAATTTTGCGAAGTTTGAAGTGGGATTTAGTTTGTGGACTGCTGATTAAGCGTCAGCTGATTCCCCCACTTTGCGGCTCCGAACACCTTCCTACAATATTTGGCCGAGGTCCACGGCCATTCAGGACGAAATGGACTAGCACTGCCATCCTTTCCTATTGGCATAGCCCAAGATCAGCTTGAGAATCGAGTTACGTTTCGCTATCCGAGGTCTATGCATCGAGTTGCTGGGGAACATGAGCAACAGTCTCAAGAACAGGGCAACCGGCACGGGGGTGGGACACTGAGTGAAGTCCCACCATGTTTCGAGCTCGCCAGGCTGCTGTTGTGACCCTCTTTCAGCCAAGCGGTAGATGCCTCAGTATCTCTTGATTTCAATTCACTGCCGTCCACGGAATTGTGCAACTGAATCTTTAGGCAATGCAAACCGCTTCCGCAAATAACGGCGCAATGCCATGTCCCACATTTCAATTTCAGCATGCTAAGCCTTTGGAAATACCCACGTAGGTATGGAATAAGATTTTGTTTTTTTATCCGTGTTTTTGGAATCAGCGTTCACAATTACGGGAGAAAACGTCACTATAGGAGTTCGCTTTTTAGCGCGTTTACGGACAGTCCGAAAAAAGCCCGTGAAAAGGTCTGCGCGCGCACACTCTAGCAGCTTTTTTATACATTATTTTCCGTGAAAAGAAATACGTGAAGTAGCTAAATACTCTAACATAATTTTGTAGATATCTATAAATTCAGACCATTTCATTAATTCCCTACTTACCTCGTGAATTAGGTATTTCAGTTTTTCTGTTCATCTTTAAACTTCCGTACAACTTGCAGGGTAAGCCCCTTCTTCGTTAAAAAATGCACTAATATCCGCCAGCTCTCCTGACCTTTCATGCGTTGATCATTTCTAAGATGATGGGAAAAGTTCATCTTCTTACAGAACGAAATAGGAAACTGTGGAAAAATATGAATGAAACCGGTGAGATTATCCGTAGCGTGGATTATTGATGTTTCCGTTGTCGAAAATTCCTTGACCTATTTTTTGAAAACTCCACCTAATAAATATATCTTTCGCCGATGTTGGAATTGGGTCCCCCATAGCCCTCCACGAATTCGTCCATAGTGTTGCTAACAAGGAATCCTTGCCACACCTTCAAACCCAGTGGTGTTCGACCAAACTTCATTTCGTCAAGGGTTAGACATGGGAGTCTCATTGGGTTTGCTATAGGTACGAGTAAAAAGTTATGAAGCTCACCTGATCTGAAGACTGAATTCTACTACTATCCCAAGTCGAAAATTAAGCCCTCTGGGTCGATAATTAGGTTCTTTTCGATCGTTAGGAATCCTTATTTCCTCAAACGTGCTGAAGCATGTTCCATATTCTTTTGTCTCCATGACTGGACAATCACTTCAATTCAGCTTTTGCAATTATTCACGGTAAATGTCCGATGTCGAATCTGCAACCGAACTCACCATTCTTGCACCCGATTTCTTCTAAGTTTGGTAGGAACCCCTTGTTTGGTGCGTAGTTTTATTATGGGTACGTACGAATAGGTATATTATAGTTTCTTATTGTGCGGTAGGCGTGAATATCACTGAGGATGAAAATACCCAAAAAAGAAGCGTGGTTAGGTAGGCTCTTGGCGGAATCCAATACATAATTAAGTTCGAAATAGGTATGACGGCAGCGCTTGTAACATGAAATGAGTAGGTGTGGAATTATCTTGAAAATGTGGCTCACGCCATTATTAACACCGGCAAATATATGGTAGGTACAGGGATTGTCGTCGACGAGATGCGGAGAGGGGCACCTTCGTTGGTCGGGCGGTGCGTAAGGAAGAAGGGTCCTCCAATTTGCGAGTAGGTTGATACCAGGTAGGGAACTGGGAGCCAACAGGAAGGTAATGTTGCTGACTGAAAATACTGCCACTTCGCGTTTAAAATCAAAATTCACAGTGGGGAGGGGGTGAGCGAATGCAAGAGGGTTTGTTACTGGGAGCCTGGAGATGAGAGGGAGTCGAGCTGAAACTTCCACGTAAAAAACGATAAGGCAAACAGAAGGGAGTTTGCCCCAACTACAATAAACAGTACTATAGGGATCCAAAAAGTATTATTGTTATAGTATGCTTATGGGTACATCTAGAATAAATAATTTAGGGTACCCCAGTCATGTAAGTAAGTAGAATTGTGAGTCAAAGAACACGACAATTTGAAGAAGCGATACTGCCCACTTACTTCACAGATGGGTTTTCACCGGTTCCTTACCTACTTTTCCATCTACCATCTCGAACATACTCGTAACTCGGGACCGTTTACGCCCCTGCTGTATGGTTTCTCTTCATTACCTATAGACGTTGGGTTGCACATTCCCGTTTTCAACTTAGGATTTATAGAGCGAAGGATAGACGTGTTCAGGCCGTTGAATCCATTTCGAGATTTCGAAGCCTCGGGAGCGTTTTCCGGTTAATCTTATTCGAAGAGAAAATTCCATTCGATCTTGTTAGGAATTCCATTACCGTTACCGTATGCAGGATACCGAAACGTCTCCGATGACAACTTTATCCGGGCGCAGTCAAATTCGGCTGGCGATGGAGTGGGTAGGGGGAAGACGAGAGGAAAGAAAAATATCGCTTGTCCGAATAGGATAAGGAGGATTTATTGAGGTTGGAAAGGGGTCGTGTTAGATGATGTGATATAGCTGTGGGGGGGGGGGGGGGGTTAACAGCGAGAGGGTTTGGAAGATATTGCCGAGGGTTGGAAGAGAGGCTTCAGCTGAGGTGTTTTAGTGTGGAGCATGTGAAGGAAACAAGAAGTAGGTTGGTGGGGTCTGGGAGCCCTTCTGTTGAAACCTCCTCCCGCCAAGTGTCTTAGGCAAACAGGCTTCCTCTCTCACTACCACCCAGGGCTCTTCTGCCATTGCTTCAACTCTGTCTGAGTGTGTACGTTTTGAGATGAACGTAGGACTGCGCTAACAGGCTACACATCTGGAAGGAGCATTCATGTCACCAAAATAGCATGCATGTTGTCATGAACTAGTGTACTCTAGAGGTTTACATTAAAACCACAGCATATATATATATATATATAGTATATATATAGCATCGGATAATTATCTTAACCTCTAGTACTATTATCGTGCTTCCGTGCTTGAATCAGTAAACCTATTTAATGAAATATGCAATGGTTTTAATGTAAACCCCAGAGTACACTAGTTTTTGACAACATGCAACTACAAATCCCTGCTATTTTGGTGACATAATGCTCCTTCCAGATGTGTAGCCTGTTAGCGCAGTCCTACTTTCATCTCCGAACCGTTGTGTAATAATTTGTTTTTTAATAATCTCCAAACCGTTGTTTATATTTATATAATCATTAAATAGAAAAGAAACATGCAATTCAATGATTCTCATCAAAGTACAGAGCAGACAGACAGATTTTATTTGTATACTGGTGGAGGTTGTCGTCGCGTAAATCGCATATCACAGGTTTTAGGGCAGGAGTTTGGAAGTTGGAACTTTGTCAGTAACCCAGGTAGGCTACTAGGTCCTCACTACTCAACAAGGGAAACATTCAAGTTGCGAATAAAAGCTCAGCGGCCATGATAAATCATAGGTTTTGGTGTAGGTATATTATCTGACGTTGCATACCAAGTCGTTAGACATCACTCATCAGAAATATAGTTCCTCCTGTTTTTGAAAAAGCAGTTAATGATGTTCCGTCCAATTCAATATGTACTTCAACAAGCTGAAAAGAGCCAAACCCCCTCTTCTCACGGCTGTGTAAAAGGTGGAAAATTGTGGAGCTCAATTCCGGTCCTGAAAACGAACGCTATGAATATTCTTTTAAAGTGCTGTTGATATTGATCATACTCCATTCAACTTCCCATCAAACCACTCCCTCATCTCCATACTACACCAAACAGTAAATTTGCGTTGATGTTTACATTTCCCTCCGAATCAAATATAAAGATTTTAATAACTGTCGACGGACGGTTATTTATATAACTCTCATTTTCATCCCAGGGCAAACCCAGCTGTTCTCGAAGCCGTTCATCATATTTAGGTACGCGTAATTTACAATAGGTAATACTCAATTTTTTTAAATTGTTTTCAAAAATTAACCTTTGGAGTGGGGCAGAAACAATACTTTTTCCTCCATATCGTAGGTGCGGAGTGCCGTCTAGGTGCCTACACACACTGGAGGCTAACATGTCAGGAGCATTGTTGTCACAAACTTCTAAATATCATAGAATTAAAACGAGGTACTTATCGTAGGAAAGTGCGGTTAGTGTCAGAATTCTCAAGACTTTCATCTACAAAAATAAACTGAACGCTTGGGTATTCCCCGTGACATAGAATATGATAAGAATCAACCTTTGCAACGGGTGCTTTGTAATACTGAAGCCCAGTTTTGACCCCCCTCCCTCCCTTCACCCTCTGGAAAGACCCCGCACTTTTTCAATGTAGAAGTGGTTTCACTAGATCGAGCCAGAATTTGGCACGGGGCTTCCTTTCAGGCTCCTGAACAAAAGTCTCAATGGGCACAAAAAATCTACTGTCAGGATTTTGAGCTATGGCCAGATTAAGCGCTTCAAGTTCGACTTTTTAAACACCTTCAATTGCTTATATCTCTCTAGGGATGCATTTTAGAGAAAAAAGTGCATGAGTAAAATCGTCTTAAAATCGTCCAAACAACTTGATGCCATACTTGTTTTAAGTCAAAAAAAATGTTTCTTCATTTTTGGCCAATAAGTCCCCGTGTGCCTATGTATAAGAAAATAATAAGAAACGTTGAGAAACATTTTTTGACTTGAAACAAGTATGGCATCGAGTTGTTTGGACGATTTTAAGACGATTTTACTCATGCACTTTTTTCTCTAAAATGCATCCCTAGAGATATATAAGCAATTGAAGGTGTTTAAAAAGTCGAACTTGAAGCGCTTAATCTGGCCATAGCTCAAAATCCTGACGGTAGATTTTTTTGTGCCCATTGAGACTTTTATTCAGGAGACTGAAAGGAAGCCCCGTGCCAAACTCTGGCTCGATCTAGTGAAACCACTTCTACATCGAAAAAGTGCAGGGTCCTTTGTTGTTTTACATTTCAAGGTACCTACGTAGAATAAGTTAATCGTACGCGGCACTTCTGTTAAATAAGGTCGACCAAAATTGATGATATGGGCTTAGTTGGTTTCCAAAATTCAGCGTTAATGTCAGTCAATTTCAATGGGTAAAAAAATAGGGGTTGCAAATTTCAAAACGGCGCGGCGAAGCTTAAACACTTGAAAGAGCGTGGTTTTTCCTACCGAAAAAAGTGTCTCGGTTGGCAGGTAAAAATACACTGCCAAGGTGATGGCACAGGAGCTTCCTCGTCACAATCAGAGTGACCCATTATAAAATAGAACAGACTCGGAAGCAAAATAACATAACATTACATTACATTACATTACAAAACATTGCATAACGTTAAATATACATATTACATAACATTACATTACATAACATAACATTACATAACATTACATGACATATACATATTATACATAACATGACTTCCATAATACATTACATCCATTATACATAACTAGCCTGACCGCTCGCTTCGCTCGCTATCCGAGATTCGCTGTACGCAGTATCGTGGAACCAACAAACGACGGAAAAATCCCATACCCTACCGGGTATTTGTGCCCAATTTTATCAAAATCCGTCAAGCCATACAGGAGTTGACCATGGTCGACCATATTTCCGCTATGGTCAGGGAATTAAAAATGCGCCTACGTTCAACTTGGGAGGCTACCGGATATTGGTGCCAAATTTGGTCGATATCCGTTGAGCAATTCGGGGTTCGACCATGGAGAGAATTTCACGTAGATTACGAATACGCGATAAAAAATAGGGGTTACCATTTCAATTAACGAAGTTGACCATGGTCGACCATAGTTCCGCTATGGTCAGGGAATTAAAAATGCGACGTTGCACAACTTGGGAGCCTACTGGATATTCGTGCCAAATTTGGTCGATATCCGTCAAGCCATTCAGGAGTTGACCATGGAGGGGCCCATGGATGCGCTATGGTCGACCGCGGGGGTAGTCCGAAGGGTCGATCGTAGATAGAATTTCACGTAGATTACGAATACGCGATAAAAAATAGGGGTTACCATTTCAATTAACGAAGTTGACCATGGTCGACCATAGTTCCGCTATGGTCAGGGAATTAAAAATGCGACGTTGCACAACTTGGGAGCCTACTGGATATTCGTGCCAAATTTGGACGATATCCATCAAGCCATTCAGGAGTTGACCATGGTCGACCATAGTTCCGCTATGGTCAGGGAATTAAAAATGCGACGTTGCACAACTTGGGAGCCTACTGGATATTCGTGCCAAATTTGGTCGATATCCGTCAAGCCATTCAGGAGTTGACCATGGTCGACCATAGTTCCGCTATGGTCAGGGAATTGAAAATGCGACGTTGCACAACTTGGGAGCCTACTGGATATTCGTGCCAAATTTGGTCGATATCCGTCGAGCCGTTTGGCCGTGCATAGAAGGACAGACAGACAGACAGAGCGCATGCGCAGGGCGATCCGCTGGCTCTATCATGTTGAAATTTATATGGGACCTCAATGGGCCCTACCCGCTTAATCCCTGAGAATTACATTGAAATTGGGTGAAATCTTTGGTTACTACGGCTGTAACAAGGAAATTGAATCTATTTCACGCCAGCGCATGCGCAGAGCGCACCGAGGGTCCGATCATGCTGAAATTCATACTGGAACTCACTAGGCCTTGTCCAAACAACCCTTGAAAATTTGAGCGAAATTGAATCAAAATTGTGAAAGTTATGCGTGTTTGTTGAATTTAACGTTAGCGCATGCGCAGGGCGTACCGCTGGATCAATCATGTTGAAATTTGTATGGGACCTCAAGGGGCCTTATCCGCACCATCCCTCAAAATTTGAGCTGAATCAATTCAAAATCGTGGAAGTTATGGCTGTAACAAGGAAATGCGGACAGACTCACAGACTCACAGATTCACAGACTCACAGACTCACAGACTCACAGACTCACAGACCGACAGACACGGAACCAAATTTGTTCAGTAGGCTTTGAAACGCAAAATGCAAGTGGAAATTTTGATTTCTGAAGACAAAAATTTTTTGGCTCTCGAAAGTGAACACAAGGCTTCCGCTGCTTCGCAGACTCGGAAGCAAAACGTCAACACGCTTGTGAATCGATTTCGAGTTACAGCTAGATGTTCGAACTGCTTCGAAATATTAGCGACGCAACAGTGTTTCAGCTCATTCTAAATCCATCCCTGGATTTTAACAATTTTATATGTGTATTATTATTATTATTATTATTATTATTATGTCAGTGTATGTATTTATGTATATGCATGTATGTATTTATGTGTATGTATATTCATCGGTGGTGTAGCGTCTGGGCAGGCAGGGTAGAGATAAGTGGTGCTTACCCTTCAATACTGACGACAAAAATTCTCCATCCAAGCATCTCCAGCTTTGAGTAGAACGACGACATTTTCCAGCTAGAATTCAAAAATTAGAAAGAATTATCGATTAGAATGATCGATTCGGCTGGTGGCGGCGGCAGCCAAGATTCTTGTATTGAGTTTAATTCCTTCAGCAGCGTGAAAGAAGAATTTATTCTTTTTCCCAGTCAATATTTTGAACTCAATTCCTCATTAATCGATATTGGTTATTCTATTCGGGTCGCTATCCCGTGTACCGCATTTCCCAGTCGATTGCTCTCGTTTATTCGAATCAATCGTTCGTGTTTTCCGCCGTCCATGTTAAATGCTGTTTATTTTACAGGTCAGGCGTGATAACATTATTAACCCCCCCCCCCCCCCCCGCCACCGTCCCAACCAACCGTGTTGTAAAAGTTTCCCCGCCAAGAAAACGCCCTCAGCTGCAAGAAGGATTGATATCCACTTTGCACGCCAAAATAGCATGTTCGGTGCGCTCGTGGATGTGCTTATACAAACCTGTTCGTTTCCCCCCTCAACTCCCCGTTCCTTCACTGTTTCCCTGTTTCTTTCAACGCTGTTTGGCGGGGAGCTCGAAATTTCTTTTAACGCTGTCCTGCGGTCAAAGCACAAGAAGAACAACGACAACGATAAGAACAAGAACTAGAAAAACTTGAAAAATCGCGATTTTCAAACTTCCATAACTCCGGCACTTAATGGCCCCTAGGGGTTGAAATTTGGTGCAAGTCCTCAGGGCCTCTCGAGAATGGTTGTACGAAACATCAGCACCGTACGAAAATCAACACTGCATAAAAAATCAACACTGTGCGAAAAATCGACACCGGGTACCGTCAGGGGGCTGTGTGGTGGGTGGGTGGGGGGGGGGGGGGGTAATTCGTAGACGTGTAAACAGTGTTCTTGTTCGCTTGTTTTCTTGGAAGGTCACGAAAAACATACTTAGAAAATCGGGAAGTTAGCAACTACAATTGGACAGTGTTTTGAAGCGCTTGCGAAGTTGTCAGTTTCAGCCATTTTATAGTTGGTTTTATAGTTAGTTTTGTTTACGAATTATTTATATTCGTCTCATAAGTAGTTTGTTAACAGAAATTTTGTTTCTGATGGTGCATGTGCTCAGTGTGCCTTGCAGTAGATGTTGTGCAGAGTTTAGTTCGGGTTGGTCTTGTAGGAACATACCGTACCGACTGTGTCATTCGTATTACTCAGACAGGGGTATATCCTTTTCTTCGATCAATCTACCTATGTATTCAGCAAATGATTATTCCCCCCCCCCCCCCCATTCGTCATTACGCGGGTTTGAAAAACTTGACGTCAGTTGAGATCCACACGTTCAAGGGTTAACATATCTACCTGCGTTTCGAAGTTCATTAATAAATGAGAGTGGATTCCACTACAGCATCCATTCGCGAAGATCAGTTACCCGATTAATTGGCGAAGCAGAATAGAGGTAGCTGGGCAGAAGAAAGAATAAAATTCGATTCCATCAATAAGTGTGATTAGATAAAAGGAGAAAGACTTGCAGGGAAGAGGGAACTCCACTCCGTCCCTAGCTCCTCCTCCGAGCTAAGAGAATTAAAGAATTCCAATTTAATGGTAGGACGGCGAGAGGGAAGACGATTTCGATAGAGTTCCAACCCATTGGCTCCCTTGTTGCCTTCTGCCCCTTTTCATGAGGGTTGCCTCTACAACTTATGTTTACTTTATTGTAAACCCTTTTCCTCCTCTCACCTTCCTCCGGCCGGTGAGCCGTTGTGGCACTAAAAATCGATGATGCGGGCCCGAGAATGGAGAGAAAAACCTGTCGCATTATTGGACAGCTGTTCGCCATGTTTTGGCGGAGCGAACGTTTTGTAGGAACGGTGAACATTTGGGTAGGTAAGTCATTGATTCTCACTTTTCCACATTGGTAATTTGTCTGTTGCAACGTGATGATGGACACACGTACGCACAAGATCAGACTCGCCCTGTTAAATTAATTAATTTACGGATTTCTGAAAATTTTCAGTGTGACTTCAGGAGACGGAAGTTTTTATAACATGAATCGTGAAAGATTTTCAATGCAAAACCCATTGCACTATACCGGATGCAAATTCACGTAGACTCGAAACAGGATAAGTTCCAGCCATGCAGGATAATCATATGGGAGAATTTCTGAAGTAGCGTCTTATGTTTGGTGATTTAGCAGCAGTTTCTGGGGATTTTCATCCATTTTACTCGCTTAAATTATTATTATTATACCCACTTTTGGTCAGTTTTTCGTGGAAATTTCGGTTGGTCATCTTGTGCTCGAGCCACCACTCGAAACGACTTTTGGTGTGGAGTAGGGTGATTGGTGAGGGTCGACCAACACATCACTATCGCTTTTGATGATGTTTTGTACATTTTTGCTATTTTCTACCCACAAAAACTGAAATTTAGCCCGGTTCTCGCATTTTTGAAATTTCTGTTTTCATACTCATCCTTTCTTTTGTTGATACGAACATTCATTACAGCAACTAGTAGGTAGTAGGTATGTAAATTCGCACATATGGACATACTTACTTTCATGAGGAGCTTAGTCCATTCAGTTTACATATTCATGATCTGACCAGAGTCAAATTCGACCTTGTTAGATTGATTGACTTGCACTTCGCTTTAGTTGAGCGTTGATCTTCCACCTCCCTCCCCCCCCCCCCCCCCCCCCCCCGCGCAAATCCGGTCTACCAAATTTTATGTTGTCCAAGTAGATAGGTACCTATCTATCTAGCAAACCAAGTCTTTTGAACTGGGGATGTTCTGAATCACGATGATGAAATTAATAGGTTATATGAAACACTAGAATTATTTACGAGCAAGGTAATTCAAAAGTAACAAGTCAAAACGGCTCCAGTTTAATATTAACTTTTCCTGTTGGTAAACGGGAGTGACGAAGCTAGTTACTCATTTAGATGCAACTGCCTACATCTCATTTTACCAGGAAGAGCTCTTTGTAAACAAGGGGGCTGTTTTCTTTAACATTAATATCGCTCTCCGAGTTTCCAGAGGATTATTTTCTAAGGGTGAAATTGTGTGAAGCAGGAGAACAAAGAAGGAAGCTGTGGGGCTCATAGCTGGGAAAGCTTTATGGAAGGTGGTCGTAATATCTTGAAGCAGCTTGCTTTCAATGTTATAAACCATGCAACATTACTCGTATTCAAATCAGTTGTTAGTCTCAGGTTTCTCCTTTGTAAAATAATGTTCGCTCGTGGTATTTTCAGATGGTTGAAATGAGATCCTGTAGTCTTCAACTCGACATTGATATCATGTACCGGCTAAGCTCGTACAAATTCATCCAACTCATCTGCCGTTCGGGTCGTGAATTAACACCTCTATGAAAATATTGTGAGATGCGCTATATTATCTACTAGGGGGGCCAGTTTAAGACTGGTTTCTATTATTCAGATGCAAAATGCTGTGGAACCATACTAGGGTTATTTACGGTAATTATAAACAAATTTTACTTTTTTCAAGTCCTGACAGGTTTAGAAACCCTCGATCCAAATAATAACTCCATAAAGCTGGTGCTTCAGTCATCAATCAAAAATGTGTTGTCGATTGCAATTAGGCACTTTAATGAGCTTGTTCATAACCATCCAGATATTCATAATTAC
This sequence comes from Leptopterna dolabrata, assembly GCA_954871275.1. Lineage (NCBI taxonomy): Eukaryota > Metazoa > Arthropoda > Insecta > Hemiptera > Miridae > Leptopterna > Leptopterna dolabrata. The sequence continues at coordinate 41,747,694 of OX940977.1, read as the reverse complement.
TTTAGAGACCATTGAGTACGTAATTATGAACTTATATTTTTTGAGTTCAGATGATTTGCTGAAAATAAAAAGAAGCAACGTCTAATGGAATAAATAATTAACCTCTATAAAATCCTATCAAAATGACAATAATATCCTAAAAATACCAAGTATTAAACCAAGTTTCTATAAAAACTTCTTAGGTAGGGTGTATTGTTAAATACTATGATTTAGCAGGTATATTAAGACTAGTGTAGGCATTACAAGATTGCTACGAAACATACAGAACATGTGAATGTGCTACAATGAAAATGCTCCATTTTTCATAGTCACTGCATATCAAAAAGATCACGTAATGCCTAATTATTAATACTCTTTCGCAGGAACTAGGAAAAGAGATGGAGGAACAACTTGCTTTAACCTGTCAGATGACGACGGAAGAACTGTAATTCCTGTGTCATTGTTGTTCATTGGAATAAAGGATGTTTGTGGACATCGTATTTTTCACTTTTAATTAATGAGGAATTCGATAAGCTGAAAAACGGTTGGCGGCCGTGCATCAGAAATGGAAAGAACTCTCTCATCTTGGCAGACCTCTCTAATAAACCTTCACTTCTCCCTAGTTTCTGCAACTCTCACACGAGCGCTGTTGGCGGTTGTAAATCATTCCGTGTTCGTAATTTACCCCGACTAACCCTTATTATTCCCCGTTCGTGTAAAAGTGAGGGACGCTGATCTTCGCAAATTAATTACTCTTCATCACTTCTGAAGTACATTTCAAGCTATACGATTATAGCTTGCAGTACTTACCTATTGTTTTCAGTTTATTATCCAAACTGCGCTTTGTTGTGGATTCTATTCAACCATCCGATTTTTTTAAGCCGACTGCAACTTTGACGATCGAGTTAATTCCTCGCCTTGGGGGAAAAAACATACCCTTTTCTCTTCAATTTTGAGGACACGTCCATAGGAAGCAATGTGTGAGGTAATTGATTTCAATTGCCCTATTGATTTCAGTTTCATTGTGTTGGGAGTTTGCTGAACAACAGCGAGAATGTACTGTGAAGGTTCTCACGTCGATGCTTTTCATTTACTAACCAGCTTAGAGAACACTCATCTGCGCCGGCAAAAAGTTGGGTTGGAGCAGACGAGGGAATGGAACCCTGTATTAGTTTCTGATGAATATTGATAAAGGTAATACTTTCACAATGCCGGCGGTGCTCTTTGTATCTCCCTCTGAGCTCTCTTTTCATATTGAAACGCCTTTTCTACTATAATCTCGCTGTGGTGAGTTTCCATAATATTTTCTCATCTGGGTATCAAATGGGAGTGAGGAGGATACCCAATTATTTTTCCGAATTACCGAAATCACAAAAAGTAGATAAGTACTATCAATCATCGAACTACATACTACCATTATTTTTGGTTTGAGTGAAAGATGAGGATGTTTTGTATGAAACCGACTGCTGTCGTACATATTTTGCTTGATACTTGATGGTCTCCAACCTTCGGTATACTTAGAATGCAAATCTGCCCATCCTTCCCTCAGGATATAATATATTTTGGAAAATAAATTATTAAAAAAAGGATAAATCACAGAAGTAGTAGTTTCACTGCCGAGTAAGTTGTATTCCATTGAAACTATTTAAATATGAAAATTGTGAAAGATGCAGTGTGAGCAAAATAATGAGATGTTTTCATAAAAGTATTATCAAAACTAAACTAGTAAAAATGGCTAGAGTATCTAAGGAAGTATATGGTCATTACCAGTGAATAGGTAATACATTCCAATTTAATCATTCCTGTCTATGGAAATTCTTCGACATTCACGATTAACTTCTCCATTTTAACAGATTTAATGTTCTCAGTCAGCAGAAATTGCCTGTAACATGAATATCAATATCCACATGTTTTTTCTACTTGAGCTATAAAAATATTGGAAAACCTTCCGTGCTTTCTTCCGCGCATCGTATTTAAACCAGTCAGGAAAATACCTGCTTCATTCATATTTTAACTTCATTGAGAGGAGGGGGGGGGGGGGGGGTTGCCAAGTTGGGTCCTTCCTCTCTTATTGTAACATGGACGTGTAGAATCAGTTGGTAAAAAATGGTGAGTCAAAATGATTGAATAGCAATAGATAGAGTAGTAATAAATTACCTAACATGCTTAATAAAATCAAATATTTCAACATTTTTTCATCATTTCATGTTCGCGCATGCGTAGACGAAAGTTAAAATATGATTCCAATGAAATTTCTATGGAACTATCAAAGTACTGTTCCTGATCGACCCTCCATGTTTGAACTCATTTCAGCGATATTTAAGGTAGTCATGGGCGTTTCAAGTATTTCAAGTTTGCGCATGCGCAGACGAAAGTTACGGTACGATTTCAATGATTTCGATGAGGGGCCATCTGCGATCCAGCCCGTGTGTACCCATAACATTTCTGCTCTCTAGTATCATTTTTCACGTAGTTAGAAACGTTACAAAGAAATGATCGACATTTCATGTTCGCGCATGCGCAGACGAAAGTTACCGTATGATTCCAATGAAATTCGTGTGAAACTATTGAAGTATTATTTCTGACCGACCCTCCAAGTTTGAACTCATTTGAACAATATTTAAAGTAGGTATGGGCGTTTCAAGTAATTCACGTTTGCGCATGCGCAGACGAAAGTGACAGTACTTCAGTTTCAGCCCATTTCGACTATTATTTCGGGTAGTTATGGGCGTTACAATGAATTTAACACATAAGGACAGGCAGACAGACAGACGGAACCAAAAATGTTCCTTGATATCTGAAACGTGAAATAGTAGTGGATTTTTTTTTTTTTTTTTCCCTTCCCCACGTTCGGTAGTAAGGAAGCAAAAGGAGGTGAGAAAACCAGCTTCTATCCCATCCTTTATTGTTATGACCACAGTAATCGGCCATAAACAATCAATATCAAAATACCTGTATACTTTCGTTGATCAGTCTGTTACGTGATGGTGAAAACAGGAAGAACATTCGTATCATATTGTAGATATAAACTTTTGAAACAGTTGGTACAAGGGACAAGATGATCCTCTATTCCTCCACTAAACTTCACGCCAGTTAATCGATTTTACAATCAACACATCACGCACGCCCTGCTTCATCACATGCCTGCATCTCGCGTGCCCATCGATTCGGGGCTAAATTTGGTGAACGTTCTGCCTGCTGATATTATTTCAATAATGGGGTGTTTCAATGATTTTTCCGATCAAGATCGCCGAGAAATAATTGGCACGTCAATCCTCGATGCCATCATCAGTGTTTTGTGTATATTATTATTGCGCGTCCAAAACAAAAACTTCGTCAGTTCGGGTAATTGTGTTTAGTTATTGGTCGACTCTCCATTCCGATAGCGATACTGACAGTTTCATTTTAATAATACATGTTGTAGTAACTGTGTATTATAACCATCCGAAGGGCAATGAAAGAGTTTTAATCAAGCAGCATGACCCAAATAGCACAATTTTCCGAAGAGTTTTACTTAGTTATACTACCTTTTAACTAACTCCCTACAGTACTGATCTCACATTTCAAGCGTCTTCAACGAGAGAGATAGTCAATCCGTCAATAAATTAATGGCCATTCAACAGGGGTCTTGCGTCCATAAGGCCACTTGAGCCACTGCCCCGGCACCCCAAAACAGGAGTAAAAAAAAAAAAATCCAGCCATGTGCTCATTTTGCACTTGAATTTCCCTCCGTACAGTGTACCTAGCTTTTTTCACAGAGTTTAACAGCGGCCCGCTAGATTTCTCTGGCTAACATATTCAATATTCTAGTAGAGGTGGTTCCTTCATGTTCACTCCGTAAACCAAGCATGCTGTCGGGATATAGCGACAGTTATCGATGTCCTGCAATCGAAACCTAGGCTCCTGAAACTGGAGGCCCTGGGACCTAGTGTTCCATGGTAACTGAGAAAAGTGGTCCGTCCGCGCATGCTCAGTCGAGTAAAAATTGTGGTCTTGTGGATTGATCGGCGTCGTAACACAGATAAGTGGGTAGGTACCCAGCTTCTCCATTCGAATAGGTACCGCCCGACGGGTCATTGTTTCGTTGTATTCTAGTTGATTATATTTTTGCACCGCTTGAATTCGGTGGCTAATTTACAGTAGAAATTTTCTACGTTTTCGTACAACGATAGTTTAGGTAGAGATAAGCCTGTGCTGAATATCACTCAATCAGTAAATAGGTAAAGGGAAGAGTGTTGTTGCTTTGAGGTATTTTTTAGAAAAATCTGTCGGTTTTGTGTTCTGGTTTGGTGCCCCACCGTTTTCTGAGCCCACGCACGTCTACTGCCATTCAACCATTTTTGTTTTTCAAATTGTGTCGAATTCCAACCTCTTCAACTTTCTTGTCATGAAATTTATTCCAGTTGAGCAATTTTTGCTCCCGACTCTACCAAGGTAGTGGAAGCCTTGTTTGCTTTTGGAAGGAAAAGAATGTTTGTACTCCATACTTTCCATTCGCATTTTGCGTTTCAGACCGTTCTGAACATATTATTTGGTTCCGTGTCTATCTGTACGTCTTTGTGTCTGTCATTGTATCCGAAAATCCTTGCAACGCGCTCAACTATTTGAAATACGAGTAATGGTCAAAATGAGCTGCAATTTGGTGTATAGTAAGTTGTGGTTCGGGCCCTAGATGGTCCCATATATAGGACCATTAGATACTTACATTGACAGCAATTAACAACAAATAGCGACTTTATCAAATCAATAAAGCGAGTTGCCTAGAAGAAGAGAAAGATTGTTCATCATGTTCATGTCTTCTACTTACCCCGTTTCCATCGCTTCATGGGGGTGTAAAATTCAACTTCATTAAAAGATGTTAGTTGGTTATACCGATTGTAGGTGGGCTTTCTATGGGTGTGGGTTCTACATGGTTTAGTTTTTAGGTAAGGGCTACTTCTGTCTGGCTGTATGAACAGCCAGGTATGCACATACCAAGGAAATCCGTATGTGCATAATACCTAGTGACAAAATCGTAGCTGATGATCGAACCTTTAAGGCCTGACAAGGGCACATACGAGTTTTTCTTTAGTAAATAAATAGTCCAGAATCTAATCATTCCTATATATTCTTACGCTCGTTTTGAGGGGTTTGCGTTGAAGTACAACTGTAAAAAGACAGAGATGCGATTTACCTACTTACTTTGTCGACAGTATACGTTGACTGTGTTCCTGTGTTTGAATTGCTCTCTATTACAAAACTAGCTGATATACCCGGCGGAGTCGGGTATTTATTTTCTAATTTCCTACTGGGCCAAGAGGAGAAACAAATTCAATTTTCTTGCAAGATAATTTAATTACATACCTATGTTTGTCCCTGACGGTCTTAAGAAACACTCATTAATCACCTCAGCGCCCCCAAAAACTAGATATGGATTAGAGGCTAACATTAGTCGCTTTCGATTACTTATACATGTCAACCCCTTTCCCCCTCCACCACCATGGGATGTCATATTTGAAACTTGCCAATTATATCAGCGCCCCGGAAAACTACGAATTCGAGACTAACACCGTATTTTTCAATTAGTTTTACCCCCTTCCCATCCATAAGGGTTTCGTAATTGCCCCTGATTACTAACGTGCATAGGTATAAAATTTGGTTAAATTAGCCGCGGGTGTTCAGGAGTTATGCTGGGACATACAGACATACATTTTTATATATCCCTACCTACTCGTATAAAGAAGAAGATGGGTAAAAATCGTTATTGTCCCAACCGAATGTTTATCTTTCGACCCACATTAAAACTGCTCTGTGTAACGCTTGAATCATCCAGCTAGTCATGAAACAAAGCGTATCGATTCACCATTCCTAACCATGTTCGTTGGACAATCCCTAAAACATGTATTCCCTATGTTGACTTGCTGATTGCTTGGCATCCTAAGCCTCAATGTTCACTGTAATGGCTTCGAAGTTGAGAAATTCTCGATTCTTCGTCTTGCTTTCTTACTGCATGAAGGTGCTCTAACGGATAGGCTAAGAAATGAGGGGCGTGTGGGTACACTGGTCTCTACGAGCTTTAACGGTGTACCTCAGACTGCTGAGTGTGCGATCCGTGGCATTAGGAGCCTGGCGATGGGCCACTAACATTAAGTCCTTGATGCCTCGCCTCCCATTACCGTGAAATCTACCTTCCCCACTACCCCAGCGTCCGTACGACTAGCGGTTTTCAGCTCCAGGCCCTTGAGCCGCTAAGTGGTCCTACCGGTATAATTGTGCTCCAAAATTAACTCGAGCATCATGAAGTCGTTATCTCCACGTTTACCATGAGACGGGGATTGCGTGACATTTGCTATAGAGGTCGGTCCCATGTGTCGGTTATGTTCGGGATCAAGATTCTTCCTCCTCGCCCTAATCTCATGTTCAAACGATTAATCATTACTTACTCAGTGGAATCATATTGGCGATGTTAACCAAAGTAAGCAATCACGAGGAAGTAGGAAGTTGTGAACCATTAATGATAAATGTAAGTTCTAGGACGTCCAGCAATAGTGTAAAAACGGCTGTAAAATGTCTGTGGTACATTTGGGCGGATTAAAGTGGATTTCACGTTTGCGTATGCGCGGATGAATATTACTGTCAGTATTGATGAATCTCACATGGGATCGTCTTAAGCTTTACTCGAACTTACGGTCCAAGTTTCAGCTCATTCTTTCGGATAGTTATTGGCCTAAGCCTCTCCTCCCCTCCTGATCTCAGCTCATCTCGGCCATTCTGTCGGGTGGAACTATGGCCTAGGTGTTTTCAGGCATTTTTGTCATATTTACAGAATGGCAGAAGGGTAGATAGAGATACGGAACGAAATTAGTGCGGTAAGGTCTAAAACGTAAAACGCGAGTGGAAAATTTCTAATTTAGGTGGCGAAATCCCTTTCCACTCTAACAGTGATCAAATAGCTTCCGCTCATTTGGTAGACTCGGAAGCAGAAAATTTACTTGTTAGGAGAAAAAAATTTCAAAATATTAGAAAATTAACTTTCACTTTGAAAGCTGGAAGTATCCTGCTATATCTGTCACGTAACCTTAGTTTGTTGATTACAACGAAAATAATTTAGCAGATTGAAAATCGGTTGAGCCGTTCCAGGGATGAACAGAAATCATGTCGCTCTGATGGTGAAATCATTAATATATCGCAGAAAATGATCTACTTACTGCATGAATAGATAACTTTCACCAAATCCTGAGACTTATTTCTTAGTTTCCTTGTGCTGTCATACAAATTGATGGTTGAAAATGATTTTTAGGTTTACTCGCAGTAGCGAAATGAGTAGTGGGTGAGTTAGAGAGATTAAAACTGGAAACTTTCGTTCTGACGGGACTGTCAGGATCGTCGAGTTCGGTGTCAAGTGTCAGAGGGGTAGTTTTAAATTGAAATAGTTTTAAACCCTGACATTACAACAGGGGAACGAACGGTCCTCTCCCGAGGAACTAATTTGGAAGTGACCTCTCTCGGTGGCTCCCTGGAGAACGACCAGCAGGTATCACGTCTCCCTGATACTTCCGTCCAGAGGGCATTCAGGAGAGATAATTGAGACTGCTCCGAACATCCAAGCCCTTACTGGAACGCTTTCGCGATTCCTAACGGTTGACGTGCCGTGAACTGTGTTTCTCCAGGGTGGAAGCGAAATAGCGGGGATCTACCTCGCCATTAAACATGCTAACGAGGGCAAATGCATCTCCCACTCCCTCAGGATTGCTTCATCAAAACTTTAGATAGCCGTGTTAGCTGTAATAAGGACTTTGAAACAAGTACAATTTGCAGCCCTGGGACTCCGGAATTATACGACCGCCCGAAAACATTTGGGGGGTCCTATTGTTGCTACGTTTCACCGAACCAGTCAATTTATTCATGATGTAAGCGCGACAGTTTCCGTTTCGTCAACTTCTGCACAGAAATGGAAGAGAAAATCACCCAAGATGTTCTCTGAAAATTGGTGCTTGGTGGTTTGCAATACATAATTTTGTGATTGCACAGGTTTTGCCCTACATTGTGTACCAAACAACTAGTGCCTTGACTGGTATGTGAAGCTGTGTCAGAATAATTACGGTAATAAATTTATAAAACTGTGCGAAATGTTTTACCGAGGGAAATACGAAACTACTGTGGTTTACAATACTCGCTTCCCAGCATGTAACTGCTCAGGGAAGACATTGTAAACCTCACCAAGGATGGGGAATCAAGAATGTGTATTATAATCGACTGTTTAAAATGTTCATTTATCGGTCGCTTACTTGAGATTATTAGATACAGAAAATAGTGAACCAAATTTTTGGAACTAATTATGTATTTATTACGTCTCAATTATGGCCCGGGCATGAACAGGATAGAAGGGATAGTTAATTCAAAATGAATTTCGCCGCTGTCACGCTATGAAAAATTCATAATTCATTATTCAGTTCGAAAATAGAAATCGTGGAAATAGCAGTCGGAAATTCTCTCGGCGCCGAGGGAGAAAAGGGAAATGGAACTGTTGGCGTTATTTCTTACAAAGTAGCACGCACTGCTCCGTCGTACATAAAACACCTTTTATCTACATTATTGGTCTCTCCGTTTCGCGAGTCTCCCAAACAGTTTTTTTCGGGGAATATCGATGGTTTCTCGTTATTTTATTGTGAAGTATCATTCTGGAGCGGCCCATCGTCGTCTTATTATACGAGTACATGTAACGTACAAGGATGTTCTTCTGCAGATTCGCTGGTCTATGGGTGCTGAATGCTCACCTATTTGATTATCCAATATTAGCAAGCGAGAAAATATTCAATTACGTTGATGAATTGGCACTACGTGAAGTAGATGCACTGGGAGCTGTAAATAGTGCTGTCGTCCTGGATTCTTGCTTACATAGATTTACCAACACATGCAAATTTAATTAAATATTGACGCTCATAATTATTTTAGCGAATTTTCGGAAAACATACTGGCTGTTTCCAACTTTTTTAGTAGGTACATGAATTGGTGAAGTTGTTTCGATCCTCTTCCGTTTCAGGGCATTTTCACTTCATCCTTAGATTTTAACATTGTTTATAGGTTCAATTTGTGTATTTATTTATGTCTGATATTGGCTACCAGATACACACTCCAAAATTTAGCCAAAATGTTTGGTTTGACAAGCGGAAGGATTATTTCGAAGGTGAGCCATTTTCAGAAACAGAAAGTGGGTCATATTTGAGTTTTTGTCGATCATAAATCGCTAGTTACCCGTAAGCTAAAAACCGCCAAAATTCTGTATTATAACAATTTTTCTTTAAAAAATGGGGATACATTATAGTTTTTTGGGTCCGAAAATGGAGACGTGGTCAAAATTATCGGTGATCAATATAAACTCCCTAAAAGTGATAATGGGCTGGTGACGCGAGACTCTACTCAACAATACTTTTTTCTCGAAAAAATCGAGTCCCATGTGTGTCAAAAACGCTAAAAATCTTCAGAAGTAGCTGAGTCACCAACTTGAAAATTTGCTCGTCTGGTCATACTGCATGACTGTAAGGTTTCGAGTTTAAATCCCTGATCCGAACAGTAATTTACCGCTGTATATCACGGGTGGTCGATGGATGATCAATCACGCGTCAATCGTGAAACGAGCCCCGCATTTACTTAAAGAGAACCGTTTACAAGTTGTTCGGGAACAGAACCTTATTTCTACACATCAAGACCATCAAGCGTTATTGACGTTGAGCAACTGTAGAGTAACTCCGGCAGGTTACCCCCTAAAAATGTCTGTCTTTGATGTACAGTTGCTGGTAAACCATTGGGAAAAAAAGGTTGATGTTGAGATTGGCCCGGTGGGTGGGGGGATGGTGGAAAATCGCCGTAATCAACGCCTGATTCAACAGAGCAGAAGGCCTTGGCTCGGGGCCTAACTGCTTTTTGAATTCAGTTTCTCACCCTTCCGGAGCTCTCGGGTTCCGGTTGCCGCGTTCCCTTCCCCGGTGTCGCGGCCGTAAACCTGTAGTAATGTCGGGAAAATCATTACCCCATCAGCCGGTGAAGGAGTGCGAGGGGATCGAGTAACACACAGGCTCCGCGTTTATAGTTTATCCATCAGGCTTGCTCTTAGCTCGAGGTTGCCTCGAGCTATATTTCGAAGCTGGTAAATGAACCGTTGAGTAAGGGTTCAAACCCACGAACTGAAAAGTCCAGAGATATTCAGTGATAAACATAATTGCCTGAGTCATACCTAACTTATGGCCCAATACAAAATTATCTTATAATTTCGACCCAATACAAAATTCTCTTATAATTTCGACCCAATACAAAATTATCTTATAATTTCGGCCCAATACAAAATTCTCTTATAATTTCGACCCAGTACAAAATTGTCTTATAATTTAGAGTTTAAAGAAACGCTGAAACAAATTTCATATAATAATGATTATTGAAGTTGGGTTCTTACTGTTAGACTTGAGCGGGATTTCACGCTTAGTTTTGTATGTGATTATCACCACTCAGTAGAGTTCGAAATCTTGAAGGTTTACCCGCTGGTCCCTCATAATTTGCTGTACGTATTGGGTATTGCAACAAAGAGTGTAACCGGAGACCTGGCAGTTACGCCGCGGTACCTACTCCCTCATTTCGGTGCTTACCGCGACTGGAGTAAGGGCGCCATTCAGAAATACGAGTTTGGTTTCTTTCTCCCTGATTAATATTTACCCGGATCATTTTCAAGGTTGAGAGAGGAAAGCGAAATATGGAGATCGATTTCTGGGTTTAAAAACGAAAAGCAGAGTCTGAATTTGGTTCCGGGATTTGTCCGGGTCCGTTGTCTCACATTCCTGAGTATACCCACCGTCTGGAGTCTTCAAAAAGATGGCCGTAAGATAGCCTGTTGGAGCTTCATCCTGATCCATCTCGTATCTTGGGATTTGGATTCATTTCCCTGCCACCTGAACAAAATATAAAGGAAAACTGTATTTTTGAAGGATTCTTGTAGTCTAGGAAGAATGTTGGAACTTATCGCTTGGTTGGATAGCGGTCTCTGTTGATGTTCTCTGTCAAACATTGAAGCTGAGTATTATTCACTTTCCAGTATCCCAATTTGCTTAAGATTGATCCCATGGACGGTTTCCTGTGATTTGGGGAAGTCTATTGCAGAATTTTGAGAGAGATCGTTATACACTTTGAACTAGAGATAGTAGGCAGTTGCGTGGTCTCGTTTGCGCTGGTTATATATGGAATCTGGAGTCCTCATAGACTGTTATACTTCCTTACTCATACGCATATGCACGAACGTCACAGTCGGGGTTTATGAAATGGTTTGCACTCCAAATTTGGACTCATCACCTACGTGTGAAGAGTACACGTGCACAATATATTTTTTCAAAAAATATGAGGTTGTATCTTCGGATTGGTAAAAAATGGGAAAATAAGTGGTTTGCTGATCAGAATTTGGATTTATTTGGAAGTTGGCGAAAGATACTTAGAGGTTTCTGAGGGATCCGTTGTGTCGGAAAATAGTTGTTTGGTGATCTGAACAAAAATATTGATGTAATTATCCGGGGCCGCATTTATCGTCATTCAATCAGTTGCGAAAAGCAAAGAAAACAAAAAAGAACCAATTTACCAACATAGGATCACAGAATTATGCTGGTATACCGGGAACGCAGGATATTAACGAGGAATACTCCCTGGAAACAAATGTTTAACGGATGTGCACTTATTAGTGTCATGGCTCACGAACCGAATTCACAAATTGCTGTGACATGAGAAGGTATTATCGATTCTGATTAAATTCGATCGTTCCCACCACAATGGGTACGTCTGAGTGAACGTAGCTGAGGGGGTGGTTTGGGATCGATGGGATACATTGAGAGGATTTTAATTTACATTAATCCATATTGATAGAGGTTCCTAAATATCATTTTCGGAGGAGAGACCGCCTTTTACTTGAGCGGAATATACATGAGCGCGGCCCAGTTAATTTTATTCATGCGGCTTAATGTTTACACTCGTTAGATGGAAGGTGGGTCGAAGCTGGAAGGGGTCACATAACTTTTGTAATCGGCTAATTTTTTGTTTACTTAGACTTAGACGAACTTATGTATAGATACTGATCTATACCAGCTCAATGCATGATGTAAATTTGCTGAAACTCGGGGCGTTTATTTTTGTGTCAGACTAGTACATTAAATGAAACGATTGACTGGTAAAAGGAGTGAGAATAAACTGCTACCACTACCACCTCAACCAGCTGTCACTCCATTGATTCCAACTCCGACAGCCATTTGTTCTTGTAACATTAAGCCAATACTGTTAGAATAGGCAGTAGGACATTTCTAGATATTACAAAATATCGACTGCGAGGCCGTGAGAAACATAATAATATCACTACATTACCTACACTATCCCATATCTGTTCAAATAATAATGGTCCGAAGGGGGGGGGGGGGGGGAACGAATTACGTGTTGGTTGGAAGTTTGTTTCCCCATGGTTCCATGTACCTTCCATGTTTCTTTCCTTGTGTGCACTTTTTGTGGAGCGTTTCGTCGAAATTCAACTGTTTGAGGTTTCGAAAACAGCAAACTCGTGTTTACGTGTAGTTTTGTAAATTACTGGCTTCGTGCCGAAATGGAGGAAGCGGCGTTACAGGTTTCGTGCCGAAATGGAGGAAGCGGCGTAGTAACTTGGGAACTTACAAGTTAGAGATGATATCGCGCATTTTTTAACTAAATTGTTGGCCGAATTCGCGAGGAAGGTAGCAGCACTCGGCCTAAGCTAATTTATTACCCTTTTGATTCACGCTATGTCGATTCTTTTACGTGACAACCTATAAGTCCAAATATTGTTCAGCGGGTGGGAGGTACAACGATAGGAGCTGGGTCGCGGTGCCAAAATATGAACAGAACTCTTAAGTAGTTTCAATGACCATAAATGGAAAAGGAAATTCAGAACTATGGAACTATGTTCGCAGGTCGGTTGGTTGAAAGCTGAGGACCAGACGATACTAAGCCTTCACACTCGCGTCGTGACGCATAATTCGCGCATCAGCGTCACGCATGACAATCAGCGGACGTGGAGGCTTCACATACGGCAGCTCAAGGTCTCCGATAGAGGCTGCTACATGTGCCAGATCAACACGAATATTATGAAGAAGCAAGTCGGATGCATAGACGTTCACGGTAAGTTACCATGTTTTATATGCGTATCATTACTACTGCATGCTACAGCAGTCAGATATCAGTAGTCCTGTAGTGTCCGTGCATACTGAAGGTGTTTTGTAGTTTTGAAATGGAAGGAACTTTCTTCGAATGAAGATGTTGAAGTGAAAGAAGTTGGTCTAGATGCCGAGTTCCTTGTTGCCAATGTCAAGGCGTTGGAGATTCTTCATCTGAAAGTGCTTCTTCTTGAAGAGTTGACAGTTAGAGCAAATACGCAATTATTCGAACATTCATCCGTTCAACTATTTCATTCGTTCTGTAACTCAAAATAAGCCAACCATCCTCCTCAACTCGAGTTCGTGTCCCTTGAGAGGTTCGACTCCAGGTGTGACGGAGCTCCATGGACTTGTACCTATTCTTCTTACGTGACTCGGTTGATGTTCAGTGTGGACTGTACAAGGGAAACCCATTGAGAACGAAGAGCACGAGTGAAGAAACTGGAAGGCGGATCGAAAATCGACCAGAAGAGTTGGGTAAGTGTTCAGTCTGTAAAGTGATGTAAGGGGAAGGAGGATGTGCTCGTTGAGGCACCTCAAACAAACATGATTCCGAGGAAAACGGATATTACACCAAGTCCTCTTCAGTCAGAGAACCTTTAACGTTGTGTATAGTTGGAGAGATACGCCGAGTGCTACCCTTCTGTTGTAACTGCCGGTACACCGCGCTTGAACCAATAGGAAATCCTTTCTATCGTGGCTCCGGCAATACTCTCAGCGGCTCTCATTTTGCAAGAATGTTGACAAACGTTTTCGAATAAGGGATAAAAACATCATGTTGTGAGAGAAGCAACTACAGTCCAACCCACCCGCCATCATAAGTCATGTGACTGGCCATCCATCACCTGAGTGGCAGATCCTCAGCATTCGAGATCAATCTCGTACGAAAACATGTCTTAGAAACTCTAAATTACCTTTATATTATTATTTTTTGGTTTATTATTTTCAATAATGAACCATTGGAATCGAGCAAGAATTTTTGCAATGTAATTCCATTTAACTCATGGTGTATGTAGCAGTTGTTGTGCCTTGATTATACAACCTAAGAAATCTACAGATCATTGAGGGGAAATTTCAGTTTGGGCATGACAGACGGTTTCTTTCGATCAGTATTCCGAGTGCCTTTAAATCTTGATAATAACGTGAGTTGTATAGCATGCCGGGAATGCGAATGACCTATTCACACTCATTCTCAGAAGCCATCTAACTATATTGACTGTGCTTGAACAAAAACGGGGGTGGAAGGCCCAACTGATTTCTAGCTCTAGTTCTAACCAAACGACTGTACGGAGTATTCAGGGATCATGCAGATTGAATCTCTGGTGTTCTCACGAATATAATTTATTACAGTCAGAAATATGGGTAGTAGCGTCTGCGCATGCGCAAACATGAAATCCTTGTACCGCAAGTCTGTCAGTAGAAATACAAATACAGTAAATTATCATGAAACTTAGCTGTCTTGCAGATGAGATCTCAGAGGTCCGATGCTCCTCACAAATAGGCGTAAATAGACTCTGCGCATATAAGCAAACATGTCAGTGCTCCAACTATATTTCCATACTGTTCCCTGACTCCAAACGGAAATCCATCTTTTCAGCAGTTGGAGCAACGAATCTGCTATTACGGGAACTTGGAATCCTATCTACTGTTCATGATTCCATCGTCCAGTTAACTCTAACAGTTGCTGACAGCAGCTTTTGTGGAAATTGACGATGCACCGACTAACATTATGAATCATTATAACCACTCCGCTCAAATTTTAACTGATTTCCAGTACCACGAATAATCGATTCGACAGACGGTGAGAAATTCATTCAAATTTGGATGGGGCTAGGCGTTGGTGAGCAGTTGGGTGGTGAGCCTATTATTCATTTCTGGTTCTTATAAAGTTCAATATACAGGGTGTCTCAGCTAATGAGTCCCCCCCCCCCCCCCCACCATGAATTTTTTAACAATCCATTGCATGAAATTTTACGTAAAATTCGAATCTGCAATAGAAATAGGGGTTCTCATTAAAAAAAAAGAAGTGAATATGCATTTTGCGCGTTGTGCGCATGCGCACGTGATCAAAAAGGTAATAGTCTAATTCTGTGTTAAAAAATAAGGGGAGTACCATATGTAATTTTTGTCCAAAATGGATTTTTGCAAAACTGGGCGGGGGGGGGGGGGATAATTAGCTGAGCTGAGGCACCCTGTGTTGCTTGCTGCTGCTCCTAATAATTATTATCAATTATATTTATGTACAATTTTTTTATACAGTTATTATGCTCCTGCCTCTTGTGAAAACTCACCCCGTCTCATTTCTTATAGGTAGGTATCAATATTTTGGACGCATCATTATGCGAACTTCTACGCTCAGCTTGCTTGGCACAATCTCTTGACCTTTCGTTTGAATGGCTGAATGTAGTTTATGTATGCATTGTGTTTTGAGATATCTCCGGCTCGGATCGAAATGTAATG
Organism: Leptopterna dolabrata; assembly: GCA_954871275.1. NCBI lineage: Eukaryota > Metazoa > Arthropoda > Insecta > Hemiptera > Miridae > Leptopterna > Leptopterna dolabrata. Next base: position 41,732,068 of record OX940977.1, on the reverse strand, counting down.
GGATTACTCGTACTTAAGACTCGTTTCTTCAACATCGCTTGTCTCTAATATTTACCTGTTGATACTGAAATACTGAGTGACAGCCAGGCCTCGCTGTGGCGTTATTGAACGGCTCCATAGTAAAGAAAAATGGAGTTATTGAAAAAATCGTCTATTTCCACTAGTAGGTACACGAAAAAATGCGAAAAATACACTGTCATACCGACTTCGGTGATCAAACCGTCGTCAGTAACAAACAATAACTTTTTGTATTTTTAATAACATTGTATTTTTTGCGTTTTTTCGTGTACTAGTGGAAATAGACTATTTTTTCAATAACTCCTTCTCTTTGAAATGGGTTTCCACGATTTCGTCGCGAGTGATTTAGTTCGGCTCCATAGTAGTACTTCGTGGGAAAGGATGGAAAATGGGAGATAAGCGGCTCTTTTGGTTGAATTGGATCTGAATCGTACTGCCTCCCCTCCACCCACCCACCACCACAGTACCACCGTCGTAAAGGACTTCCCTGAATAATGACGCTAGAGAATGTCCATGTCCTGGGGTCTCTTTCTCCTCTATCTCTTATACTTGTCTGTTGAACCCGGGATTTCCCATTGTAAGACCAGGGTAACAGTGGCGAATCGTACTGCCGTTGGTAAAATGTTATTAAACTACCTCGACTGAATAAAGACGTAGGAGCTCCCAGATTACAAGGTAGAGAGGACTCACCTGTAACAACTATGGGCCTTTACATCAGGGGCATTTAGAGACTATTGTGAATGCTAAGGAGCTTCCTCATCATTGACGCTAGCGTATGGGTTTGTAAGTAGTTATTGCACTGCGCAGTTACTTACATGCGGAGTCGGAAGTGACAGCTGATATTAATGAAAATCACATGGGACCATGGGACCTGTCCTTATCACGGCCATTCAATCGGGTAACACCATTTTGCTGCTTACTTTCATTTCATTTCTGCACATTCAATGCACCATTTTTTGGTGCTTACATAATTTATAATTACATCGCCAGTCGGTACTTTATACGTTGTTTACAAATAGTACGTTTAAAAATCTCATGATGGTCACTCGTTTCTCCTCCTATTATTTTTCCATTACATATGTTCAGTAATCATCATCAGCTCCAGTTCTCAATATTACAAACTGCCATCCGATGCCCTTCATTCGTTCGGTGAGAATCATCTCGGTGATAAATGTACAGGGTGTCTCAGCTAATGTCCCCCTCCCCCTCCCCCCTATGTTCCCTCAGTTTTCAGCGTAGAATTCAATTTTTGCTCACATCCGCGTGCGCAAAACGTGCTCAGTACACAATAACTTTGTTTTACCCTCCCCAAAAATATTATCGCGCATTCGAATTCTGCGTACAATTCCATGAAAAAAAAATGATCCGCCGAATCCTCAAAGGCTCACTCAGGTGAGCATACCAGTAGGTACGCATATAACATTGTAAGAGACTCAATGTGCTCAGCACGAGGTATCAACTTGTAAGATCCTACTTTCTGCGTAGGTACCCATCAAAGCCATTATATTTGATAGCGAAGCCAACTGGTTTCGTCCTAACGCTAACGGTCAGTTATAAGCAACAATAATTTTTTTCTTCAAATTATTCCTCCTCAACCCTCAAATCAACGTTAAGAGTTGGTCCATATGCAACTAATCTAGTTAAAACGATTCGGAATTTTCATTCTTCTTCTACTAGGAAACAGAGTTGAAAAGAGATTTCCTGATCTCACCCCGAATGAAATTTTTAAATCTCCAAGGCCCATATCTCTATTTAGGTGTCCAAAGTTTTAGTGGTGTATAATCGGTCGATTAAGAATAAATCCAAGCTTCTGATCTTGAGGTTATGAATATGTTCTAGAAGTTTATGAATGGATATTTTCCATTTCAAGGACACAAAGTCATTAGTACCTTTACACTCTCCCTTGACCAAAACTTTAAAAAATTTGTAGAGCAATATCTATTTAAACAAAGATTGTCAGCTTTTGAACTGAACTAAGTATAAAATGAAAGTCGTTCCTCCAACTCATTCGTCAAAGCGTCAAGTATACCCAATTTCTCTGACGTCTCCCTCTCGCCCTGTGGGAGTTGTCTTAGTTCGAAGCGACAACACTTCTGAAGAATCATTCAAATTGAATAACGCGCCGAATGAAACTTTCCACCGCCTTCAAAGAATCGGAGCAGAACAAACGCAATCAAAGTTAAAAACAATTAACAAAGTGCGAAATTAAGTTTGCCACGGGCGGAAAACCTGAGCCTGTAGAGTGGCGGTAGTGTTGTTAAAGCTTTGAAATCTCCTTTGCCGGTGGGCACCTTTTTATTTAGCACGAGATATTACGTAAGCAGGTGCCGCAGCAGGAAAGCAAGTGAAAACAGCATCTTTTATACTGCCTACTGGGCGGTTCCCGACTGACCCCAATCTTGATGTTCCTCCCCTAGTGAACATGTGACACCCTCTGGTTGTGTTCAGCCTGAGGCTTCAATAAACCGTTAGGAATTTCCCTTAGACGTGCTGGCGGCACCTTCCCCTCACTTCCCCTCCGAGGGGACCGATGACGCTGGCGTCCCGTTGTCCAATAGAATCACACCGTTCGCATCCCCTCCCGTTCTTTGTCGACGCCACGCTCCGTTTCGCCATATTGGTTTACTCTGTTTCTAACAGTTAGAAAGCTGACTTGTGCTCACAATATATTATCATTATACCCGTTTAAATTCACTTACCATACCGTTTGTGAAAGTTAAAAGTATACCCGTTTGATCCCGTTTGATCTAATCGTGCGTTCGTGCGTATTTATTCACCCGTTTATTCATTGGTGCCGAAACCCGGGAAATCCGTTCGCCTCGGTTTGAGCGCTGCGTCCAGACCGTCGCATCACCCCGTTCTCCAAACCATAAGTACACCGTTTTCCTTCTGATTATACTTGTGGTACATACATCCGATATGCCCAAGAGAGGGAATAGAGAAAAGTCCGATACCCCGAAAACCCGCACGCGAGGAAGAACCTCCGTTGCGTCGCCGGGAAGAATTGATATGGACCGTTATCAAACGGATGATTTCACTGAGGGGCAGATGAACGTATATAGAGACGTCCGTAGATGGGTCAATAGAGTCAAATTGTTGCGCCAGGACCCCGATATAGGCGTAGAGAACCCCGTACAATTTGATTGTCGTACTCAAGGCCCGAAATTGATCTCGGATATCGAGACAGCCCGATTCACGCTGGAGGTGGAGGAGGAACTTACTCGAGACATCAATTTTCTATTGCGTTCCCTGCCCCCCCTTTCCGCCGCTGCAACTCCCGCGCCTCATCCAGGTCCCACAACCGATGAAGCCGCTTTCTCTGCCATAAAATACATGAGTGAGCTCATTCACACCGTTCCCGTATTTAATGGAGATATCACAACCTTCACACAATTTAAAAGTTGTTTTGACCGCGCAGTTCATCTAATACCTAATTTGCCCGAAGAGATAAAAAAGGAGAAATTCCTGTCTAAGCTTTCCCCCGAGCTCCGATCCCGATTCGCCTCAGCCAATCAACTTAACACCGATTATAACACGATTTATGACGCAGTGGTGTTGGAATACACTTCCAACTACCGTTTGGCGAGAGCTGCTCACCAAAAGGGTTGCGCGATACCGCGTCTCACGTCAAGTTCCCCTTATTCCCCGATCGTCCCGTTAGCGAATTTGGATAACTTTGTCTCCCAAGCCCGACAATGGGTAGCGTTAATGAAAAATCTCCCCACCGATTTAGGGGAATTTCTCATGTTTGAAGATTTATTCGCCCGATTTCCCCCGGCGTTGCAGACACTGTTTAATAATACCCGAAGAGAACCGGCCGAAATTCCCACCGCTACCGAATGCATAGAGTTTTTGGAGAATCAACTGCGCCTAGCCAGAGTGACTCCTTCCGCTCATGTACCCCCCCCCCCCCCCCGACACATTTCTCCCGCTGCGCCTCGGCGACCTAACTCCCCTGTGGGTCTACCGTTGGCATCAGTTCGGGTTTCACCCCCCGCACACCGCTTCCGCAGCCCAAAAGGGGGCGGTGTAATTATTGTCGCGACGAACATTTTATGTTCCGCTGCCCGAAATTTAAGGCCCTCCCGGTTCAGCGCCGAAGACAATTCATACGAGAAATTGGAGTTTGCCCTAATTGCTTCTCATCTCTTCATCAATTAAGTGCTTGTGCCGCCGATCGCCGCTGTCATTGCGGTCTGCGGCATCACACTTTATTGCACGAATACCCCGCTACCAGATCCGCTACTCCACCCCGACCTTCGCCTACCCGGAATCAAGACCAACCGCAAGAAGAAGCCGCCTCCATCAACTTAGTTGAAAATGTACAGGGGATGCGACTTTCAAATTCCTCCACCTGAAATGTTGCCCCCCGATCACCGATCCAGTCTCGAGAGGTGAGTGTTGGGTCAGGTGCCGCCAGTAGTAGATTACCCGATAGGTACAAATTTAGGTGTTCATCTTCTCCCCCGATTAAAACCTCTTTTACTAAAATAAATCTTAGAGCTCTCGAATTTTCCGGTCATTCGCTAGGTAGCAATTATTGCACGTTAGTACCTAGGACCGTTGAGGATACGTGTGAGTCGGTACCGTTGAAACCTAGCGGTGTTATACGTAGGTACCGATTAGCACATTGCACTTCCACTCCGGTTAGTTTTAACCTTCACAGGGGCCCGTTTTCCAGTGTTGAGTGTTCCGAATTAGGGTTAGGCCGCTCAACACGAACCTGTGCGAATGACCGATATATTACCCGCCTCCGTTCATGCTTGAGGCGTAGGGAATCCGGGGTACTACCCACCGCTGAAGTTGAAGCTACGTCCTGCCAAGGGGATAAATCCGTTAAATGTAGGGCCCTAATGGATACTGGGGCCTCCGTCAATTTAATCGACCTTGCTTTAGTACACCGATTGGGAATCCCGTTTAAAAGGGTCAATGAGACGATAAGAGGGGTGGGCCACGTCACTACTCCAAAATTAGGTACTGTCATGATACAGTTGCGAACCCCCACCGGAAGAACTATCCCGTTTGTTGCGTCTATCCTCACTCAGGTTACAAGCAATTTACCTACCCGTAACCTAGAGATGGCCCGATATATGCATTTGGAACCCGTTGCTGACCGATTGGCAGATCCCGAATTTTTTGTTTCAAGAAAAATTGACCTTTTGCTAGGAGCCGACTTGTGCACGGAATTGATCACTGGGCGATCGCCCGCGTTTCCCGAAGTGTGGGAATCAGAATTAGGTCTTCTAGTAGGGGGCCCAGATCCTAAGCCCGTTCGTAAATCTGTCCGCTTGCGGGACACTTGTCAAGTACAGCTATATTCTAACCAGCTATCGGCCAATCACAAGTTAGGTTTCCCGTCGATTGTCCCGTTGGCCCCTTCTAACGACTTCCCCACTCATAAGGGATTCGTTATGTCCGTAGCCGAACTACTTCCCATTGGTTATCACCGTTTAATGATCAATCAGATCACCGAAATTCTCCGCAACATGGATACTATAAAGGTCGAACCCCAGATCATCGGGTGTTCGGCGACAGTACCTTCCGCCTCTACCCGCCCCCCGATCCTAGTTCGAAATCTATTTTCCGTTTATCCCCCGTGTTCCACCAAGGCCCCAGTGTGGCCCCTCTTTCAACTGGCCAATTTGGGAGTTACCACCGATTTTATGGCTATTGTCCCGAGTAACCGATCTTTCAATTCTTCCTTGACTGAGGAAACTGCCCCGGTCGTGGGATGTTCCGGTCCCGGTTCTTCCACTGATGAGTTGTTGAGACGAATGTTTGAGGTGGAATCTGTGGAGCCGGTGCGCCCATGGACCCCCGATGAGCTCAGAGCCGAGCAACTGTTTCTGGAATCGGTCCGTCGGGACACCTGCGGTCGATACTCAGTGGCTCTACCGTTTTCCGAACCACCTACCTCATTGGGGGAATCCCGAATTATCGCTCTAAGGCAGTTATACCGTATGGAGAAACGCCTGCAACGTAATCCCGATCTACTTCGTGCATACTCTTTGTTCATGCAGGAGTATTTAGAACTGGGCCACATGCGTAAACTGTCCCCCTCTGAGATCCCGTTTTCCCCTTCCTACTATATACCCCATCACTCCGTTCACCGTGAGGGTGACCCCCCGACCAAAATTCGTGTGGTGTTTAATGCCTCCCAGCGAACCTCCAATGGTAGGTCGCTTAATGAAATTTTATTGGCGGGGCCCAAACTTCAGGCTGACATCTCGATCATGCTTACCCGTTTTCGGACCTTCCGTTTTGTGTTCATTGCCGATATCCGGCAAATGTTCCGACAAATTGAACACCCCCGGAGCGATCAGGATATGCTCCGTATTGTATGGAGGGACTCCCCCGATTCCCCCGTTCAAGATTTTGCGCTAAAAACCGTCACGTACGGTACTACCTCCGCTCCATTCTTGGCCAACCGAGTTATTCGGCACTTGGCTGGTTGCGGAGCTGAAACTCATCCCGATGGTTCTAGGATCCTCTTAAACCACACCTACGTTGACGACGTACATGGTGGGGGGAGCTCCCTGTCTGAAGCTTTGGCTATCCGGACCGATTTAACGTCCCTTTTGGACACCGCTGGATTGGAACTTCGCAAGTGGGCGTCCAATACAGACCAGTTGCTAACCGGAGTTCCATTGGAACATAGATTGTCCCCCGCCGATTCCATCAATTTTGGGGATGAGGATGAAAAACCGTTAAAGATGTTGGGGGTGTCTTGGGACCCCAAAGAGGACTGTTTCTTCTTTAAGGTCCCCACCTCCCTGACAGTTCGCACTAAACGCGAACTCGCCAGTCAAGTTGGCCGAATCTATGACCCGTTAGGCTGGGTAATGCCAGTTTCAGTACAAGCCCGCTTTATTCAAAGAGAGATATGTCGCTCGAAATTCGACTGGGACGACCCGTTGCCATCCTCATTCGCCCTTGAGTGGCAGCGACTCGCTAGTACGCTCGATCAATTGACTTCACTCCGAATACCCCGACACGTGCATATCGACTCCCCCGAGCAGTGGCTAGTAGGGTTCGCAGACGCCTCTGAGACCGCCTACGCTGCGGTTGTGTACCATGTGGCCGTTGGAGATAAGGAAGTTCTTACCCGTTTGCTCATCAGTAGAGCCCGCATAGCTCCCATGAAACCCGAGTCCATTCCAAGACTCGAATTACTAGCCGCGGAGCTGTTGGGAAAGACTATGTCCGTCGTTCGTTCCGAGTATCCTCACATTCAGCCGTCCCGCATAGTAGCCTGTTCCGATAGCACGGTGGCCCTGTCTTGGCTCACCGCAGAACCCGCTCCCGTTTGGAAAGTGTTTGTAGGTAACCGAGTCGCTAAGACCTTGTCCCACCTGCCACGGGAACACTGGTTCCATGTACGTTCACCCGACAATGCTGCTGACGTGGCCTCGAGGGGAGCTCGTCCCGATCAACTGGTATGTCGTGAGTCCCTCCCGGGAACACTCCACTAACAACCTTAAAGCTCTCACCAATATTCCTATGTAAAAATTACCTTCCGCTAATAAACATCTGAGTGGGGAGACAGGCGACAGAATCCGGGGGACACAACCTGGTGCCCCACTACCAGCTCCCAACAGGGAGCTGGAGGGAGAGGACTCCAAGTCCTATATAACCCCGGATCCTGGAGCTTTAGCTTCATTCGACACTTCCTCTAACCAGCTCTCTCTTCTCTCTCTACCTTCCTCCTCCCAGATGCCTGGTGGTATCCGCCGCTCTGGGAATTCACCTCCTACCTTTTCCTCTTATCTACATCGGTGGATATCCGCCGCCTAGATAAGCACCTTCCTTCACCTACATCGGTGGATTACCGCCGCCTAGGTGAATTTCCTTCCTCTCGCCTACATCGGTGGATTACCGCCGCCTAGACGAGATTCCTTCCACTCACCTACATCGGTGGATTACCGCCGCCTAGGTGAATTTCCTTCCTCTCACCTACATCGGTGGATTACCGCCGCCTAGGTGAAATTCCCTCACTCTCCTCTACTTCCTCCTTCACGCCACCGTGATGATCAATTTAAATTCATCACAGTGGTGAACCCGACGTTCATCCAACCTTCTACCCTTCCTCCCTTCTTACCACCTCATGTGTCGCCCCAGTCAAGTTCGGTGTCCCGCATTTTAAATTCACATTTAAAATAGTCAGTATAAATTCGCAATTTTTGGCCCACCCGCAACCACACACAGCTCTCAACTCTCCGCCGCATACAAACCCGACGCCGCTAATTGCGAATTTTCAAATTCAACCGCTCAAATTGAATTCTGTTCACAGCCTCCTCCACCATGGACCCGAACTCGCCGTCACCGCCGCTCCTCCGGCCGTCCCTGCTGCAGCCGCCGACCACTGCGGCTTCTGACGCAACCGACAACCCCTTCAACCGCCTCTCACCACCCGGCTCCACCGCATCCGCCGCCGCCGCTGCCGCCGCCGCTGCAGCTGCCGCACACGCCGCCGCCGACGTCACGACGGCCTCGGCGTCATTCCCGCTGTCGCTACCCCCCTTCTACACGCACGACCCCGCACTCTGGTTCTTCCAGGTCGACGCTGCGTTTTCTGCCGCCAACATCCGCAGCCAGCGTACCCGCTACTCCCGCATCATCTCTCTGTTACCGTATGAGATCCTCCTGCAGACGTCGGACATCTCCCCCGACGCCACGGCCGCCTACGACGACCTCCGCGCCCGCCTCATCAGCTTATACCAACCCTCCAAGATCGCACGTGTCGCAGCGCTATCCCAGCCCCAACATCTCGGCGATTTGAGGCCCTCCCACCTGTACCGTCGCCTACGTCATCAGCTACACGACGTCGTGACGGCCGACATCGCTCGAACGTTCTGGCTGCGAGCCCTCCCCCACCCCATCCAGATGGCGCTCGCCAGCCACCTCGACGGACCGGACGAGCCGCTACTCCGTCTGGCCGACACGGTTTACGACCTCGCCGCGGCCGCCAGCGTCACGGAAGTCGCCGCACCCCGCACCCCCACCCCACACAGGGACCGATCGCCGTCTCAAGAGCGCCGCCGGCCCCCCTCCCTCCACCGGCGCCGCTCCCTCTCCGTCGATCGCCGGACAACCCCCTCCTCCGACCACCGACGCCAGCGCTCGGCCGACCGCCGCACCGTCTCCCCCACCCAGCAACGAAGAGGGAGGTCCCCAACCACGACAGCCCCCTCCAACTCCGCGCGCCCCACCAGGACCTACCTCCCGGCGGACCCCCCCCACCGATGTTTCTACCATGTGAACTTCGGTGGGGAGGCCCGCAAATGCCAGCCCCCCTGCTCCTACTCCTCCAAGCAGGGAAACGCGGACGCCCGCCGGTAAATCCGGCGGGCCCCCCTCCTCGCCTACACGGGGGGGACCACCACCAACCCCTCCCCGCCCGCATTCACACCACCTCTACCAAGCCTCGCTACCCCTCCTACGCCGCCGCCACGGCTGCCAACCTCCCGGCCGCATCTGACGACGCCGCAAAACACACCACCCCTCCATCAACTGACACCCCACCCCGAGTCAGCCCCTCCAAGCCCGCCTCCAGGGCAGCCAACCTTCCGGCCGCCACTAGCGCCGCCGCTACCGTTCCCCCACCCCGGAACGGCCCCTCCAAGCCCGCCTCCAGGGCAGCCAACCCTCCGGCCGCCACTAGCGCCGCCGCTACCGTTCCCCCACCCCGGAACGGCCCCTCCAAGCCCGCCTCCAGGGCAGCCAACCCTCCGGCCGCCACTAGCGCCGCCGCTACCGTTCCCCCACCCCGGAACGGCCCCTCCAAGCCCGCCTCCAGGGCAGCCACCCTCCCGGCCGCCACTAGCGCCGCCGCTACCGTTCCCCCACCACGGAACGGCCCCTCCAACCCCGCCCCCAAGACAACCACCCCTCCGGCCGCCACTCGCGCCGCCGCTACCGTTCCCCCTCCCCGGAACGGCAAAAAAACGCCCCGCGTCTCCTTCGCGGGGGACCAACCACCGCCATCGCACCCGCCCATCACCTCGGACGAACCAAGCCCCCCCCCTCCGACAGACCCCAACACCTCAGCAATTTTACCTCACTCCGCCCCAGCTCACCAACGCCTGTTCCTAAAATGCTCGAAAACGCACGTCCCGTTCCTCGTCGACACAGGGGCGGCGCTCTCCATATTCCCGAATAATATTCTCCGGCGACAGGCGCGTTGTTACCGGCAACTCCTCTACGCCGCCAACGGTACCACCATCCCCTCGTACGGGACGTACCGCTCATCAATCCATATGAGCGGGCTCGCGTACGAGTGGGAATTTACCGTGGCGGACGTAGAGAAAGCTATCCTGGGGGCCGACTTCCTCGCATATTTCGGCCTCCAGGTAGACGTCCGTAACGCGCGCCTGCTCGACCCCTCCACCCAGAAACCCATCCCCGGGTTCATTCATGCGGTGGATCGTCCCCCTTCCCAGTTTGAACAACTCCTCCTACACTACAAACCCCAGCGCCGCCCCTCAGCTCACATCTCACAGACCCAGCACTACATTGAAACCTCCGGCCCCCCAATATCCGCAAAAGCACGACGCCTCCACCCCCTCCAACTCTCACAGGCCCGCAAACACTTTGATAATCTCATCAAGGAAGGCATTATCCGTCCCTCCAAATCCCCGTGGGCTTCTCCACTACATATTGTGCAGAAGCCTAACGGGGATATCCGCCCCTGCGGTGACTACCGCCGCCTCAATGCCCGAACAACCCCAGATCTCTACAACGTCCCGCATCTCCGGGACTTCTCTTCCCACCTCCACAACACAACCATCTTTTCTACACTCGACATCTCTCGTGCCTTCCATCACATTCACATCTACCCCCCTGACGTTCCTAAAACAGCTATCATCACCCCTTTCGGCCTGTTCGAGTATATCAAAATGGGTTTCGGCCTCCGTAACGCTGCCCAAACATGGCAGCGTTACATGGACAACATTCTACGAGGCCTACCCTTCGTATTCTGTTTTTTGGACGACGTACTGATCGCTTCCCGGGACCCAAAGGAACACCTCGCACACCTCAAACAGGTTCTTGACATCTTCGCCGCCGAGGGCCTCACCATAAACGCTCCGAAATGTGTTCTCGCCCAACCCTCCGTTCGCTGCCTCGGCCACCAGGTTTCGTCCGAAGGAATAAAGCCCCTACCGGACAAAGTGCACACCCTCACCGATTTCCCACAACCCAACACTGTCTCAGAACTCCGCCGTTTCCTGGGTATGTTGAACTTTTATCGTAGACACATCAAACACGCAGCACAACATCAACAACCACTCATACACGCTATCCCACAACCGGCCAAGAAAAACGATAAACGACCCATTTCCTGGACCCCCACCCTCAAAACCGCCTTTCAACAATGCAAACAGGACCTAGTAGACGCCGCTCTATTGGCCCATCCCGATCCCCATGCCCCCCTCTCCATCACCACGGATGCGTCCGACTGGGCCATCGGGGCAGTCCTCCACCAACACACCGGCGCCACCCCCCAACCTCTCGGCTTTTTCTCTAAAACTCTGTCCCCCACACAAAAAAATTACTCCACCTTTGACAGAGAACTCCTCGCCATCCACGAAGCCATCAAACACTTCCGTGACTTCGTGGAGGGCAGGCAGTTCTCTGTCGTCACCGACCATAAGCCCCTCACCCACGCCCTCCTCCAAAACCGAAAATCAGCCTCCCCCCGTCGCCTCCGGCAACTCGAATTTATCGGACAGTTCACGTCCGATATTCGTTATTTGCCGGGGGCCGACAACTGCGTCGCCGACGCCCTCTCCCGCCCCACCCCTGCGCCGGTGGCGGAGTTACTGCCCTTCCCTTCCCCGCAAACCCTCAAAAACCACCAAACTCCTACTTCCGATCCCGCACTTTCAAACCTCATCTCCGCCTCAAAATTGGAACAGCTGCCTCCCCTCGATCTCTGGTGCGACGTATCGGCCGATACACCGCGCCCGTACGTCCCACCGGAGCTGAGGAGGCAGTTGTTCCTACATTACCACTCCCTCCATCATCCCGGCATTCGGGCGAGCCGGGACCTCATCAAGACGCGGTACTTCTGGCCCCATATGAACACGGATATCCGTACCTGGGTTCTGGGGTGCCAGAAGTGCCAGCAATTCAAGGTCTCGGCTCACCCCCATGTACCTCCTCAACCTATCCCCGATTCTCTCCCGTGGGAACACGTCCACTTGGATCTGGTCGGCCCTCTTCCCCCCTCCGAGGGGAAGAGGTACTGCCTCACCATGATCGACCGTGCGACAAATTGGGTAGAGTGTATTCCACTCGCCCACATTACCGCGGACGCCGTCGCCGCGGCCTTCCTCAATCAATGGATCAGCCGCTACGGCTGTCCGCGGACACTCACGGTCGATCAGGGGAGGCAGTTTGAATCAGCCCACTTTGCCGACCTCCTCCGTTCCCTCGGGATTCAGAAAATCCGCACCACTCCTTATCACCCTCAATCCAACGGGAAAATAGAGCGGTGGCACTCGGTCCTCAAGCAAGCCATCTCCACATCAGCCACTTCCCCTTCATGGACCAAAACCCTCCCCTACGTTTTACTTAGCCTCCGCACTTCCGCCCGTCCTTCAGACAACACAAGTCCCGCACAACACGCTTTTCGAGACCCTTTACGTTTGCCAGCCGACATCTTCACCCCACACCCCACCCCGTCAATTAACAGGGAACCACTCCGCACAACAACACCACACAACGACACCACCTATCCCACACGTTTTTACACAGCCACTCACATGTACTTGAAGGAGCCCGGCATCCACAAAACATTTCAACCTCTCTACGCCGGGCCCTTCCACGTCATCCGCTCCACAAACACCACGGCTACCCTGTTAATTGACGGGAAGCCCCACACTGTACCCCTCGCCCGATGTAAACCAGCCCCCGTCCTCCCAGACACTTCGCCCCACACCACTCACCCGACCACCCCCACACCACAAACACCACACATCGCCTCCATCTCGCCCACCGGACCCCAACGTCGCCGCCCCTCTCCGCGACGTCCCGGGTACCGGCTCCCACCGGCTCTTCCCCTTCACCACCGCCCCGGCAGTGAAGGGGCCCCTCTATCAGTCTTCACTAACGTGAAGACTGTTAGAGGGAGTCGCCTCTCTCACCCCATCACCTCACCACCATTACACACTCACTACATTACACTGCACACTATCCACACCCAGGGAACGGTGGATCTCGCAACCCCGCTCAACTCTGCCTCCCCTGAACCCGTACCTACAAATTGTACATACCTGTAAATACCTGTAAATACTACCTGTAAATACCTTGCAAATATCTAACTATCTAACTACTATCTAACTATCTAACTATCAAACTACTATCTACCTATCACTCCTCTTATCATCATCATCAACCTCATCACCATTGTAAATATTGTCACTTCATCAAATTTTTCATCACACCCTCCTTGTACATATGTTTCCCATCATCAAATTTCGTCTACTTATATCTACTTATGTCCACTTATGTCTACTTATGTCTACTTTTGTCTACTTAGCCCTACTTATGTCTACTTATGTCTACTTATGTCTACTTATCCTACTACCTGTATATCACCCTAGATTTAAGACACCTCCGGTCACGCTTCTGCCTTCAGCACTACAATTGTTTGTTTCAGCCTTCAGCTCCTGTATCCTTGCGCCTTCAGCTCCCCTTTTGTTTCCGCAGCCCTCAGCCACTGTCAACTTGAGCCTTCAGCTACCTCAAACATTGGTTCGAACTGGGGGGACCTCTGTCGTGAGTCCCTCCCGGGAACACTCCACTAACAACCTTAAAGCTCTCACCAATATTCCTATGTAAAAATTACCTTCCGCTAATAAACATCTGAGTGGGGAGACAGGCGACAGAATCCGGGGGACACAACCTGGTGCCCCACTACCAGCTCCCAACAGGGAGCTGGAGGGAGAGGACTCCAAGTCCTATATAACCCCGGATCCTGGAGCTTTAGCTTCATTCGACACTTCCTCTAACCAGCTCTCTCTTCTCTCTCTACCTTCCTCCTCCCAGATGCCTGGTGGTATCCGCCGCTCTGGGAATTCACCTCCTACCTTTTCCTCTTATCTACATCGGTGGATATCCGCCGCCTAGATAAGCACCTTCCTTCACCTACATCGGTGGATTACCGCCGCCTAGGTGAATTTCCTTCCTCTCGCCTACATCGGTGGATTACCGCCGCCTAGACGAGATTCCTTCCACTCACCTACATCGGTGGATTACCGCCGCCTAGGTGAATTTCCTTCCTCTCACCTACATCGGTGGATTACCGCCGCCTAGGTGAAATTCCCTCACTCTCCTCTACTTCCTCCTTCACGCCACCGTGATGATCAATTTAAATTCATCACATGGTACATTGCCAATTATGGTGGCAGGGCCCTTCCTGGCTTCTTCTTCCCCGATCGGACTGGCCTATCGCTAGGATCCGCCCGATTCTTGAATCCCCGGACGTGTTGGAGGAAGTCAGAGCCTCCTCTCCTCTCATTCATGTCATCACTCCCGATAGCCCGTGGGAATCCCGTTTTAGCAGTTATTCCAAGCTCCGTCGCACTACTGCATGGATGCTCCGCTTTATCAACAACTGCCGAGCACGCCGCTCTCCAAATCCGGGACCATTAGGCCTCCGCCCCCCTCTTTCAACCGCTGAGCTGAAAGAAGCCGATCTAATATTAACCCGATCCTCACAAAACCGTAGTATGGCGGACATTCAGGACGCTATCTCCCGCAAGCTTAAACCTACCAAGTTGATGAGGCAGTTGGCCGTTTTTCGAGACGACCGAGGTATTCTCCGAGTAGGGGGCCGATTGTCGAACATTCAGAGTTCCTATGAAACCGCTCACCCTGCCTTACTCAAGCCCTCCGATTTCCTGACCCCATTGCTGATCAAGCACGCACATGCACTGTGCATGCATGTAGGTCCCAGAGCGACGCTGGCTCATCTCCGACTCCGTTATTGGATTATGGATGGTCGTAACACCGTAACCCGACTATTGTCCTCCTGCACGCGCTGCTTCTCCATTAAGCCCGTTTCCTTTCAACCCGAAATGGGGCAATTACCCACCGCTCGTGTGACCCGTGCCTATGCCTTTGAGCAAGTAGGCGTTGATTTCGCTGGTCCGTTTACAGTATCCGTGGCTGGTCTTCGAGGAGCCCGAGCTGTCGAGATGCATTTAGCCGTGTTTGTGTGCTTCGCCACGAAGGCAGTACACTTGGAGACCGTTATGGACCTGAGCACGGATGGATTTCTCCAGTGCCTTGAACGGTTCATGGGTCGAAGGGGCGTTCCCTCCGTTATTTGGTCCGATAACGGCCGCAATTTTTTAGGTGCGGCCAATATTATTTCCCGTTCTCCTCCTAGTTCCACTCCCAACCCCTCAGCCGTCATCGCCGAGAGATTGGCCAACCGCGGGGTGGAGTGGAAGTTCATTCCTCCCCGAGCGCCCCACTTCGGGGGATTATGGGAAGCAGCCGTTAAGTCCGCTAAACGACTGCTGAAAGTCAACTTAAGGGATCAAACTCCCACATTACAAACTTTCAGCACTATAGTAGTCCGTATTGAGGCCATCCTCAACAGTCGCCCGTTAGTTTACCAATCCGGATGCGCTGATGATGTACTAGTTTTGACCCCCGCTCATTTCTTGGTCCAGCGCCCACTCACTGCCCTCCCCGAATCCAATCCCACCGAGGTTAGTTCCAGGTTAGTCCCCAAATGGAAATTCGTATCCTCGTTAGTGCAGAGCTTCTGGAAGAAGTGGCACTCCGAATATCTGTTAGACCTTCAGTCCCGACAAAAATGGAATACCCCGACGCGCCCCGCTTTGGTTGGTGACGTGGTCCTCATCAAAGAGGATAACATTCCTCCGCTCTCATGGCCCATGGGACTGATTACAGAGTTGATGCCTGGAAGAGATGGCACAACTCGGGTGGCCCGAGTCCGTTCCGCCGGTGGTGAAAAAACGCTGCAAATCCCTGCACAACGGTTTATTATTTTGTATAGAATACCCTTCTGTTACAGATCACAGCTCTCTGTATAGATAACCCGTCTGTATAATATACATGTTATGTGAATCGCAGACAGCGTTGGCCAATAGAATTGCAGAACCATTTTGGACCATGCCAATGCGCACCATGCCAATTAGACAATTCGAAATGAATTCCAATTCAAATTAATGAATTCCAATTCGAAATCGATTGAATAAATTGATTGATTGATGGAATCCAGCGCTTCCCTGGTGAAGAGCGCACAATGCCAATTAGGCAATTCGAAAAAAATTCCAATTCAAATTAAAGTCCAATTCAGTATACCAATTTTTACAATTCTAAATGAATTCCAATTGCAATTGAAAAATTGATTGATTGATTGCTCGATTGATTGAATAAATTGATTGATTGATTGAATTGAGCGCGTCCCTGGTGACGAGAGTGTATACAATTTCATTCACCCTGGTGTCGAAGATGGAGTTTTCGACATTATTTTACTTAATTTCAACTTTAAAAACGCTGCAAATCCCTGCACAACGGTTTATTATTTTGTATAGAATACCCTTCTGTTACAGATCACAGCTCTATGTATAGATAACCCGTCTATATAATATGATATGTACTATTCTATTATATGCATATTATGTAGATCGCAGACCCTCCGTAGGTTAGTACCTAACCCCGTACTCGTTACTAGGTACCTACCTAAATCACGAGTTAAATGTTGCTAAAATAATTCTGCCGATGACAAACAGTACCTAACAAAAAGAAACACACATAATGAAGTTCTGAAAAGAAATTGTTGATGAGGAGTGAAAAAAGTTGCGAAAGTACCTACCAACAAACTCCAGCCCCTTCTACGTAGATGGTATAATGAACCGTTGTGTAATAATTTACCGTTGAGTAATGATTTACCGTAGTAATAATTTACCCATCAATAATACTTCAACGTTTGTTCAAGTTTCACTACCTACCAACAAACTCCAATAGAGCCATCATTTTTCAAATTAAATAATATCACAGAACAACCAACTCGACTTCATACTCCGCCAATATAATCAGGTGATCCCTACCAATGATTGGCCGTATTCACAAATTCCTATTGTGGGCGCGTCTCTGGTTACGAGATTTGGTTTGAATTGTATACAATTTCATTCACACTAGAGTCGAAAATGCCTGTCGGTGCAAACTTCGGGGCCTTACTGTGAACGAACGGCTGGACGTACGATGCTCCGGATGGTCTTAAAAAACTCGCAAGTTCAAGAACTATTTAAAACCGTAAAAATATTTACGTAAAAAAATGGTATAGGCGTTTTGAAAATTTCAACCCCTATTTTGAACCCCTTAGAGATGACTCACAGTAACGTCGAGCTTCGAGGACCAACTAGACGCCGAACGGAACATATAACCCGAATTTCATCAATTTTTTTTCATGGTAACTAAGAAAAGTGACCCGTACGGCGTACGGCGTACGGCGTACGGCGGACAGACAGAAATATTTTTATTGCAGTTTTGGATTCTACATACCTTGAAACGTAAACCATCAAATTTTGAGGGGGGGTAAGAATTTTTTTTTTCATGCTCGATTCCAATGGTTCATTATTGAAAATAATAAACCAAAATTCGACCACTGGTCAAATTATGCCCGTTACCGAAAGAAGAATAGCTAGAATAGTGCCCTATTCGTGGGGGGAGGATGTTCAGCCTGAGGCTTCAATAAACCGTTAGGAATTTCCCTTAGACGTGCTGGCGGCACCTTCCCCTCACTTCCCCTCCGAGGGGACCGATGACGCTGGCGTCCCGTTGTCCAATAGAATCACACCGTTCGCATCCCCTCCCGTTCTTTGTCGACGCCACGCTCCGTTTCGCCATATTGGTTTACTCTGTTTCTAACAGTTAGAAAGCTGACTTGTGCTCACAATATATTATCATTATACCCGTTTAAATTCACTTACCATACCGTTTGTGAAAGTTAAAAGTATACCCGTTTGATCCCGTTTGATCTAATCGTGCGTTCGTGCGTATTTATTCACCCGTTTATTCAGGTTGCACCACGAAAAATTCTGGCAATTGTGTTATTAATCTACTGTATCGGCAGTTTTTAAATGTAAGAACATTTTCGTCAAAGTATTACACATTATTGTTCATCAAAGTGAGGTCGCAGCTTAGGAGAAATACGTTTAGTCAAACATCGAAATTTGCTGGTTTTCGTAACGTTCTGTGACCGTTCTGTGAGGTCATGCGTTACGAAAACCAGCAAATTTCCGTGCGCGATTTGATTAAACGTATTTCTCGTAAGCTGTGACTTCACTTTGATTAATAGTAATGTTTAATACTTTGGCGAAAATGTTTTTTAGATTTAAGAACTGCCAATACAATAATAGCATAATTACCAGGTGTCACTTGGGCTTCGCCCTGCCCTGCCTAACATTCTCTTCGGATTTTTTCTTGAATGCCAGGGTGGCGCTCAGATACACTGTCATGTACTTCAATATTTACATGAACCAATTCATTTCCAGTAATAAACTTTTGCAGTCCAGCGTAAAAAAAGTTAACCTTCCCTCATAAATTGATGGTGGCACGCTGGCCGTACGCGGCACACCTTCGTTTGGTACCATTAACCAGAATTAATGAAATTTGGTTTGTTGATCCAATTTGGGTTCTAGCTGGTCCGCGAAGCTCGGTGTTACTGCGAATCAGGAGGTGGAAAATACGTTTGAAATGTTCAAAATGTCTTAGTTCGAAACTTTCAATAGAAGGTATGGTGTTTTTTACTTGAATTGATTCCGAACTTTTGAGCTTTTTTCAGACCCCCTGAGCATTGTACGTCCAGCCGTTCGCTCACAGTAACGCTAAAGTTTGAACTGAAAAGCTTCTTCAACATGAGTGTGAATCATACGGTGAACGTAACTCCAGCCCTGATTATCATTTTTAGGGAACTGCTGATTATAATTACGCGTGGATTTAAGAAATCGAGTTGGTTCCTTGATATTATTTTATTCGAAGAAGGAAAGTTATTTTGGATTTTGTGGATGGGCAGGTACCTTCTTTTTTACCCATTCGTTGATAGTCCTATTACAAGTTTGTTGTTCACTGCCAAGTTATCTGCTTAGAAATATGCATTAGGTAGCTAAATAATTGGGACACCGCCACTCTATTTAGGGCTTTCCTGGGGAAAGCACGAAGGTAGGTATTGACCACAGAAAATAGTGATCTACAAAAATCGGTATCTACACAGGAAACTAATGAACGGTTGTTTAATAATTTGTACCATTTTTTATTTCTTTGTTTAATTTAGCTAACCACCGTAAAATATACCACTTATGATGCAGTCGATTGTGTCTATAGCATAAAAGTGTTGGTACTTTCAGGCTTCAGTTTTGATTGAAAACTGTGACAGTGGCTGTTTCGAGTCGTTTGGTGTTCCTGAGAAGATGGGGTCGTTTTGGTGAAAGCCTAATCGATATCCCTTCTTAACCGGTGATAATCTCGCTGGTCTCTGAGGGGGACTCTCGAAGTTCCGCTGTCACACTGTCACAAAAACCAATCCTCTCTAACTACCAAAAATTGCGTCTCACATCTGACTCGTGTTCAGAATCAATATTATTCGTACTGGTACAATTCGTCGAGTTTTCTCACAGGATGTTTTTAACGTCATCCCGTAACTCCCCGTTATTTTTTGCAAAGAAAATCAAGAATATAACGAACGAACAAAGGAGTTGAAGCAATCACATGGAGCGCCCCGAAGTCTAATTGGAACGTTGGCGGCGATTGGCTTCATTTGTTAATGAACGGCTGCGAGAATCACGAGAAAACCGCAAGACAGGTCACCGTTTGCCTAATCAACTGTGGTTCAATTATTAAAGCTCTACCTACCTCTTACCTCGATTTCCCATCAATTGTCACTCATTGGTTCATCATGTCTCGTGATTGACTTGATAATGGATACTTACAGGCACTTAATTGTGCTTGAGTTTTTCTACACACTTTAAATGATGAGTACAGTTTATTATTTATTGTCAACAGTTACTCATGTTAATAACTGGCATTGACTGAACTGCCCTTGGTAGTAAATCCCTAATAGATGAGTTAATGTTACTAGAAGTTGAGTGAGTCAGTATTGTAAGACACTCAAGGTTCTATGGGCGAGAGGTTATAGTGACCCTCATATTTGGGATCTATTCCGGGCTCTCAGAATCTAAGAAAAGAAAAGAAAAATTATCTGCCATAAAATAACAATTATTTACACACCCCGAAGCATGCGATTGCTATCGGACAAAAAAGCATTACCTTTGATATTGTTCACGTCGTCAAATTTAATTATCAAATTGAATAACGAGGCCAGGGAAGTGATTCAACAACTTATAGCTTGAGAAAATTACGGTTGGGAGTGGAGAAAATCGCGGGTTAGCCAGCTGAGAAACGATATACCTATAATCAACGGCTTTCACTGGCGAAAATGAGCGTGGAGCACGATATGCTAAGGGTTTTTCTTCACAATTCCCTCATCTTACTACCAAACTGAGTCTACACTTCGCAAGCCCCGTTAACGCCGTACTTCTTTAATATCACTTATTAGGTATTATAATGTGGGAGTTCCATACACCTTGAGAGGAATAAATTATTTTAGTCAGTTGAGAATAGACAAGGGTGTTCCTGCATTACATCCTATAATTTATTATTAGAGGATGTTTATTAAAAATATGGGATAACTTTTGCAGTGACGTCGAAAATGATACCGTTTTGTGCAAACCTATTTCAGTTTCGTTTATCGTTCGGTCTATATAACGTCCCACCCGCAGATCCGGAACAGATAGACGAGAAGTGAAAATCACGTGAATAAGTAGATACCAGGTTTCAACATCGATGAAAGAGCCATTTTTTGTCCTCAACCTCAACCATCCTTCTAGACTCCGAGGTCTTGCGGGTATTGTATAACCTCTGCCCCGTCCTACTGCTACGTCAATTCACTGGCCATGCGCGAGTCACAGCATGCATGGGTAATATTAATTATAACTTATGTCATCCATAGTGTTTGCGACTGTCGCCACATTTACACAATTCGTTTTGTATGTCGAATCAGCCGTTCAGTGCAAAACCACAAAATTATTGCGGAGGCCTGTTGAGATGGACTCTACATTAACCTACGGAAATGCCATCAGAGTTACCTAATTATCTTATAGCACTGTAATAGCTCATATGCGGCGGTCAACATAGTTATGATAGGATATTGGGTCTCCGAAGACAAGCAAACACGCGGCCTTAGTGTGGACACAATGCCGATTGTTTGTCGACATCACGAACACATAGGTCTCGGGCAACAATGTCCCTCTAAAGCCCTTCCTGATGACCTAGGGTTATGCAAAAAATTTAGCGTCATTATCGCCCAAAAACCAAATTTTGAAGTTCTTATTATTGTTCGTCAATTTTAGAAAGGAAATGTGCCGTTCGCAGTGGACGGCGAACGGACGGACTTTTTTGTTCGATATTCCTCGTTTTTAAATTCTACGTCTTGAGACATTAAACATCAAATTTTGAGAGAGATACGGGGGAGGGTGTTTGAAAAATCGATAGCTGATTCAGTGCTGATGTAATGAATTACGGTATGGGGAGTCAAACATCCTGACGCATGAGGTGATTCAGGCAACATTTACGAAGGCTCTGCTGTACCTTCAGTTCTTGCCTCCAGGATCCCAATAGGGCACATGCCGACTGCATCTTAGGGCCAGTTTCACCAGAGTTTATAATAAACGTTTACTTATAAACCGAAGATCTCAGGCGGTAAACACCGATGTCGGGTTTCACCATCAGCATTGTTTAAGATGAATCAGTGATCAAAAGAGACAAATCGACAATCAGAACTAACCAGACGATTTTGGGTGGTCAGCATGCTAAATCAAAGTTTACCACTTCCTATTCGAGGCCAACGCTTCAAATCTCCGATTAGATAAAACAGTGATCTGTTTTAACCGCGGTTAGGAAGTATTGGTGAAACCGGCCCTTAATGTTGATATCTCCAAGTGCACGATCAACTATTATACCCGCTAAGAAAAAGTTTCGCATGTGGTTGATAATGTTAAACGAGCTTGTTTATCAACAAAGAATTTTCCATATACAGGGCAGATACTTTTGAAACATTTACACATGCGTAGTAAATCTTACCGCACGATTAACCCGTTAAACACCCGTCCCTCCTTCCACCATTAGACACTCACAAGTCCTAAGTATTCCGTACGGGCAAGAACTGCATTGGAAATAATGAACCATTGTGGAAATATTGGTATCGTTTTTGAAAATATTTGCGATTGAAATATCAGATTTGTATCGTACGGGTGTGTATATGAATACTGTATGTGTACTGGAAGACATTTCTCGGGTTATTTGCTCTTAGAATCCTCGCATTATTTCGTTATAACTCAGCCAGCGGCAAAGGCTGAATCCGGAAATCTTCAGAGTTACGAAAGTACTACGGAGCATTTTCTTATATTAGAACTTTCATCGATACGAGGGAGAGGTTCTGGGTATTTTATGAAAATCGTCGGATAAAAGCTACCGTTCAATTCATGACCTCCCCCTCCTCTATAGGATTAATAAACGGAGGAATCCTCTGGTAGATCGGTCTAAATATCGAATAAATATTTCTTCGGATTCCTCCAACCATTATTCCGGCCCTCTTTTATCGCCCAACCCGCAACGCTGGCCCCAGTCGTTCGCTTTAGAGAATAATAATCTTTGCATCTCAATCGTTTCAAAAGCAATATTTTAGATCTTGTAGTTTATCGTTTGCGTTTACGTTAACACTTTTATCGATGCCCACTGCGACTGTGTATTGTTTGAAGTTATAGCTTACCTTGGCGAATGTGTTCACCTGTATTATATCTACATCTGTGTTTGTTTTATAATTAATAGAAAACCATTATAATATCTTCGATGTTACGTATACAATACAATATTATCTATACATTAGTATTATTATAAATCTATACGGTCTATATTATCCATACTCTATATGATGTAAACATCAGTAATTGTTTTTTAATTAATTGAAAAAACCATCCTCTCCTCCCCTCGTGTGATAATTTATTAATTATGTAGCGAGTCATTTTCAGAAGAAGAAGAGATTTTGTCCAACCCAGTCGCCTTACACCTACTTGAATAACCCGTAACAAAGGAAAGCCTATACTCGACTGTGTCTGTTAGGGAAAGAATCCTTGGTATTTCATAGTAGTCGAATACCTGTTGCGTCGCCTTTGACTTACGTGATGTTGATGAGAGATAACTAAAAAGGGTTCAAGTCCCAGCCGTCGAAGTTTGCTCAGTTAGCCGCGCACTGGTGAGGATGTCCCAACTTCTAGCAACGAGAACTTCCTTTCAAAGCCTTCCCCATCGTCCTGTTCGAAATCCTCGAGGCAAAGCGCTCATCTCAACCACTTTAAACCCCCGGATCCGTAACTAATTGCGCCTACTAATTAGTTTTCGTGCGATCAAGTCGGCGGATTGTCTGGCGACATCCATCAGGGTCGCGCCGGCCATCTATAAGACTGTGGAGGGTGGGAAAGCTGGTCACTGTTTACCGAGCCAAGGTCCATATTGTGGGCACCAACTGAGCCCCGGTCTGACGGAAAGGGTCCTTAACTTTACCTACAGCCTCAGCTGGGCGATTGACTCCCGAAGCCCGGTTTTACCGCGGGTTCAACCTTCAACCAACTACCCACCAACACACTAACTCGCTGTCCTCACAATTAAGTACCCTCAACGAGTGTGTTTTTCAGAAGGTCTAATAAGTCTACTCTTGGCCATTCTCGGGAAATCGGCCTCTTTTAGTCCGTAAGAGATCGGTCAATTTCAACTGAATGTTATCCTATCGTAAAAAATCAAATGGCAGCGGTAACTCTCCTTGTGCGTCTCCTTGTGTATTTTCATTCAATTTTGTTTTTGTTTGTTTTCAGTAATGAACCTTTGGAATAAAGTATAGAAAACAATTTTTAACCCCCCCCCCCTCAAAATTTGATGGTTTTCGTTTCAAGGTACATAGAATCCGAAAATGGAATAAAACCTTTCGGTCCGTCCGCTCATTCATTCATTGTAACGCGGCGTCAGCAGTTGTTTTTAAATATTTACGTGCCTACTTTTTGAATAGTTTATTCGTGTTAGGAGAAGATATAATAAAAATTATTCAACAGGTTAAACCTTGCTACAACGGTATATAAGCATACAAACTTATCCACCAAGTAGGTACATAATATACAAATTCAGTGAAATTGGAATGAGCTGGATAATAATATAAAACCTGAAGCTTAGAACATAATATTAACAGAAGATCCGCAATGGTAAGACGGAAATCAAAAGATCAAAACTAATTTTCATTTCACTTAACTAGGTAGTTAGATCTACTTTAATGGAAGATGGTATTTGTTGCTATTACATATTATGTTTTTGGCAAACCTTCAAAGATGTGTCAAAAGAACAACATGATTTGACGAGCATAGCATGAAAATAAGCTGCTGGAGTTTACACTTAAAAATGGCATAGACTTCAAAAATGCGACACATAATTAGCACATTAACAATGATTCACTTTGAATCCAAGGAACCAGGGCAGGAGATATTATGGATATTATGCATAAAATATCGTCAATATACCTACCTTGATGAAACAGTTGTTCTCTCTCCAGTATAGTTGCTAATCCAATATTATATCTTGGATAGCATAGATAACTATTACTAATTTTGTATTTGGATGGCTCGTGACTATCGTTGAAGGAGGAGCCGTATTTTAGATATGAACGCAAACCCACTCGGCCCATTCGGTATTACGCCGTATTTCGCACTTTTCTTAGTTACCATGAACCAGAATTAATGAAATCTGGTTTGTGGGTCCCGTTTGGGGTCTAGCTGCAACGCGAAGCTCGGCATTACTGTCAGTCATCTCTAAGGGGTGAAAAATAAGGGTTGAAAATTTCAGAACGCCGTAGTTCGGAAACTTTCAATAGAAGAGTATTGTGCGACCAGCCACCCGGAGCATTGTACGAACAGCCGTAGAGTTTGCACCGAAAAGTTTCGTCGACATGATCGTGAATGACGCGGTATAATTCCGGCCCAGATATCATTGCTAGGGAACACCTAATTGTAATAGCGACTTACCGAGAGGCGCCGGTGGAGGTAGTTGGCTCTTACAAGTATCTGGGGACCACATTGACTCCGGGACTCTCCTTTGCCAGGCACCTGCGGGATAGAGCTGCAGCGGCTAAGATGAGCATTGCAGTTGGGTACGGTTCATTCTTTAGGCTCCCCGGTGTCCCGATCAGCGCCAAATATGAGGTATTTCAGGCGGCGGCTCGCTCGGTCCTGTGTTACAATGCTCAAGTTTGGGGATTCCAACAATACCAGGAGGTTGAGCGGGTTTTCAAGTATTTTGTGAAAAGAATTTTCCACCTACCTCGAAATACTCCAGATTATGTCATATATCTTGAGACTGCAGTACTGCCCATGTTCTTGTTCACCCTCAATCTACATGCTAAATATCTGCTAGCAGCTGCAGTACTGGAGATGCCTGGCAGCCGAGTCCCCAGAGTGGTAGCCAGTGAAATTGTTAACCGTCGATTGTTTTGGTGCAAGGGACTGAGGAGAATTTGTGAGCAGCATGGGTGCGCGCTGAGTGAGCGCTTTGAGGACCGGACTGAGTGGAAGACTCTGCTGGAGGAAGTGCAGGAGAAGGTGAGAGAGTCATGTATGGAAGTGACAAAGGCAAGAGCTCTCGCGTCAACCAGTCGCATGTACAGGTTTCTCGAAATGGATGTTCGCTGCATAGACCTGTCTGACAAGAAGCAGAAAGCGTCAATGTTTGTCTTGCGGTGGGTTTGCAGGGTTCGGGGCGACCTACTGAAGCTCAACAGTCGACCACACATGCCGCATGAAGAGGAAGGACACAACGAGATCTGCTCATTGTGCAATATGGGTGTACCCGAGGATCTCGAGCATTTCTTGGCAATCTGCCCCGCTCTTGCGGAATTTAGAGTTGCAAATTTCGGGACCCCCCCGGCTCTCTCGGGATACCCTTATAAACACGTTAAATGGTGTGAACTGGCTGCCACTGGCTAGGTATTGCCAAAGGGCTTGGGGGTATAGACCTTAATTAGTCCAGCATTTCAATTGGGGAAACACCTAGTTAATCATTATAATACGCTTACTAATTATAATACTCTTGATCTAATACTTACATAGTGAAAATAATAACAGTAATGGGCATACTCTGACAGACGGGCGTAGCCCATAGTCAACATCCATGTACTTCATAATGTGAAGTTTGTAAAATTGTTATACTCAATAAAGCATGTTTTTCTTCTTCTTCTTCTTCTTCTTCTTCTTCTAATTGTAATAGCGGATGGCTGTATGAAGTCTAGTTGGTTGTCTGCGATATTATTTCATTTGAAGAATGATGGATCTTTTGGATTTTGTTGATAGGTACTTTTGGAGGGGATCCGCTTTTACTTTGGGTAAAACATAAATAAATCTGAATCCCCCACCCCCTGACTTGATTTGTAAGATATATAGACGTCATTCTGGATTTACAGAAACCAAAATAAAGTAAATCTGATGACCAGAGGTGGTCTAAAAATGAATTTGAGCATAGCCGCACCTCTGCTAGGCGGTAAGTAGTGAACCTTGAACAGTTTAATTTTCACAGAACTAGGTATTCAGCCGATTACATTCAGATTTCGAGTGTTCATCTGAGCTATATATATGTATAAATTAAGTAAAAGTTGAGAAGACACTTTTCAAGTAAATTTTTGTCGATTTTAGAAATAATTAACGACCCCCCCCCCTTTTTAATTCTGAAATATCCCACTCAAACCGATGTGCTGCCCTGGATGTGTTACCCTGGATGTGGATGTGTTACCCTCAAAATTTGAAATTTCTAGCACTGGTACAGTCCCAGGAAATGGTTAATGTACTCGTATTAAAAAAAATATTATTTTACAGAAATTGAAATATCTGACCCAAAAATCCATGAAAGTTCATGAAACTTGTGTGATGCTCATGCATCGTTGAGATTAGTAATATACCAGAATTTCAGCTAAAAATGTGTGGTGGTTTGTGGAATACTGCGAAAAACCCGAAA
This sequence comes from Leptopterna dolabrata, assembly GCA_954871275.1. NCBI lineage: Eukaryota > Metazoa > Arthropoda > Insecta > Hemiptera > Miridae > Leptopterna > Leptopterna dolabrata. The sequence goes on along the minus strand of OX940977.1, from coordinate 41,704,912 downwards.
AAGGCGCTCTGCCAAAAAAAATGCGATAGCGGGTCCCCTTAATGAAGTATAATTCTGTTCTTTGAAACGCCATCTCTCTGGTGGCAGTTGCTCTCATAGCAGGGGAGTCTCTTTGTGTGGAAATTCAACGCTGCACCTCGTTCATCACTGCCGGCAATTTAATTAGTAATTATGATTATTTCAAGCACGTGTTTTGTTCTCTATTTGGGATTGCGATGTTGTTGTGTGAGTCAATAAAGACAGTATTACGAAGAAAGCTTTCCGGGCTGGAAGGAAGTACCTAATAATGCATTAACGAAGCGTACACACCCAAAAAAAAAACTAAGTGGGGAAAGGGATGAGCTAAACTCTGCCGTAATCGGAAAGGGGGTTCGAGAAAGTTCGGATTTGATTAGGAGGGAAAGAATAAAAGTTGAGACCATAGGGTTGTTGGTAGGATCCATGATAGCTAATGAATAGCAATGCGGGCTTCAGGGGTGGATAGTGGTGAAGAGCAGTGGGATGGTTGAATGGTTCGATGGTGGAGTCTTAGTCGAGCGGAGGTGTGGTGGAGGGGAATAGGCTTAGCTACTCGAAGCCGACTGGCGACCCTCCACGCTGCTCTTCCGCCTGCGATAGCACACCTAACTCACCGCAGTTCGACCGACCCTCAGTTCCCGTGATGAGGGATGATGGAATTATAAGGTGGAAAACGAACGTCTCTCCGAGGTTTGGAAACAAACGGTCTCGCCGAACGATAAGTGGTTATGAGAAAATATGAGGTAGAACTTCGAGTTTTGCGGGTAACCATTCGATTTATACATCGTGGGCATAGCTCATTAAACAAGTCAAGTTCCTGTTTTCGGATCTAAACAACGTATTTACTACTCGTATAATGCAGATGGATCAGACTACCATCTTTTGTCCTAGTTACGGAATTACAAAATCTCTGCAACTGTGTACAGCGAAACTGAACTCCAAAAACTTCCAACTGCCAAATTTCGGTTTGAAATTCGACGCCAACTGGCCTATCAGTCCTCTTAACGAGTGCGAGTTAAGGGGCACTGACTGGATTGATTAATTGATTGTGCGCTTCATTTAACACGCTGTGTGCAGATAAGGCCCTCTATTACTTCACCCCTGGAAAAATTAGTTTTGATTCCTCGTGCTTCACAACCAAAATTATGCATATTGTCGTGAGCCGGTGTGGTCGGCTTACGACATGGTGGGTGAGTTGGCTGAGGTTAGGTTATGGTGAGGTGACAGGTTGGATGAGGAAGGATGTGCTCCGTACTAGTCTTTTGCTAACGCCCCGCTGTTTTCACCACAGCGGGCGTTAGTTGGAGGGAAGGTGAGTTCCCGTGGTTTTCACCACAGCAGGCGCCTGCGATGTGGAGGCTAGTACCTCGTGGTTTTTACCACAGCAGGTACTAGAGGAGAAGGAGGTGTCCCGCGGTTTTCACCACAGCAGACACCGGGAAGATGGAGGCTACCCCCCCCCCCCCCGGTTTTCACCACAGCAGGTGTTAGAGGAGAAGGAGGCCTCCCGCGGTTTTCACCACAGCAGACGCCTGGAAGGTGGAGGCTAGCCCCCGCGGTTTCCACCACAGTGAGTGCAAGGAGAGTTAGAAGAGAGATGGCAAGAGAGAAAGTCGAGGGTCGATATCGAATAAGGAGCTGGGCCAGAAGGTCTGCTTATAAAGGCCCCTTTTCACCCTTCCCCCATCCACAATAGGCCTTTATGACCGTTAAGGGGCGATGGCGGTTGAAGGAAGGGGCCCTTCTCCTACTTTCCCCTTGGCGTCGCCCAGCTCGTCTTTCCCTTCCTTTAAATCTTTCAATATTATATGGTAGTGGTTAATGTAGATATTTGAGAGGAATTACGAGACATCAATTGTATTAACAATACATTTCTTCTTTGTTCTTCCATTTATTTTTCAAATTATAATAATTATAATAGTCATTATCTTTTTCCTTTTTATGTTGGTATTTTTATCATCACGTTTCATATTGTTATTTCTTCCTTTTTCTATCTCTTTTGAGTATTTCTACTTTTTCCCCCTCTGTTTTGGGTATTTCACTCTTGTGAACATACCTACTCCGTTCTGTCGATCATGATCAAAATCGATATTACTCATGATATTTCAATCAGTTTTTCAAATTTAATCTCACTTTGTGGGCATTTCAATCATATACTCATTATGATCAAACATTAACATAATTAGTGTTACTGGCTATTCCAACCTGTTTTCATAATTAATTTTCACGTTCTTAGTTCTTCATCACTCTTGTTTACACCAGTTATCTAACTTAATTTTTGAAAACATGCTATTGAATCTCGAGAGTATCAGCAATCCTTTAAATCCTCATAATTATGTTTTTTATAATATTGAGTTTAACATTTGTTTTAAAACTTCAAACTGAATTTTTGTGGCAACCATGTCTGCGTTTTCATTGTAACATCGTTATGCCTTGGATAAGGAATGATTCGCGATACTGCGGTTCTGTGAAATGGAAATTGCAGCGTCGTATATTATTCCATAAATTTCAATATTTAGTACAAGGCGTTTGTTATTTTAAAATTTGAAAACTTGTATGTAGCTCAAAGGAGCATGTGACCAAAATCGTCAAGTAATTTTGCATCTGCGCCCAATTTCGAATCTTATTTTACTATGTAAATTTTACTCTGTATGTCACATCTTTCGAATAAGGACTTTGGAAGATCTATATTGTGGATGAACAAATAATTTTTATTTTTTTTTCATTGCCGTCATCACTGTAACACCAGTTTCTCTCCAGAAACTCATGTTTCTCAACGTACGAACAAACAGACGACATTTACAGCTTCATAAAGGTCTTGTTAGATCAAACCAGGCGCAACCCACTCCTCCTTCAACATTCCGTCTCAGTGTAAAATTCAAATTATTACACACCGGTTTCAGTCTAAAAATTCATCAATTTAAAATCGTAAAAAATATCGAGATATCACCTATTTTTCTCACCCTGTAGAGTTGACTGACAGTAACGCCGAGCTTCGCGGACCCACTAGACCCCAAACGGGGCCTCCAAACCAAATTTCATTAATTTCTGTCCATGGTAAATACGAAAAAAACGAAGTACGGCTGGCGGCGTACGGACAGAAATTGTTTTATTTCATTTTCGGATTCTTCTTTGTACCTACCTAGAAACGGAAACCATCAAATTTGGGGGGGGGGGGGGGGGTTAAATTTGTTTCTACATGCTCGACTCCGAAGGTTCATTATTGATAATAATGAACCAGAAGCAAGGTAAAATGCTTTTGCACAGAACAAATATAAAGTATACTGCTATCGGCAGTTGCAGAACAATGGTTTAATGTGTTCTTTCAGTTTGGGGGTTCCTGAGGTTCGGTCAGTGTTCGGTCGGAACCTCAGGAACCTCCAAACTGTAATTATTCCAGCTGTCAAGAACCTCATCATAATGATTTCTTTACTTTTTGTACTCTCTCTTGTAACCGAAAGGAATAGACAAGATCATAGGCAAGGCGCAGGTTACATCTTTCCGGTTGGGTCTAATACGTGAGGTGAATAAATAGGTAGTAAGCTGATGCATTATGTGGGGAAGCAAAGCTTAAATCATGAAGCTGTTAAAAACTAAGTTAAGCCACACGCGACCCGTCAGAGGTACTAATCAAGTGGAGTGAAAAAGGCAATGCACGTCGGGCTAGAGCTGCGAAAATTCCTTTTCTTTTATCGCGTAAATTGCTTCAGTCATCGGGGGTAAGTAGGGAGATTACGTTACGAATCTGAGCACGAATATGCAACCAGACTGCTCGACGTGCAACCACGAAAATGTGTTACCGCTAGTGGGCACTAATATCAAGCCCCTTGGATATGAAACGTGTAACTTCGTTGAGAACATGACGAATACACTTGAAATCCATTGACTTTTGGTTTATTATTTTAGACGTTGAGCTCTATGAATAACAACACACCTAATTGTTAATGATATAATGATTGAATCCATCGCATATTTATGAAACTGTAATTAGCCGGCCGGCTCTGATAGGTACTGGATTTAAGGCTTTCCTGGGTGGAGCACCGAGATAGGTATTGACTACTGAGAACAGTGATCTGCAGATAAGGGGCATCTATACAGGTGAATAATAAACGCTGTGTAATCATTTGCACCGTTTTTCCATACTGACACCATTTTCATGCACCTGAAAATTACCTAATTTTTCGGTTTGCAAAGCATGATAGATAGTCCTACAAGTGGGCTAAATGAAGATATTACGACTAAATATGGATATTATGACGTGGAATATGGATATTCCGACATGGAATATGGATATTCCGACATGGACTATGGATATTCCGACATGGAATACGGATATTCCGACATGGAATATGGATATTCCGACATGGAATGTGGATATTCCGACGTGGAAAATGGATATTCCGACATGGAATATGGATATTCCGACATGGAATATGGATATTCCGACATGGAATATGGACAGTGCGGTTGTAAAGCCGTTGTGCGAGAGGTATTACAATATCAGTGGTAATGTTTTGTGGTTCTCCCTACAAGTTTTCAAAGTACTTCAGCTGGAGTGCCGGTGTTTCCGAGCACTCTTTGATTGGATTGCTCATATAATAATATATTCACTCATCTAGACTAATATAATCCTATGATATTTATTTGATTTCTTAATAATAATTATTAAGAGTTTTATTAGTTATTTAAGAGGTTTATTAGTTAGTCTAGTTTATTAGTTAGTTTAGTTTATTAGTTTAGAAGTTTATTATTAGTCTGTAAATAATGCAACTATGTATTCGCTAAGCAAAACATTTTTTTTTAACACCCCCTCAAATTTTTTCTTTTACGTTTCAAGGTGCATAGATTCCAAAACTGCATTGTCCGTCCGCCCTACGCCGTATCATCCATGTCTATCTGTTTTTCGGTCTAAAAAAATTCGTTCTATCGCACACAGGCTCCGTTTGGGTCCTAGTTTTATCCCGAAACCTTGTAGCCCGATCGGAATCCTACCCAAGGGTGTTGTGGGTGAAAAATTGATGTAAAAATAGGGTTTTGTTTTGTGTTTTAGTAACATGAGCTTGTGAGGTATCGTTTTCTATGTTTTTTTAGGTCGAAGAGAGTCGATTTTAACCAGCGAGCGAAGAATTGAGGTTCTGACGAAGTTTCGACCTTAAATTTACCTTTCATTTTGCTATAAATCGTCGTTCATTCGCACCATTTGGGCCCTGGTTGTGCTCCGAAGCTCGGCAGCCCGATCGGAATACACCCAGGGGTTTTATGGGTGAAACATTTGTGCATAATTAAGTATTTTTTAAGTCTTTGTAAACTTCGGCTTGTGAGCTATCCTTCTCCATGTTTCTAGGATGAGGAGACCAAATATGAAATTGATTTTGACCAAAGAGTGGAAAATTAGGGGTTGTAACGACGTTTCAGCTCCCAAAATTCATTTTTCATGAGTCAAAAACCTGGGGAATTGTCTGAAATTACCATAAATTTGTATAATAACACTAGAAGTAGTAACAGTAGGTGAATCAAGGGAATTAAATGGCAGTATCAATGATCAAAGATAATTTCTCAGAAATAGGAGCCTAATTCGAGTTCTTAGGGCCTAAAATCATCGGGAACTACCAAATTAGCTATTTAAATTACTTATTGCACACGAAAGAAACAGTAAGTGAACAGCCAGCATTTCTGTCCAATAGAATAATAAACCCATGTTACAAGGATTTTGCATCGGTTTTTTGTTTATTTAATTTATGATGATCCCCCATCTACGTAAAATATGATAATATAATCCGTAAACATGATTTTGTTACCTTTCAGCTAAGTGGCGATCCCTGAAAATCATTCTTAAAAACGTAGCTTCTTAAACTTAGATGTGTAATGAATGGACGTCCCGCCAAACTCTTTTTGTAGGAGTTTGGCGGAGCGGAATTACTGTGTCACCCGGAAGGAGCTACTAGCACTCAAGGATGCAGTGGAACACTTCCGGCATTATGGCTTGGACAGCGGACTTCCGGTGGTTGTCAGAACAGATCACGCGTCGCTGCAGTGGCTGAAGAACTTCCGGCAACTGGATGGACAAATGGCTCGTTGGCTAGAGACGCTAGCCCCTTTCAACCTGAAAGTGGAGTACCGTAAAGGTAGCCTACATGGAAATGCGGATGGGCTGTCCAGGAGACCGTGTCTCGATCAAGATTGTAAGTACTGTACCCGGCAGGAAGAGCGAGAAGAAGAGGCAGCGCAGCGGGAAGTACGACAAGTGCAGCTGGAAGCGTCCATTGACTGGAAACACGCCCAAGAAAAAGATCCGGACATTTCGAGGATACGACAGTGGTTGATGGCTCCGACACGGCCCGAGTGGGCTACGGTCGCAGGCTATGGCGCCAGGGTTAAGGCCCTCTGGGCAATGTGGGACAACTTGCAGGTGCGAGAAGGAGTCGTGGTGAGACAGTGGGAGAACGAAACTGGCACACGCCACGTGGAGCAAATCATAGTCCCGGAGGGGTGTCGGAATCGAGTGCTGAAGACAATCCATGACCTTGGCCACTTTGGAGCCAAGCGCATGCTGACGGAGTTGCGACGAAGGTTTTTTTGGGTCGGAATGCACCGGGACATCAGAAATTGGGGACTGGTTTGTGGTCCCTGCCAGGAAGCAGGAAGATCCGGAAAACGGAAAGCGCCGTTACAGAGGTACGTCGTAGGGGAGCCCTGGGATCGTGTCAGACTGGATGCCATGGGTCCGTTCCCAAAGTCGACTAGAGGAAACCGGTATGTCATCGTCGTGATGGATTATTTCTCCAAGTGGCCAGAAGCGTTTCCAGTACCGGATTTACAAGCAGCTACGGTGGCCAGAGGACTGATGGAGAACGTGGTAGCCCGGTTTGGGGTCCCGAGAGAAATACATACGGACCAAGGACGAACCTTCGAGGCTGCGATATTCCAAGAGGTACTGCAGATCTTGGGCGTGCATAAAACTCGGACCACCCCTCTTCGACCCCAGAGTGACGGACTCGTGGAACGATTTAACCGCACCCTCAAAGAAATGCTAAGGAAAGTTATCGAGGAGCACCAACGGAACTGGGACGACCACCTCGCTTGGGCCCTATTTGCGTACCGGGTCACGACTCATCAAGCCACTGGGTTCTCACCGGCGGAGATGAATTTGGGGCGCATACCCACCGTGCCGGCGGATCTGTTGACAGGGGTAGCCCCCAACTCCAAGCCACAGCCAAGAACGGAATACGCGGCCGAACTCCGGCGTACACTCGACAGGGTACACTTGGTGGCAAGGGAAACGCTGGGGAGGGTCGCCGAGGAGGCTAAAAGGAGATATGACGTCAGGGCAGAGATGCCAAGGTTCAAAGTGGGCGACAAGGGCTGGCTGTACGACCCCAGGCGGAAGAAAGGAGTAAACCCGAAGTTACAGCGGCCCTGGGTGGGACCATGTATCGTCCGGAAGAAAATAACCGATGTGGTTTTTCGCGTGCGTCTGCCAAAGAGGAAAGATTTAGTAGTACACGCCGACCGTCTGCAGGCCTGCCGGGAAGAGGAAAAAGAAGGGGGTAGTGTTGGGTCGCCTGTTGACACATGTGACAACTGTTGAGTTGCCAAGAGACTTTGGGTTGTTTTGTTTATTCCAAAATTCCCGGTTGTTGAGTTCGGAATTGTGTGGCGAGCGGTTATTTCCTTTTTTTATCTATTTTAGTACAGTAGAAGTCGCTTAGTAGAAAGGCGGTTAAAGGAATAAGTCGGATATAAGGATAGAAACAGTCAGGTCCCGATCGGCTGTATTTAAACGCACAGTGAATTGGCCTGTTATAGTGATCAAAGGGTAGGTTATAGTGATTAGTTTTTGAGTTTTTGGGAGTTAAAAGTCGGCAAAATAGGTAAAAATGGCTAAAATCACCACAAAGTAAATTATACAGTAGACGTCGCTTATAGAGATTGATTGCATATAGTGATTGTTTCCATTCGGTCCCAATTCGATCACTATAAGCGACTTCTGCTGTATTATGATCAGAGCCCTTCACAATATGGCACTTATTTTTGTGAAATAGGGCCCTAAAAAATATGGCAATATGGCACTTATTTTGGCCCAAATATGGCATTTATTTCTCTCAATATGGCATTTATTTCTCTCAATATGGCACTTATTTTTCAACCCTCCGACCACCCCAGCAATTCTGAGACGATAATATCACAACATACAAGTTATTTATGCTAAATAATTTATTTTATTTACAAAGCTTTATACAAATAATTTATTATTATTATTATTATTATTATTATTATTATTATTATTATTATTATTATTATTATTATTATTATTATTATTATTATTATTATTATTATTATTATTATCATCATTATTATTAAATAACAATATCAGGTGTGCTGCAACGCTTTCCATTGAAAATCCCAGCCGTCGATCACTCAGAAGGTATTTCATTTTTGAGAAAGTCCTCTCCACATCAGCTGTTGTTGCCGGGGCGTATTTCATAGAGAGGACATCAGCAGGTTCCCAGCCTTCCTTCAGAGTGGCTTCCTCACCAGACAGAGTGGCGACCCGTGGATGCACCCCATTCCAAAAGGGTTAGAGGCATTAATAATCCCTCTACACTAATGGCCTCAGGGTTCGAGAAACCTCACGTCATTCAGAAATTTTCACTTCGAAATTTTTTTTTATAATTTTTTAGAAGGAGTTTGGCGAAAAAAAGGCAAAACTTGGCACAAACATGGCATTTTTCCAAAAATCGGCCGAATATGGCATTTTCGTATGGCGCCATGGCAATATGGCATTTGAAGGGCTATGATTATGATATAGCGTTCGTTTATTCGCGATGCAGTTGGTGTATTGGTATATCTGCGCATGTCCTTATTCGATCTCCTGTTTTATACATTCTGCTCTTCACGGATCTTTATTCATCTTGAAAGTAACGATGTTGGTTTATTGAGACAACATTATTTATGCCGTTTAATCAAATCGTTTGAATTAGTGTGAATCTCATTAGACGCAAATAATCGTCGTAGACAATGGAAACCAGATGTGGATACGGGGAATGCCCCCGGTGCGGGGTCCGTATGCCACGGAGGTATGCTAATGAATCGAATAGGCCACAGCGTTAGATGTGATTTACCGTCGTCACGTGGTTAGTGTATAATTGCTTTGTTGAGCTGTTCAGTGTGTGTTTGATATATAAGTGCCGCTGAAACAGTTGTCGGAATAGTTGGCAGGAGGGGGCAACCTGTGAAACCCGTTGGGATGGTGAAAGGTTGAAGGGTCCTGGATTGTTATTCATAAACAACCAGTCGAGGGTGACAGCCGACCTCCGAAGCTGTTGCTCGTAACTTATCACACCATTATACATAAATACACGCTCATCCAGCCATCGTTCAATGGTGACAGACCTCTCTAGATCTGCGTCTGTGCATATGTGCTCCTACCATCAAACGGATAACGCACGACAATGGGAATATCAATGCGGGCTTAGTACGTCGCCAAAGCTTTGCTTGTCGGATGTAAACAACTTCATTAGTATTGTTAGCTCATCATTTCCCAGGAGCACATACCAGTGACTTTTAATTTCATTATTTGACTCAATTTTATTTCAAATTGTGGCAGCTGAGATTTGTAAGTTAGCGATTTATCGGTTATTTTCCGATTATCACATCTACCCATCACCAGAATACGCGGTAAAAAAACGTACCTACCTACTCTGCATTCAAAACGTTCCAGTCATGCAGATGACCATCTGCGCGAATTTACACTAGATCCATATTTGCCTTATTGCTTCCGAGTCTTCCAAGGTGGTGGAAGCTTTGTTTTCACTTTTGAGACGAAAAGATTTGTTTGTTTCCAACCTCCATGTTTTACAGTGGAAAATGCTTTAGCCGTGAAAACTGCCGGAAAACATTACAAAATTGTGTTACGTGACACCAAAGTAGCGCATATTTTAAATGAATTTCCCAGTACAACCAAATCGTTGTTAGGGAAATGCAACTGTTTCAATTTTCATCCCACGGAAATCATTCTCCAATCGATGGAAAGCGCTTAATTTATACCAAAATGTTACGCTGCCCTGCCCGCTACAAGGGCGAAGGAAGCTCAGTTATCGACCCATTTTTCACTTCAAAACGTCGATGTGAGCTAGGAAAACTCACCGAAAACCGCGTTTCAGTTTAGTTGCCAGTAGTACCTATATCTGATCTGGCGTGTCGCTGAGCTGGGAAGCGTTCAATATGTCAAAACCCTTGAATTTAAAGGACGTCTTGGAATTGAATGAAGTCTGTTCCTACATTTTCACGAGATCTTGACATAGATCCTTGGGTTTATGGAGTAGCTGAGCGTCGAACCGACTCGCCTAACTGAACATTGCCTCTCTCCGGTCATCTGAGGCTGATTTCACGTGTTTACATCAGTTTTGATAGGGCATGCAACGCTACAGCACTTCAAATGTTCCCCAGTCCGGTGAAATGATCTTGTTGTGTACTGCTTATTTTTTTCTATTGTGCTTATAATGGACTTTTATTGTGTTAATTGAATCATTTTAACCTATTGCACCCTAGGCGGAGTCTCGACGATCATGTCTATATCCTTGTACAGCCAGCTTTAACCATCCCTAACCATCTCTAGACGATCTTGTCTATATCCTTGTACAGGCACCTGTAACCATCCCTAACCATCTCTAGACGATCTTGTCTATATTCTTGTACAGCGAGCTCAAACCATCTCTAGACGATCTTGTCTAATATATCCTTGTACAGCGAGCTCTAACCAGCCCTAACCATCTCTGGACGATCTCTGTTCATTTATTGTTTCTTTCATGCGTAATAATCGAAATAGCTATTTCTGATGGTTTCCATTAGTTTTGGCTCGTAAAACACCAATTAGGTACGCTCCTTTTGGTTTATTATTTTCAATAATGAACCATTGGAATCGAGCAAGAAAAAAAAATTCTTACCCCCCCTCAAAATTTGATGGTTTACGTTTCAAGGTAGGTATGTAGAATCCGAAACTGCAATAAAAATATTTCTGTCTGTCCGCCGTACGGGCCACTTTTCTTTGTTACCATGAAAGAAAATTGATGAAATTCGGGTTATAGGTTCCGTTCGGGGTCTAGTTGGTCCTCGAAGCTCGACGTTACTGTCAGTCATCTCTAAGGGGTTCAAAATAGGGGTTGAAATTTTCAGAACGCCGTAGCTCGAAAACTTTAGATTGAAGGGTATGGTTTTTTTACGATATTAAATTTGTCTTGAGCTAAACAATTTTTTAAGACCACCCGGAGCACTGTACGTCCAGCCGTTCGTGTGCACCAAAAAGCTTCGTCAACACGATCGTGAATCAAACGGTATAAATCCGGCCGGGATTTCATCACTAAGGATCACCTGATTGTTAAACAATGACAAATTATTACACACCGGCAAATTATTACACAATGGTGAATTATTACACAACGGTAAATTATGACACCACGGCAAATTATTACACAACGGTAAATTATTACACAACGGCTCAACTACCCAGAAGGGGCTGGATTTTTTTGATAGGTACTTTTGCAACTTGAACAACCGTTGAAGTATTATTGATGGGTAAATTATTACACAATGGCAAATTATTACACAACGGTAAATTATCACACAACGGCTCATCTTCCCAGAAGGGGCTGGATTTTCTGGATAGGTACTTTTGCAACTTGAACAACCGTTGAAGTATTATTGATGGGCAATTTATTAAACAATGGCAAATTATTACACAACGGCAAATTATTACACAAAGGTAAATTGTTACACAACGGTAAATTATTACACCAAGGTAAATTATTACACAACGGTAAATTATTACACAACGGTTTAGGTAGGTACCTAGTAACGAGTACGGGGTTAGGTACAATCCTACGGAGAGTCCGCGATCTACATAATATGTGTAGAATATTACATATTATATTATATAGACGGATTATCTATACAGAGAGCTGTGATCTGTAACAGAAGGGTATTCTGTACAAAATAATAAACCGTTGTGCAGGGATTTGCAGCGTTTTTTTTTTTTAACTATCTTTGATCATTAGTAGTGCCATTTAATCGTCTTGATCCACGTGTTGACACTTTTTCCAGGCTTATTATTCAAATTGATGGTGATTTCAGACGATTTCCCAGGTTTTTCACTCATAACAAATCAATTTTGGGTGCTAAACATTTGGTAGAACTCAATTTTCCACTCTCTGGTCAAAATTGACTTCATATTCGGTCTTCTCGTCCCCAAAAACATAGAAAACGATATCTTAGAAGCTCATGTTACTGACATGTTGCTAAAACGCAAAAAGTACCTACCTATTTTATACACATTTTCACTCATAACACCGCTGGGTATATTCCGATCGATCTAATGATCCGATTTTCAATCTGAAAACGGATTTGGATTCTTCGATTTTTTTTTTGCTACAAAAGTACTAGTTGCTTTTTCCAAAAAAATTAAATTGAGTAAAACTCCGTGAAAAAATTTTTAAAATTCAAAACAGAATGTCCGCACTTGTGGTTGTTTATAACGATTATAGAGCATTTTACAGATTGAAAATCGGTTGACCCGTTCAAGAGATGAACCGAATATTGGATTGCCCCGGACGGTGCAGCCATCTATTGAAAATATTTCTTACTAAAATCCGTGACATTTACCCTCAAGCGGTATCATATAAAATATAATGACGTAGGCAGTGAGCAACTTCTAACCTAACTACTTTGTTCATTGAATTAATTCGTCGAGGTAATTTTAACTCATGTATGAATATTATGTCATTCAAATATCTCATAACGCCTTTTATATGTAACTAGGTTCTATAATATTCTAGAACCTACTCAGTTTCTCACAAACCTATGGTCCGATTTTCAGTTATTTTTATTCAGGACACGCGGAGGAATTATCGTTCTACTTTTCAAACTACACGCCATGCTTCATGTCCAACCGCAGATAATATAGATGGAATTCTCGAATTCACACTGATCTGTACTGAATTGATTAATTACTCGTATCATACGTTTACGCTGTACGATCCTCTTATCGTTGCGAGTGTGCCATTAAACTTGACAGACGTTTTCTTTTTCTTTGGATTTCCTAGGCAACGCAGTGACCCCTGTGGATTTCTATAACTCATTCCTAATCGACAAATAAATGTGGGTAGGAATTTATGGAACTAGTCAGGATGTATCTTGGAATTAGGGGATTGTACCTTGGGGGGAAAATTGTAGATTCGGAATCTCACAACGAACCGATCCCGCCTTCCAGGAACACTTTTCACATGCGCAAAATGTTGCAGAATACAAACAGAAATTGAAATTGAAGCAGCAATTTAGTTTTTGTGAATTTTATCAAATACCGCATAATTATGAAACTTAATTTATTTTTCCCAGGTGAATCGCTTGATTTCCATTTTCCGATAGTTTATGCTCTCATTATACAGGGATCCGAAGTCACAACGACAACTACCTACTATTATTTATTTATGTGAGTCTTATATTCATGTATACCTATCCCAGGGATGATCCAGCTCTTAGTACTTAAATTGTACAAATTTTAATGTACCCACGACACTACACTAATGAAAATCTGTTTCTCAAGAATGGTGTGACTGGTGTTTAGTAGTACCTCATGTCGCGACAGCGGCACGAGGCGTAAGAGAGCGAACACAGCTTTGTGTATTAATGAAGATTCACTTTGAAGGAGACTCGCTGCTCTTCACGCCGGGTAATTTTAAAAATCATCACTCCCTTTGTGTGATTAATTAATTTTCTTTTCTCCACTACAGCTCTGTGTACATGGCACGCAATGAGAATATTAAATACTAAAATTCTTCTGTTTTAGATGACGTGATCTAACTCGTAATTGTTTTGCGCTCGTCCACTCGATTCAGTTATGGAAGCTATTTATTGTCAGTTCAAAAAATGCTGCGAAATCTCCCACAACCAGTGTCTGTGTTCTTTGAATATACATTTAGATGTTCGCCCAATAGTTCAACAATTTTAAAGTTTATGGGCTAAGTTTAGTCTTTTGGAATTTCAAGGTTTTGAGTTTTCGATGGACATAATTATTTGTTAGTTTGATTACCTACCCAACCGGAGCGCTATCTTTACGGATATAGTTGCAATACATCATATTGAATGTTCTTAATAGTTAGGTGATCTTAATACCTTCAGCAAAATTGGATCGATCTGACCGATTTAAGGTGACACAAGCGGTTACTATCAAATCCTGGTGACAAGGCGGAAGGCAGGTCCTCAGGAGGAAACGAAGGTTGATACCGATGAATGAAGATAGAAGTGAGATGAGTGAGATGCGATAGAAGGCCTTTGTTGTCCTAGGTCACTGTAATAGTTTAAACAAAATTTCACAATAAGCATCTGCAGGCATGACAAGGAGATACGATTAGTATTTGCCATCGGTAGAGATTATTACAGATCACTAATATTCACGGATGGATTTCGATGAAAATATAGAATTGAGGAATCAAAATATAAAATTAATATGGAGAATGGAGAATTTTCGTCTACAATTTTTCTTGGAAAAAAAATATTCAGAACTCTTGGAAAAATGGTAGTTTGAAGCACGCGATATTTTTTAAATGATGAAAGCTAGAAAGTAAAAATGAGGCAAGAAATTACGTATCAGGTCTGTTGACATCTGATTGGCTTTTGGCCCAAGGAGGCGGAGCGAAGCCTCGGGAGGAGAAGGTTCTCAATCCTGCCAACAACCCAACATTGGAAATGGCAGACCTTCTTGGCAGGCCTTCAAGAACCTTTGCTGTGACTTTTCGTGAACATTCTATCGGTTTGATTTTTAGGAAATGTTTTTTAAATTAATGTACTATAACTTTGTGGTTCCATCCATCCATACCTCGCGGTTCTGTACTTCGTTTAACGTGACACACTAGCGCTCTAAGCAGGATTTGAGTTGAACTACTCGGTAATTTACCTCATACGTCTTTTCTAGTGGGAACTCAGAAATTCAAACTTCACACGCTTTTCTCTATACTTGCCGACATAACGATAACTCTCGAAAGAATTGAGATAAAAAGTTCAAATTTGCACGAAAAATCTGTCTCGGCATTCGACAGGCTAAGTTCATAGATGGGCAGAATCGGGTCACTCTAAGGGGGAGTTTTGGGGAGTTTTAGGGGGGAAAAGTTACCCATCAATTCCCAAAATGAAACAGTCTGACAAGTGACACCTCATTTTAAAGGTTTTTGTACGCTGAACACGATGGTGAAATCAGAATTGCGATATCTCATTCCGTTCTCAAACTGGAGCACTTTGAAGATGAAGGATGAAGGTGGTTATTTCTTGAGATGTTCTTCCTGGTTCGTCTGCTCGAATCTGATAACGGAATGGGATATCGCAATTCTGACTTCACCATCGTGTTCAGCGTTGGGAAATCTACAAACCGAGGTGTTACTCGGCAAAAATGGAACAAAAAATTTGTTACGTATGCCCATATTTGATGCATACCGAATTAACCGAATAGCGTCATACTTGAATACCTATAATTACCCAATAAGTTTAAGATTGCCCATATTTGAATGGGATATCCCAAACATCACATTTTACATAAAACCAGTTATTTCTTCGAAAACTCGCTCTTATAGCCATGCTGCATGACTGTGGTTTTGTTTCTTTCATGCTTAATAATCGAAATATCTATTTCTGATGGTTTCCATTAATTTTGGCCCCTAAAACACAAAGTAGGTACGCTCCTTTTATTTTATTTTATTATTTTTTTTTACTATCTTTGATCATTTTGGTAGTGCCATTTAATCGTCTTGATCCACTTGTTGACACTTTTTCGAGAGTTATTATACAGACTGATGGTGATTTCAGACGATTTCCCAGGTTTTTCACTCATAAAAAATCAATTTTGGGAGCTGAACATTTGGTAGAACTCAATTTTCCACTCTTTGGTCAAACTCGACTTCATATTTGGTCTTCTCGTCCCCAAAAACATGGAAAACGTTATCTCAGAAGCTCATGTTACCAACATGTTGCTAAAACGCAAAAAGTACCTACTTTTACGCACATCTTCACTCATAACACCCCTGGGTATATTCCGATCGGGCTGAAAAGTTTCGGGACACAACTAGGGCCCAAATGGAGCTTGTGTGCGAAAGAACGAATTTTTTAGACCGAAAATGAAGCCTGTACACGTGATACGGCGTACGGCGGACGGCGTACGGCGTACGGCGGACGGCGGACGGACATTTCATTTTTGGAATCTACGCACCTTGAAACGGAAAAGAAAAAAGTTTGAGGAGGTGTTATAAAAATTGTTTGCTAAGCGAATACGTAGGTGTTATTCACAGAATAATACACCACCGAACCAAAAACCACAGGTCAAAAACCACCACTTATTCCAAGACCACAAGCTGCGCGGGCATTTGTTTTCTTCCTTGACCAGCACTGATTAGACTTCTGCAGCGTGTTCCATGGTGTAAATAATGACTGGGCAAACCCTGAAAAGTGTGACCAGGCAGCATCGATTGAAATGGTAAAGCTTGATCCCCTCGTGCCCCATCGACTCCCTTCATCCACAATCTCTCGTTCTTCCTTCCGCCTCCCACTTATACTCCAAGGCATTTAGATGATCATCCATTTCCATCAAGTGAAAGCTGACCCGATCAGATATTTCATTATCGCAACTGATAAGTCGCTTTAAAAAAATTAGGTTGCCGACGACAAAGAAAGAAGTAGTGAAGATGAGGGGGGTGATCTTGTCTTAGATCTGAATCTGATTAACGAGACTGGAACCGGTGGAATCATTCCACTTAAGGTGGCGATAAGTGGAGGCTCCCTCTCTTGCTTTTCAGAAAGGGATCTAATAAGAGAAAATTGATTCCCCCCCCCCCCCCATCCACCTTCTTGGGCTTCCGAGGGAAGAGCCAGTTGTTCGAGTTATGAATCAACTCGTCGGAGTTAGGTTAATCTTTTCTGCGAGATTAGGTTTCCGCCTTTGAGTTTCGCCTATGCGAAAGCCTCTTCCATCGCTGAGATTTTTTATTTCTTCCCTATTCATTTATCATTTTATCTTGGTTTATAAAATATAATTATGATATCATAATTACTTGGTTACGATTATGGCTAAAACAAAAACTACCAAAACTCACCCATACTTTATTAACTACTGCTTTAGATTTTCCAAAAATGGTTTAGGATGGTGACCTGGGACAAGAAATAACTATTGCAATATCCGTAAATCTTTTTTGAGCAAATCAGTTCGAAAATGTAGTTTTTTTAATGGGCAATTTTCGTGGGTTACAAATTCTCCTTTTTTTGGGCTAGAAATGGCATATAAGGTAAATCAACAAAGTAGGTAGATCAACTCAATTTCACTTAGAGCGCTAAAACTATGTCTAAACTAAAACTAAAGCTATAGATGGAACCGTAAATTTGTAAGCAATTTAAAAAAACGCTGCAAATTATTACACAACGGTTTATTATTTACCTGTGTAGATGCCCCTTTTGCGTAGATCACTGTTTCCTTGGTCAATACCTACTCTCTAGCTCCCCCCCGGAGCGGTTTCATAAAAATGCACGGGTTTCAATAATTCAATAATTAATTATTTGTGTTTAAACATTAAGGTGAATAATAAACCGTTGTGTAAGAAACCGTTGTGTAATAGTTTACCATTATAGATGCGCCTTCTACGTAGATAACTGTTTTCTTTGGTCAGTACCTACCCTCGTGCTCCCCCCAAAAAAGTCCTAAATCGATTACTGGAGCCGGCCTGGGAATTACGGTTTCATAAAAATGCGCAGGATTCAATAATTAATTTATTTGTAGTTATTCGTGAAGCATAAGGTAAATAATAAACCGTTGTGTAATAGTTCACCTGTATTGATGCCCCTTCTACGTAGATGGTATAATAAACCGTTGTGTAATAATTTACCGTTGTGTAATAATTCACCCAATAATAATTCAACGTTTGTTCAAGTTGCAAAAGTACCCTATCAACACAGTCAAAAAGAGCCATCATTATTCAAACGAAATAATATCACGGAACAACCAACTCGACGTCATACAGCCATCCGTGATCACCGCCAGGTGCTCCCTAGCAATGATAATCTGGGCCGGATTTATACCGTTTGATTCACGATCATGTTGACGAAGTTTTACGTCAAACGGACGGCTGGGCGTACAACGCTCCGGTTGGTCTCAAAAAATTATTTTCTTCAAGATCAGTGTAAAAACGTTTTAAAAAAACCATACCCTTCTACTGAAAGCTTTTGAGCTACGGCGTTCTGAAAATTTCAGCCCCTATTTTTCAACCCTTTTGAGATGACTGACAGTAACGCCCAGCTTCGCGGACCAACTAGACCCCGAACGGGACCTATAAACCAAATTTAATTAATTTCGGTCCATGGTAACTAAGAAAAGTGGCCAATACGGCGTACGGCGGACGGACAGAAATTTTTTTTATTAGATTTTAGGATTCTATGTACCTTGAAACGTAAACCATCAAATTTTGGGGGGGGGGGGGGGGGCTTTAAATTTTTATTTTTTTTCATGCTCGATTCCAAAGGTTCATTATTGATAATAATTTTAAAAAAAGAGTCTTCGAAATCAGACCGAGGGAAAGGTCACGGCAAAGGTCCTTGAAGGTTGCCACAAAGGTTAGCCATTTCTAATGTTCGGTTGTTGGCAGGATTAAGATCCTTCGCCTCCAGAGACTTTGCTCCGCCTCTTTGGATAACCAGCCAATCAGATTTCAATATACATCTATTTTTCGCCGCATTTTACTTTTAGTTACACTTTTTCAAATACAACGCTTGCTTTTGAAAGCGGGCTTCAAACTACCATTTTTCCAAGAGTTACATTTTTTTTTTAATGTTGACGAAAATTCCCCATGGAATAAATCGAAAATTGTAAAAAAGTTGGTTAAGAATGCTCAAAAATGTGATAGTTTATTCAGCTGAAGGGCAGTTTGAATATGTACGTTATTTATAAAATTCGCTCTTATGGTCATGCCATAGATACTGTTTCGATTCCAAGTGTTCGATGCGACGCTGTGTATATAGGATACCTCGTACCTGTGATAGATCGACTATAGGTTACCGTCTAAGAGTTGAGGGCGGGGACCACCAGCCATCTGCTCCCTCCTATTCTAAATCTCTCCCAAGAAACAAGACCCTCTCAGGACAGGACAAGAAAACAGGACCCTGGAGGGGCTCAGAATCTCCTCAAGGCTAAGGTAGGTAAGGACTCGAGCCAGCGGCAATAAATTGGAAAAGAACTTGCGGTAGGGTCCGACGGGCTGGCGAATGCTTCTCGAGAAGCAGCTCCGCCCTCTCCTCATCAACATTTCACCGGTCTCCAGGTGTCTTGAGTTCAACCGCTCACTTTTAACGCCTTTTAATATTAATTTCTAATTAGAGCGTTACCGCTTGAGGCCGGGATCGCCTTGAATCATTCAACCTTTCCATACTTTTCCAGTCTCCACTCTCGCTCTTTTCTTTTCTTGTTTTTTGTTTTCTGTACTTTATCTCCTGCCATGGAGGGACTTGAGGATATCGCAGGGTGGATGTTTTCACTTCATTCTGCTCGAGTGGATGCTGACGTCGCCTTATCCCGATGGCGAGAAAGGGCGAAGTTTCGGACGGTTTTCTTGGTAGTATCCAATAGGAGTTAATTTTGAATTTTGCTTCCTCACTACCGAAGGTATGGAAGCCTTGGATTTGTGATTGAGTAAGAAAAAATTGTTGTCCTCAAAAATGAAAACTTCCACTACATACCATTTTGCGTTTCAGACATCGAGGAACATAACTCCCCATAACTACCCGAAGTAATGGTCGAAATGGGCTGAAATTTGAAGGGTAGGTACGGGTCACAAACGGCCCCACACCAAAATTAGGTACTTATTGAAAAAGTACTGTAACTTTCGTCTGCGCATGCGCAGTGAAGTACTTGAAAAGCCCATAACTACCCCAAATATTGTTGAAATGAGTTGAAACTTGGAGGGTCGATTAGGAATAATACTTTGATTGTCCCGAATGAATTTCATTTGAATCGTACCGTAACTTTAGTCTGCGCATGCGTGATCATGAAATGTTGACCATTTCCTTGTAACGCTTCTAACTAAGCGAAAAACAGTTGAGAGGGCTGAAATATTGAGGGTACACGGGGGTTGGATCGCAGATGGTTCCGTTTCAAAATCATGGAAATCGGTTCGTCTGCGCATGCCCAAACGTGTAATACTCGTACTTGAACCGCCCATAACTATTTTAAATGTCGAGGAAATGAGTTTAGATTTGGAGGGTCGATCAAGAATAATTGTGATGAATTTAGAATTTCATCACGGTGGCGTGAGGAAAGGAAAGGCGCAGGCGGCGGTAATCCACCGATCATCTACGCCCGGTTAAGGGGAGATAGAGGTGAGTGTAGGAATTTACCCAGGCGGCGGTAATCCACCGATCATCTAGGTGAGAAGGTGCTTGTCTAGGCGGCGGTAGTCCACCGATCATCTAGACAAGAAGGAGAAGGTATTCTCAGGCGGCGGTAATCCACCGATCATCTGAGAGGGGGAGCAAGGTAGAGGAGAGAAGAGAGAGCTAGTTAGAGGAAGTGTCGAATGAGGCTAAAGCCCCAGGATCCAGGGTTATATAGGAACTGGAGGCCTCTCCCTCCAACTCCCTGTGGGGAGTTGGTAGTGGGGCTCCAGGTTGTGTCCCTGGGTTCTGTGGCCTGTCTCCCCACTCAGTTGTTTATTGACGGAAACTAAGTTTGACATAAGGATATTGGTGAGAGCTTAAAGTTACTAGTGGAGTGTTCCCGGGAGGGACTCACGACAGAGGTCCCCCCAGTTCGAACCAAGGTTTGAGGAGCTGAAGGCGCAAGGTGACAGGGGCTGAGGGCCACGGCAAACAAAAGTGGAGCTGAAGGCGCAAGGTGACAGAGGCTGAGGGCCGATGCAAACAAATAGTGGTGCTGAAGGCAGGGCAAGAGGTATGTGAGGGGCTGAAGGCGAAAGGTGACAGAGGCTGAGGGCGTTATTCTTAATCCTAGGTGACAGAGAACTTAAAATTAGGCGTATTGAGATAAGTACATGGGTATGGATGAATGGTTACAGAAGGAGGCGAGTACATGAGTAGTTGGGTGGAGATGAGAATTAACCTATGGTTGTGAGAATTTACAAGAATGAGTTAGTGTGGAAGCTTAGGCATAGTATTAACAAAGTAGCTAGAAGAGTATAGTTATAGTATGTACAGGTGGAGTATTGATAAGTGATAGTATTTACAAAGTTGGAAGGTTATAGTGATAATATGTACAGGCGTAGTAGTTATGAGGTATGGTATTTACAGGAATATGTACAGGCGTAGTAGTTATGAGGTATGGTGTTTACAGGGTGATAGTATTCACACTGGCGTGGGGGTACAATGGTAGGGTGCGGAAGTCCGCCGTTCCCTGGGTGTTGAGAGTATGTGGTGTGTGGATGGGTGTGGGTGTGGTGTAGGTGAAGTGTGGGGGCGGCTCGGCGAAGTGGCGGCGGTGCTGGGGCGGCCACGGCGGGGCTGTGAGAGGCGGTACAGTGCGTGTGGATATATGAGACACAAGCACTGTCCCGCGATCTCAAGGCCCCGCCGTGATTGCTCAGAGCGGGGCGGGTGACTGGGCCGCCGAGGTGCTGCGGTTGCGAGAGCGCTGCGACACGTGCGATCTTGGACGGCTGGTAGAGGGTGATGAGGCGGTTGCGGAGGTCGTCGTATGCGGCGGCGGCGTCGGGAGAGATGTCCGACGTCTGGAGGAGGATGTCGTACGGCAGCAGGGATATGATGAGGGAGTAGCGAGTCCTCTGGCTGCGGATGTTGGCGGCCGAAAACGCAGCGTCAACCTGGAAGAACCAGAGAGCGGGGTCGTGTGAGTAGAACGGGGGAAGTGGTAAAGGGAATGACGCAGAAGTCGTCGTGACGTCGGCGGCGGCGTGTGCAGCGGCCGCAGCGGCGGCGGCAGCGGCGGCGGTTGATGCGGATGAGCCAGGTGGCGAGAGGGTGGTGAATGGATTGTCGGTTGCGTCTGTTGTCGCAGCGGCTGGCGGCTGCAGTGTGGCCGGCCGGAGGAGTGGGGGCGTCGGTGAGTTCGGGTCCATGGCTGAGGTCTGTAACTAAAAATTCAAATTTGATGAGTTTTGAATTTTAAATTCGCAATTTGCGGGAGCGGAGGTGCTTGTGGCGGAGAGTTGAGAGCTGTGTGATCGCCAAGCGGGTGAGGGTGGGCCAAAAATTGCGAATTGAACACTGACTGTTTTGACTGAATATGAATTTAAAATTGGGGACACCGAACTGAACTTGACTGGGGGCGACACATGAGGTGGGAAAAGAAGGAAGAAGGTTGTGTGAACGTCGGGTTCACCACTGTGATGAATTTAGAATTTCATCACGGTGGCGTGAGGAAAGGAAAGGCGCAGGCGGCGGTAATCCACCGATCATCTACGCCCGGTTAAGGGGAGATAGAGGTGAGTGTAGGAATTTACCCAGGCGGCGGTAATCCACCGATCATCTAGGTGAGAAGGTGCTTGTCTAGGCGGCGGTAGTCCACCGATCATCTAGACAAGAAGGAGAAGGTATTCTCAGGCGGCGGTAATCCACCGATCATCTGAGAGGGGGAGCAAGGTAGAGGAGAGAAGAGAGAGCTAGTTAGAGGAAGTGTCGAATGAGGCTAAAGCCCCAGGATCCAGGGTTATATAGGAACTGGAGGCCTCTCCCTCCAACTCCCTGTGGGGAGTTGGTAGTGGGGCTCCAGGTTGTGTCCCTGGGTTCTGTGGCCTGTCTCCCCACTCAGTTGTTTATTGACGGAAACTAAGTTTGACATAAGGATATTGGTGAGAGCTTAAAGTTACTAGTGGAGTGTTCCCGGGAGGGACTCACGACAATAATTCTTTGATAGTTCCATATGAATTTCATTGAAATCGTACTGTAACTTTTGTCTGCGCATGCGCGAACATGAAATGTTGACCGTTTCCTTGTAACGCTACTAACTACACGAAAAATAGTCGTAGGGAGCTTAAATTTTGAGGTTACACGTGGGTTGGATCGCAGATCCTCCCGTATCAAAATGAACCTACCCAACTATTCTGTACGTTCATGTGATTCAATTGAGGAAGCTATAGTGTCTACTCGAATTGGCAGGCGTTTTTTGTCTTCCGAGGAGAAGGAGCAATTCCACCCATTGTCAGCATAGGTCACGAAAATGAAATAGAGCGGGAGAGTGAAACGAAGCGCTCCGGGTGTTGTTCAATAGAAGCAGCTCGAATTTTAGGTGGGTGAGAGGTAAGTTGGTAAATAAGAAAGGAAAATTTTAAAAAAATTATAAAATTTCATGTTTGGCGACGCAGCCGCGGCCTCTGCCTACCCACGTGCCCGTGAACAAGTTGCTAGACGAGCCACCATTTTCAAGATGGTAGTTTTGTGCAGATGAAATGGGAAGGAAATCCTCGTTTCCATGAATTTGAATAAATTTTTGCGATTAGCCACCACGCATAAATCTATGTACAAACAACTCATTTGTAAATGGTTCGGTATTGAGCATTTAGCGGGTTTAATTTATTAGATACGACTGTATTGACGGCATTTGGACGAAATGTGGTATTCCCAAACTGACGTGGCCCTTAATCTTGTACTGCGTCACTGGCTCTGTGCTCAACCGAGATGGATCGGCCTCTGACGCAGCCACGTACGTCACAGCCCTGTTTTCATATCGGCATGTTCCAATACATTTTTAATGGTCAAAAATCGCTAAAAATTCGTAGGTACCTGATCTTCGTGTAATTGTTAAAATCGGCAAAGTGTCAAAATTTCGCACATACTTATGACCTTACCGAACGACTGGAACTTGGCAATTTTATTTCATGGCTCTCACTCTCGTTTCGCGGGAGGAAGACCAATTCGTGTCGTGGTAGCGTTGATTGATTTATTTGAACGGACCGAAGCTTGAAAACTATTGTTTTGATCTAGGCCGCCGTCGGTACCGCGTGCCTGAAGCATGTTCGTGCCTGCCAGTGATGTCAACCAGTCCTTTTCCTTCCAGTTATTAGTCTGTCATCCGCTCCTATCAGCCCCTGTCTAACTTGTTAACCTCGATCGAAAATTGATTTATCTTTCAACAATTCTAGGGCGTCCTGACAAGGGCTGTGCTATGGCGAAGAGGGGAGAGGAGGTGTATACCTCCCAGTAATTCGATTTCCCCCCTTTTACAATTTTTCATATTTCACTTTTTTCTGGTGGATCGATGCAGAGTGATAATCAGCAGACTCTGTGGAGAAAACGAAAAATTACTGCAAGCTGCGTAAAATTTTAATCGAAAACAGCCTTTTCCGTAATTTGAATAAACTCCTATTGCTCATTAGCAGTTTGCATCTTTGTATCATTTAGCTATAGTTGATATTGTGCTACTTCTAATGAAATTTTCTCACTGTATAGGTTATTAGGCAAGTTCCTACCTACATAACCTATATACTACATATATATCACCTATTAACTAATTGGTATCCATGGTTTATAAACATGACGTCTAAATAAGAAACTCTAGGCATCTAAAACATAAACAGAATACACTGTCAAGGTGATGGCACAGGAGCTTCCTCGTCACAATCAGAGTGACCCATTATAAAATAGAACAGTGACCCATTATAAAATTGAGGATTACATAACATTACATAACGTGAAATATACATATTACATAACATAACATTACATAACATAACATTACATGAAATATACATATTACATAACATTACGTCCATAATACATTACGTACATTATACATAATTGCGAAAGTTATGCGTGTTTGAAGAATTTCACGTTAGCGCATGCGCAGGGCGAACCGCTGGCTCTATCATGTTAAAATTTATATGAGACCTCAATGGGCCCTACCCGCTTAATCCCTGAGAATCACATTGAAATTGGGTGAAATCTTTGGTTACTACGGCTGTAACAAGGAAATTGAATCTGTTTCACGCCAGCGCATGCGCAGAGCGCACCGAGGTCCGATCATGCTGAAATTCATACTGGTACTCACTAGGCCTTGTCCAAACAACCCTTGAAAACTTGAGTGAAATTGAATCAAAATTGTGAAAGTTATGCGTGTTTGTTGAATTTAACGTTAGCGCATGCGCAGGGCGTACCGCTGGATCAATCATGTTGAAATTTATATGGGACCTCAAGGGGCCTTATCCGCACAATCCCTCAAAATTTGAGCTGAATCAATCCAAAATCGTGGAAGTTATGGCTGTAACAAGGAAATGCGGACAGACAGACTCACAGACCCACAGACCGACAGACACGGAACCAAATTTGTTCAGTAGGCTTTGAAATGCAAAATGCAAGTGGAAATTTTGATTTCTGAAGACAAAAATTTTTTGGCTCACGAAAGTGAACACAAGGCTTCCGCTGCTCCGCAGACTCGGAAGCAAAAAGCGTGCGAATTGGATGGCGTAGCTTCCCTTACATCGTTTTCGATTCTTGATTCGTTGATGTATCCTTGATTTGAAACTAAATGTACCAGTTAGAAACCACCGCTCAGTTCAATGTAACCTTTGACTCTGCGGACGTAGGTCGAGGTATTCTCGAGATAAATATATTTAAAAATAAGATACCAAGTCCACGCGTGTGCTGATTTATCGTTATTCTGGTAACAAATAAATTTTAGAGAGACATAATATACAACTGTATGGCTCTTGAAAACTTCATCACGATCGACCGTAATCGGGGGGATGTGGGGGTTGCGAGGATCCCATGACAGCGCATGCTCAGAAGTTCCTACAGTTACTCCATTCCTCCAGTTACTGTGGAGTTCGTTTCAGGGAAATCTGTCAGATAGAACTGGACTTACAGGAATGCCGGGAATGTCATGTTTGTGCGCGTACAGAATGGCCAACTATTGAAATGTGATATCAATCCAGCCATGAACATGATGGCAGTATCAATAGGAATCATGTTTTTATGAAAGAAAAGATTGTACCAAAATTGTACAACGAGTTCACATTTAGGTGCCACGTTTAGGTGTTCACATTGTTCCGGTCGCGATTTTAATGAATTATGAAAGACATTCTCATAGGCAGTTGGTTACCTTCGATGATTTCACGTTTTCGAATTGGTATCTAACGATATCATTACCACCATACTTGTCTATTTTTAAAATTCGTCCAGTAAATTAATAATTATACCGCACTAGAAATTCATATTGAATGCCCTAATTATTGCGAAACTTCTGTACCTATTGCGTAAAGCTCTAATGGCGGAACTAGAAAATAAATGTTCTCAAAATTCTTTAAAGTGTTTGTGTCGTTTCTGATAGCCGCAGAAACTCAAGTTCCCAACGCGCCTGACATTAAAAAGCCCTTAGTTTCGAGCTGCTAACGAGTTTCAGTAATGAGCTCGAGGCAACTTACTTAAATGAAGTCAGATTCGCGTATAATAAGCACTTGAGAGAAGTTTCCTCTCTTGTATTTCAGTGATATCTTTACGACCCTCGCTGACCTCGCTCTAGTTTCCTTCCCTTATGGACCACCACTTCATTGTAGGAAGTTGATAGGATTTAGGGTTTTTGAGTACCCCTTGTTAAAATTAACTTTTTATCTCATCTTGAATCTCCGTTAATAATAATTCCTGGCAAATACCACCTCCTCTCATGCGCCTTTCACGTACCTATATATGTCGGTACTTTGACAATCTTAATACCGAGAAACAGTGGGAGGGGGTGGAAACTTCGTGGCGGAGGGTTTATTTCGCCATATACTCTACTCCTTTTATAAAAATAAGCTATTCAAGAGGTCTCAAAATATCAATATTTTTGGTAGCAAGTTGGTAGGATAATGATGGTTCCCACATTTTAATTGGGTACCTACATTTACTCCTATCCTATTTCAGGACATTCTGATTCCAACCCTAGAATTATTATTATTTTTTTTTTAAATGTTGTTTGTGCACAAGACCACATCCGACCTTGGCTGCGTGGTAAAAGATAATTTTTCTCGTAAGTTTTACCTTTCTGAAGTGAAGGGAGAGCGGATGAGGGTTTGCAAAACTCAAACTATACTGTCATATTACTTTAATCAGATTTAAATGGTTTTTATTGTTCTCAATCAATTCTGTGTTGAGCATTCATACAAGAAGTTTGGGGAAGGTAGTCCGGATTGCTGCACCGAGAGAAAAAACGCATTGTTTTACCACCTCGTGGTGCTCGCAGGCCGGTGAAAACTTTGAAAAAAACCCGATAGGGATTAGGGGTACCCGATAGGAATGAAAAACAAACCCGTTAAGAAAAAATTCTATCGGGTACCCACAAGATCATCCCTGCAAACGGGTTTTTAGTGCAGCTCCTATCGGGTAATTTGTGCAGGAAATGCCCGATAGGAATCTACTGATAAGACCCTATCGGGTAATCACAGCACGTACGTGCTGGGATACCCGATAGCAGCCGAACGTGCTGTAAAGAAACACCCGTTTGGTTTCCGATCGGGCAAAAAATTGAAAACAATCGGGTAATCCTTGCACGTCCATGCTGTTCCTAGCGGGTCTACCACCTAACACCCGTTTGATTGCAATCGGGTCTACCACCTAACACCCGTTTGATTGCGATCGGGTCTACCACCTAACACCCGTTTGATTGCAATCGGGTCTACCACCTAACACCCGTTTGATTGCAATCGGGTCTACCACCTAACACCCGTTTGATTGCAATCGGGTCTACCACCTAACACCCGTTTGATTGCAATCGGGTCTACCACCTAACACCCGCTTGGGTTCTATCGGGTCTACCACCTAACACCCGTTCGATTGCTATCGGGTCTACCACCTAACACCCGTTCGATTGCTATCGGGTCTACCACCTAACACCCGCTTGGGTTCTATCGGGTCTACCACCTAACACCCGCTTGGGTTCTATCGGGTCTACCACCTAACACCCGCTTGGGTTCTATCGGGTCTACCACCTAACGCCCGCTTGGGATCTATCGGGTTCTACGAATGGACGCCCGATAGAATCCTAGCGGGTTCTACGAGTGGACGCCCGATAGAATCCTAGCGGGTTCTACGAGTGGACGCCCGATAGAATCCTAGCGGGTTCTACGAGTGGACGCCCGATAGAATCCTAGCGGGTTCGACGAGTGGACGCCCGATAGAATCCTAGCGGGTTCCACGAGTGGACGCCCGATAGTATTCTACCGGGCGTCCACTCGTAGAACCCGCTAGGATTCTATCGAGCGTCCACTCGTAGAACCCGCTAGGATTCTATCGAGCGTCCACTCGTAGAACCCGCTAGGATTCTATCGAGCGTCCACTCGTAGAACCCGCTAGGATTCTATCGAGCGTCCACTCGTAGAACCCGATAGGATTCTATCGAGCCTACTTCTCACTACCCCATTGGATTCCTAATGAGCCCATTTCCACCCTAACCGTTTGCATTCTCCAATGGCTCTACCAATCAGGTAATTATTAGTAGAGCGTAGGGAGATGCAAAAGGGTAGCGATGGATTGGGATTATTAGGAATCCTAAGGAGTAGGGAGAAGGAGGATTTCGAAGCCTGGTGAGGAACCTGCGTGAAACATACTCATGAAATTGAAATCGAAATACTCATTGAAATCAAAAGTGTTGAACAAACAGTTGAACAAAGAAATGAAAGTTATAAATGTATAGAAATGTAAATAGTTGCAATAAGTAATTCTTATTTCTAAAGGTGAACACAGCTTGGGCAAAGGAGAGTTAACACAAGTGTTTAGGTCATCAATTTATTCATAAGTCAAAGTTCAAATTCACAATAAAAATCGGAAATAAATAATTTGTTTTCGTACGCAGATTGTTTATAGCAATTTGTTTCTTAACTAAGTACAACAACAAAATAAACAGTTTAACAGTATCACAGTTTATTGGACTCGTTATATGCAACAATATTTGATAACGTATGCATATTATTATATATAGGTATATAAAATTGTCTATGTTTATGTTTAATTACAGGTTGTTTCGCACTAATACGTATAGTCTAGAGCGTATAGATACGTATAGTCTAAATAATTTGTTTTCGTACGCAGATTGTTTATAGCAATTTGTTTCTTAACTAAGTACATTAACAGTATCACAGTTTATTGGACTCGTTATATGCAACAATATTTGATAACGTATGCATATATATATATATATATATATATATATATATATATATATATATATATATATATATAATTGTCTATGTTTATGTTTAATCACAGGTTGTTTCGCACTAATACGTATAGTCTAGAGCTTTAACTACAACGTATTTGGGAAAGTATATCGGCGGTTTGACAGTTTTTAAAATGAATGAAATTCAACTTCTCTGAATGTTAAGGGACAGTAGTGAAATTTGTAATGTTCTGTACCACTCATGTTGGAACAGTGATGTATATATTATACCCAATGAAATATGGTCGACTTCAAAAAAATTTTATTTAGAATATATATTATTATAGAATGTTATTTACATATTATTCAGAATGGTCATCAAGGAACAGTTGATGCACAAATGGTAACTAACTAGCACCACCTCAGTGTAGACACGTTGTAAAGCAATCAGTGGTGAGGACGTGATGGGTATGTTAGCTATTTTTTACTCTTACTGCCACGTACCGCCAGTTTCTGGCGTTCGACCAAATCCTGCAAGGACTTGGGAGTACTGCCCGGATCGCTGGATGATGCAGGGGAGCTGCTGAAGTGTGGAGGTGGGGACACGGGCAGAGTGCTGGTATCAGACTCAGGAGTGGCTGTTGCAGTGGTTAGTTTAGATGGGGTGGTTTTACATGGTGTTGTTTTAGACGGGGTTGTTTTAGACGGGGTTGTTTTAGACGGGGTTGTTTTAGACGGGGTTGTTTTAGACGGGGTTGTTTTAGACGGGGTTGTTTTAGACGGGGTTGTTTTAGACGGGGTTGTTTTAGACGGGGTTGTTTTAGACGGGGTCAATCTTTTCGGAGTCCTACTCTCTTTGTAGAATCCAGCTTCCTTAAGGGGAGTTCTTGGCCATGTAGGAGACAGAAGGGGAGGTGGTTCAGATACACCTGAAAGGGCAGGGCTTGCCTCAGGAGGAACTGCTGTTGCTGATGGTAGATGTACCTCCTCAGATGGGTCAAAAAGTGATTTGGAACTTGAAGTGAATGGCAAATGTGACTCAACACCCCCTGAAGTTGATGGCAAATGTGACTCAACACCCGGAGTTGACGGCAAAGGTAATGATACTGAAGCAGGACTATCTGTTATGTGAAGGGCACCAAGTATTTCGGTTGTGGTGGTATCTATACTGTAAGCAATCAATCCGTGTTGTTCTGCAAACGCTTTTGTACAAGTACCATAAAGTAACAGTTCCGAATCACCAAGAATGTTAGACTGTATTATGTTGTCCCCAGTTAAGTTTAAGAAAGTTACCAATTCACCTGTTCTGAGACTCTCAACAAAGCATACACATTGACCCTCTATAATGTCGTATTTTTGTATCAACACTCGTACAAGTGATTTTTCATCACTGGAGCTACCATCAGCAGGAGCAGCAGGGGTGGGTGTAACGTGGTAACGTAGGAAGTGAGCACAGGTGGAAGCGATAGTCACGACAGAGTGGAGGTAGTTTTTAGAAACCTTTAAATCATAGCACACCCATTCTAGAGTTTGCCAGATGTGTGTACACTGAGGTGGGTACTCGCAGTTCAGCACCATTATTAATTTAAAACAAAGATCGACTGCCTGGAGTATGGTGTCAGTTCTAAGGCTAAAATCTAAGTATTTGACTAGACAATGGCTGACGGAACCTAATTTTCCTATTGCTATGACATACGGTTGCAATGTTCCGTGTTCCGCTTCCTCCAGGCGTTTGGCGTGGAGGTTGTCCACCTCAGAATCTGAGTCCAGGAATTTGACGAAGTGATCTGCCGACTCCTTCTTCGAGATCTGAACCGGAGCTCTAAGTCCTGCCCTCTTCTTCAACCGGTGAGTCCCCATAGCGAACGGGAGGGCGACGAGAGCTGCAGTCGTTCTCTTGTCCTCCTCTGAAATATCACGGAGCACATTAGCAACACGTTCGTACAGTACGATTCAGTCATTACAACCACCTCATGGTCAAATAAAGCAATTTCAACAAATCATTTGTTTACAAAGCGTGAAGAAGAAGAATCCCTGGTATAACAACAAAATATTAAAGTTGAAAAAACGATTCCTAGTCAATTTGAACACAGAGTAGGCTAATCACAATTATTTCTCACCGGTATTTTTTTCGTAGTACGACAGTAACGACTCGACGATCGTGTCCCACCCTTCCACGCTTCTGGAAGACCTGCTAGCCTCTTGGACTATGGCCGGGTGGAGTTCTCTCAGCTTTTCATACAGCCTCCCCTCCCGGATGGTATAGAGCTCCTTGAAATCAGATTCTATCTGTAACAGAAAACAACAACTATCATTAGCGATTACTAAAAAATATTCCTCGCTTTAAACAACAGCAGGCACAAGTATATAAACAGAGCACATGAAATACGTTCAAATTATGAACTCACCACTTTCGCTGCGTGGGCGGACGACTTGAAGAACGGGAAGTAGTCGAAGTAGTCGGAGAGGCTGTTGTCTTCACAGCATAGGTAGTCGTGCCGCAGCTTCGCTGTCCTCCGTAACGCCTCTTGTATCTCTTCGGGGATCGACGCTCGGTCCAACCAATCACCTCCCCTGATGGTTTGGATGGAGTGATGTTTTTCGAGTTCCTCTTTCCACTCTAGGAAAATAACATCAACGGTTACGACTCCTCACAATAAATAACACAGAAACGGCAGACAAGGAGGGTGGTAGGAGGAAAAGAGATGAAAGAGAGTAGACTCACCTGTCAGAGTTTTCCGTACGGGCGGAGGGGAGGTGGTTGGCTGCTTCGGCTTCTTCGTGTAGGCCCTCTTCTGTTTGCCTCCCTTCCGTTTCCTTGCTTCACTTGCCTTCTTGGCCTCCTTTATTTTATCGTACTTTTCTTTATTGGCCTTCCTCCAGGAGTCCTTGAGGTTGTTTACTTTGCTCCACAAGTGCCCGTAGGGGTACTTCCTTGGTTTTTTCGTCGGCGTGCTGTCACTGCTGTGTGACGAGCCCCCCCGTGTCGATGCTGATAAAGTAAACCACAGCGAGGGGGGATCCCGGAAATATCTCGCCAACTGAGCAGCTATGAAACTGAAACGTACACAACAATTCAAAGACGTGATTATTATGTCTTTATGCAGAGGAATGTTAAGATAAGAGTACCCAACATGTATACTAACAAACAATGCGTAATCACAAATTTCAAGGTGTCACTCACTTCAATTCTTTGTAAGAGAAATGGGGGATGACGTTCGCACCCGCGGGGGTGGCTTGTCGGTGAAGGTGGTTTATGACAACATCCGCTACCGCCTTCCTGTCGGATGGGCTGACTGCCTTGGTATTCTCGGGCCTTGCTAGCTCCATGCACCTCCGCCCCTTCTCTGACTGTTGTAGTATTGCTGTGATCTGTTGGGGAGAGAGGAAGAGATGTAAATTTAATATAAAAACCCTAGGTTTGACTATGAGTACGTGATACTATTTCACCCACGGATGGTGTGATGCACATTACCTCATCTGAAGTGCTGATGAAAGCAGTCTTATCGACTCCCTTGTAACTGGCGAATTGGGGGTCGTCGTCGGTTGTGGCGGCGGATTCGTCGTCATCGTCAGACGATTCCTCGCTGAGCTGTAGTTCACTCGGCAACGAGTCTCTAAGGCGAAGCGTCGAGGAGTAAAACTGCAACAACAACACCGTTCACCTCGTAACAATACATATTATATGCAGGAAGTTATTGTCAAACATGAACACTGTTTCTGTCTGCCTGTCGTCTGTAATTGTAATTGGCAACACTCACCTGGGTAGGAAGTGTTCGCGTGGAGTCGTCACTTGATAGGGGTCTAGCAAGAGATGTCGAAGAACAACTGGGAGAGGAGAGTGGACCGAAATTCGTCTTCCACCCTGCTGCGTATCGCATCTTGTCTGTCTGAGTCCACAGTCCTGGTGCTACTGCTTCCCAGAGGATATTGTCTGGTTCTAGGTTGCGTAATTCGTCAGTTTCGAATCCGGCATCTGTGCAGGGGAAAAAAAAGTCAGCCATGAGACCAAGTGAACACCCGATACGACTACAAGCGGCAAGGCAAAGCAGTTTGTTGAAAATATTTTAAAGTACAACACTACCCGATTGGATTACTAACGGGTACTCACAACCACAAACACCCGTTACGAATGTTTACGAATATTTGGCAAAGTCCGGATGAACCCGTTTGGAACGAAGTGAACACCCGATACAACTACAAGCGGCAAGGCAAAACAGTTTGTTGAAAATATTTTAAAGTACAACAATACCCGATTGGATTACTAACGGGTACTCACAACCACAAACACCCGTTACGAATGTTTACGAATATTTGGCAAAGTCCGGATGAACCCGTTTGGAACGAAGTGAACACCCGATACAACTACAAGCGGCAAGGCAAAACAGTTTGTTGAAAATATTTTAAAGTACAACAATACCCGATTGGATTACTAACGGGTACTCACAACCACAAACACCCGTTACGAATGTTTACGAATATTTGGCAAAGTCCGGATGAACCCGTTTGGAACGAAGTGAACACCCGATACAACTACAAGCGGCAAGGCAAAACAGTTTGTTGAAAATATTTTAAAGTACAACAATACCCGATTGGATTACTAACGGGTACTCACAACCACAAACACCCGTTACGAATGTTTACGAATATTTGGCAAAGTCCGGATGAACCCGTTTGGAACGAAGTGAACACCCGATACAACTACAAGCGGCAAGGCAAAACAGTTTGTTGAAAATATTTTAAAGTACAACAATACCCGATTGGATTACTAACGGGTACCCATACCCTCAAACACCCGTTATGTATAGAAGGGACAACGGAAACAAGTTGGTGCAAGTATTTCACGTCTAATAATACCCGATTGAATTACTAACGGGCACTAACACACTTAGCAATTTCTCGATACCGTAACAATGCAACTCAAACCAAGATCATCATGAAATCGGAATATTATACAACAAAAATTAGCATTGGTAAATACGTTGGCAAAAGGAAATGATAAGTAATGCTCAACAACACAAAATGAAATGCAAATTGAAATGTCAGTTTGGATTTGGAAGTGATGTGATTAATTATATTGAAAGCAGACTGTTATACTACAAAAACTTTCATTTGGTAAATACGTTGGCAAAAGGAAATATACTCAAGAAAAAAAATTCAAATTCAAATTGTCAGTTTGGCTGCGTAAGTCATAGCTACGTGTACATCTTGAAATCGGAATTTTATACAACAAAAATTAGCATTGGTAAATACGTTGGCAAAAGGAAATGATAAGTAATGCTCAACAACACAAAATGAAATTCAAATTGAAATGTCAGTTTGGATTTGGAAGTGATGTGATTAATTATATTGAAAGCAGACTGTTATACTACAAAAACTTTCATTTGGTAAATACGTTGGCAAAAGGAAATATACTCAAGAAAAAAAAATTCAAATTCAATTTGTCAGTTTGGCTGCGTAAGTCATAGCTACGTGTACATCTTGAAATCGGAATTTTATACAACAAAAATTAGCATTGGTAAATACGTTGGCAAAAGGAAATGATAAGTAATGCTCAACAACACAAAATGAAATTCAAATTGAAATGTCAGTTTGGATTTGGAAGTGATGTGATTAATTATATTGAAAGCAGACTGTTATACTACAACAACTTTCATTTGGTAAATACGTTGGCAAAAGGAAATATACTCAAGGAAAAAAAATTCAAATTCAATTTGTCAGTTTGGCTGCGTAAGTCATAGCTACGTGTACATCTTGAAATCGGAATTTTATACAACAAAAATTAGCACTGGTAAATACGTTGGCAAAAGGAAATGATAAGTAATGCTCAACAACACAAAATGAAATTCAAATTGAAATGTCAGTTTGGATTTGGAAGTGATGTGATTAATTATATTGAAAGCAGACTGTTATACTACAAAAACTTTCATTTGGTAAATACGTTGGCAAAAGGAAATATACTCAAGAAAAAAAAATTCAAATTCAATTTGTCAGTTTGGCTGCGTAAGTCATAGCTACGTGTACATCTTGAAATCGGAATTTTATACAACAAAAATTAGCATTGGTAAATACGTTGGCAAAAGGAAATGATAAGTAATGCTCAACAACACAAAATGAAATTCAAATTGAAATGTCAGTTTGGATTTGGAAGTGATGTGATTAATTATATTGAAAGCAGACTGTTATACTACAAAAACTTTCATTTGGTAAATACGTTGGCAAAAGGAAATATACTCAAGAAAAAAAATTCAAATTCAAATTGTCAGTTTGGGTGCGTAAGTCATAGCTACGTGTACATCTTGAAATCGGAATATTATACATCAAAAATTAGCATTGGTAAATACGTTGGCAAAAGGAAATGATAAGTAATGCTCAACAACACAAAATGAAATTCAAACTGAAATGTCAGTTTGGATTTGGAAGTTATAGGGTATATGTGATTATCATGAAATCGGAATATTATAGAAAAATAGTAAAACAAATTTTTGCTAACCTTCAAATGCAGTAACGATTCTTGCATCCAATTTCCAAGACTGTAGAACATCAGTCAAGCGTTGGTCCGCCATTGCAATTAAAACGAATTGCGTAGTACAACGTACCAGGGACCGAATGTTGTTTGGTGACGGGTGAACGTTAATAATTGAAGCACAACAAACTAGAAACACAACTAATTTGAAACACAGCTGATTTGAAACACAACTGATTTGAAACACGACCGCAACACACAGACTGAATAAAGAATAAGCACAGGGAAGTATGTAGAACACGTGAACGTGAGGACGCGACTGATCGGGGAGAAGTGGTTGTCGCCATAAGGGGACGTTGGGGTTATATAGAGGTCTCCCCACCATGACCCACCTGGTAACGGGTTTCCCTGCTCCAAGCGGGCAGGCGTTGGCTCCTATCGGGTGTTTTCTACCTTCTATCGGGTGTCTGAATGTTTCTAGCGACTTTTTCAAATCCCCTATCGGGTGTTGAGATTTCCATCGGGTATCCAAATTCATATTCCTATCGGGTGTTTTCTGTCTCCCATCGGGTTCCCGAATGCCGTAACGTCTTTTTCAACTCCTATCGGGTTTACGAATGTCGTAACGTCTTTTTACCTCCCAATCGGGTTTTTCTTTCAATCGTGTCGGGTTTCCCGATTTCAAACGGTTTTCCGATTCCCATCGAGTTTCTGTTACGCCTATCGGGTTTTTCACAACTTCCTAACGGGTAGTTTGAAACTCGTAACGGGTTTTAGGGAATTTTCGAAGAAAAGGAAGCTATTGTTCTCGGTCCAAAATGTTTAAAACTCGAATTTCCGAAAGATTTTTATACCAAAATCCGTTTCAGACCATCCTGAATTCACTGCCGAAAGACATGTTCTTGGTTAAAGACTCACTGGGTTAATATATATATGTATGTGTCATTCCAGACGATAACTCTCGAAAGAATTGAGATAAAAAGTTCAAATTTGCACGAAAAATCTGTCTTGGCAATCGACAGGCTAAGTTCGTAGATGGGCAGAATCGGGTCACTCTAAGGGGGAATTTTGGGGAGTTTTAGGGGAGAAAAATTACCCATAAATTCCCAAAATGAAGCAGTCTGACAAGTGACACCTCATTTTAAAGGTTTTTGTAAGCTGAACACGATGGTGAAATCATAATTGCGATATCTCATTCCTTTCTCAAACTGGAGCACTTTGAAGATGAAGGAACGTGGTTATTTCTTGAGATGTTCTTCCTGGTTCGTTTGCTCTAATCTGATAACGGAATGGGATATCGCAATTCTGACTTTACCATCGTGTTCAGGGTTGGAAAATCTATAAAACGAGGTGTTACTCGGCAAAAAATGGAACAAAAAATTTGTAACGTATGCCCATATTTCATGCATACCGAATTAACCGAATAGCGTCATACTGGAATACCTATAATTACCCAATAAGTTTAAGATTGCCCATATTTGAATGGGATATCCCAAACATCACATTTTACATAAAATCACTTATTTCTTCGAAAATTCGCTCTTATAGCCACGCTGCATGACTGTGGTTTTTTTTTTTTTCAATTCGTATCGGGTTTTCACTCACTTGCTAACAAGTGTACGGTTTTTCTAACATTTCTGCCAGAAACTCCTACGTGCCTACCATTAGTATATAGGTACCTGTGCCTACTGGGAAAAAACATTAAAAAATCCCCATCGCAAATACCCCGAGTCATTAACGACTCTTTCCATTGATAATTCAATTTAATTGATAATTTAAGCATGTACATGCTCAACATAACAACTTACAACATGTAATGGACTTAGAAATAAATGACGTATAGGTACTTACTGCCCTCAGATTCCTTCCGGCATTGAATGACACATGAAAAGTTGCAAAAGCGACGCACATCACTTTGTAAATGCTGTCGTTTTTATCAAAACTGTATGCAATACAATATAATATTATATTACACTTCATTCACAGAGATGGTCACACAATGAGTATAGCTCGGGTGAAAATGACCCGCCAAACTACTCAATTTGGCTCATGCCAAATTACTTCTCGCCCACGAATATATTATTATTATTATAGGTCATCATGCGCTCAACAACCGTTTTCCAAAATACTGTTTAATTGTTGTTCCCAATTTTCAGTTATTTCTGCTGAATCCGAACCATGACGATTCTGCCAAGTTCAGTATTTCTCCATATCCTTTGCATGGTAACAATCGGATGTCCTACAAACGTGTTTTATACATGCGTGTACAATACGTTTTTATGTGGTATACTTATATACACCTAATTTACTTGCATTGAAAAGTATGCGCTTCAAATTCAAATTCCTTGCTGTTACTCAAATTCCTGATCACTTATACGTTACGACATATTACCTATTAAACATATCATTAAAAATCCTCACATGAAACCCTTCAACGGTCACTCGGAAACTGGGAAAATATTTGTGAATCCGTCTTCAGAGCCAATGCCCCTTCGACCAAGTTCAAATTGTGGCGGGAACTAATTAATACCCGATAGAAATGTTGCCTACTCGATAGGGAATCATTGGACAACCCGATTGTTTACTAAGCGGGAGCTGTTAACAATTATATCACCCGATAGGCAGCCAACGGGGATTTTTTCGAATTTTTTCCTGCTCGATTGGTTTTCCAAAACCCGATAGGGACTCGTCTGTTCAACCCGATAGATGTTCAATCGGGTGTTGTTATCAATTACATCCACCCGATAGAGCTACTAACGGGTATTTTGTTCGGCATTTCCCTGCTCGATTGCATTGTTCAACCCGATAGACGTTGGTCGATGCAACCCGGTTGATTATGTATCGGGAGCTATGAGATGAACCGTTACGATGCTAACGGATATCTTTTGAATATCTCCCTGCTCGATTG
This sequence comes from Leptopterna dolabrata, assembly GCA_954871275.1. Taxonomy (NCBI): domain Eukaryota; kingdom Metazoa; phylum Arthropoda; class Insecta; order Hemiptera; family Miridae; genus Leptopterna; species Leptopterna dolabrata. The sequence continues at coordinate 41,666,407 of OX940977.1, read as the reverse complement.
GCTTTCATGGGCCCGATAGCGATTTCTCATTACAACCCGATAGACATCATTTAATCCTGGAAAATTTTTCGGAAAATATATCCTAAAATTCGCCTAATGAGAGGCAACATCCATTACATATTCATTTTGTTGTTTCCGTTTTTAATTTTCACGTCCAGTATCTGTCCTTCACAATTCCCTCAACTTTACCATATTTCTTCGCGTGAACCCTCCCATGGTAACAAGTACATGTCCTCCAAACGTCCTTATTTACGGGAGGTGAAGGGAAAGAGTTGTTATTCTCGTATTCTCACCACTCCCCAAAAACAGTTATCCTTTAGAAATGGTGACTGCAGGCTTCGCTTCCTATACCTCCTCACAGGGATTCGGGCTACCTGAGCTATCATTAAACCACAAATATTTTCCCAACTCTTCATTCACCGTTGCAGGCTTTTGTGTGAGAATTGTACGCATCTAAATCCTCACATAAAACCTTTCAATGGTCACTCGGAACCTGGGAAAATATTTGTGAAACCGTCTCCAGAGCCAATGCCCCTTTGACCAAGTTCAAAATGTAAAACCCTTCAACGCTCACTCGGAACCTCGGAAAATATTTGTGAATCCGTCTTCAGAGCCAATGCCCCTTCGACCAAGTTCAAATTGTGGCTGGAACTAATTAATACCCGATAGACTTGTTGCCTACTCGATAGGGAATCATTGGACAACCCGATTGATTACTAAGCGGGAGCTGTTAACAATTATATCACCCGATAGGCAGCCAACGGGTATTTTTTGAATATTTTCCTGCTCGATTGGTTTTCCAAAACCCGATAGGGACTCGTATGTGCAACCGGATAGATGTTCAATCGGGTGTTGTTATCTATTACATCCACCCGATAGAGCTACTAACGGGTATTTCAACGAGGTCGAGCACCCCCCCGCACCAGAGAGAAATACTCGTTGGGAGGGGAGGTAAAAATTCAATGAAAACCAAGTCTAACTGACTCTCGACTATACTGAGGACTCATCAGTACAAAAAAAAAAATACGGAGTCATAATTCTCTCAGGTGGGGGTGCTCAGCATAAATCTGTTGATAATATATATAAAACTCGAAAACTGGTGAAGGACGACAACATGTCAATTGGATTATGCTTGTGGACAGCCACCCTGCGGGTAAATGGGCGGGTGGGTTGGGCAATGATCAAAGATAATTTGAAATAAAAAAGAAAAAAAAGCGTAGGTATACCTAATTCAAGTTTTGGGGGCCAAAATTTGTGGGAACCACCGGAAATAACTATTTCAATAATTATTTTACATGAAAGCAACAATAAATGAACAGCCACCATTTCTGCATATAGAATAATAATAAACCCATGCGTGACAAGGACTTTGCAGCGTTTTTAATTTTCAGGTCCAGTATCATGTCCTTCACAATTCCCTCAACTTTACCATATTTCTTCGCGTGAACCCTCCCATGGTAACAAGTACATGTCCTCCAAACGTCCATATTTACGGGAGGTGAAGGGAAAGAGTTGTTATTCTCAAATTCTCACCACTCCCCAAAAACAGTTATCCTTTAGAAATGGTGACTGCAGGCTTCGCTTCCTATACCTCCTCACAGGGATTCGGGCTACCTGAGCTATCATTAAACCACAAATATTTTCCCAACTCTTCATTCACCGTTGCAGGCTTTTGTGTGAGAATTGTACGCATCTAAATCCTCACATAAAACCTTTCAACGGTCACTCGGAACCTGGGAAAATATTTGTGAATCCGTCTCCAGAGCCAATGCCCCTTTGACCAAGTTCAAATTGTAAAACCCTTCAACGCTCACTCGGAACCTGGGAAAAAATTTGTGAATCCATCTCCGGAGCCAATGCCCCTTCGACCAAGTTCAAATTGTGGCGGGACCTAATTGACACCCGATAGAAATGTTGCCTACTCGATAGGGAATCATTGGACAACCCGATTGATTACTAAGCGGGAGCTGTTAACAATTATATCACCCGATAGGCAGCCAACGGGTATTTTTTCAATATTTTCCTGCTCCATTGATTTTCCAAAACCCGATAGAGACTCGTCTGTGCAACCCGATAGATGTTCACTCGGGTGTTGTTATCAATTACATCCACCCGATAGAGCTACTAACGGGTATTTTGTTCGGCATTTCCCTGCTCGATTGCATTGTTCAACCCGATAGATGTTGGTCGATGCAACCCGGTTGATTATTAAGCGGGAGCTGTTAACAATTATATCACCCGATTGGTGGCTAACGGGTATTTTATGAATATTTCTCAGCTCGATCGATTTTTCTCTACCCGATAGGGATCACTCAATGGAAATGGTAGATCTTCAATCGGGTGTTGTTAGCAACAAACATCACCCGATAGGAAGACTAACGGGTATTTTTGTTCACTATTTCCCTGCTCGATTGGCTTTCATAGGCCCGATAGCGATGTGTGATGTAACCCGATAGATTATTAAGGGGGAGCTCTTGACAATTATTTCACCCGATAGGCGCTAACGGGTATTTTATGCATATTTCCCAGCTCGATTAATTTTATTTCTACCCGATAGGAATTTTGTATAAACCCGATAGATTATCAATCGGGAGATCTTAATGCTCAGATGACCCGACAGTCAGCTAACAGGTATTTTTTTGAACATTTCCATGCTCGATTGTTTTTCGTACACCCGATAGGAGGTTTGCATAAAACCCGATAGGTTATCAAACGGGAGACGTAAATGCTCAGATGACCGGATAGTGTGCTAACGGGTATTTTTTTTCAACATTTGCTAGCTAGATCGTTTTTCATACACCCGATAGGAATTTTGCATAAACCCGATAGGTTATCAAACGGGAGACGTAAATGCTCAGATGACCCGATAGTGTGCTAACGGGTATTTTTTTCAACATTTGCTAGCTAGATCGTTTTCATACACCCGGTAGGAATTTTGAAAAAAACCCGATAGATCATCAAACGGGAGACGTAAATGTTCAGATGACCCGATAGTGCGCTAACGGGTATTTTTTTGGAATATTTGCATGCTCGCTTGGGTTTCATGGACCCGACAGGAATTTGTTATGAAACCCGATAGACAACCAACAGACCCGATTGATTTCTTAACGGGTGTAGTTCCCATTTATAAAAGCCCGTTAGGGTTAAGTCGCCACCCGATACGATTTTGACGAATACCCGTTAGGAATTACCAAAACCCGCTTGTTTTTACGAATGCCCGATACAAAAATATCCGAACCATACCCGATAGGAGGGGCTAATCTAACAGCCCGATAGATTTTTATGGCAGCCCGATAGAAATTTATGTCGTACCCGATTGGAGTTACGTCTTCCCGATAGATTTTTAACATCACCCGATACGATTTTCACCCTACCCGCTTGGGATTAGGCACACCCGCTAGGTTCCCTATCGGGAAATCAATTCCGAGTGTTCCTAGCGGGCATGGTGCGCCACATTTTTCTCTCGGTGTGGAATATACGAGTAATCTGTGAATGCATGACAACTGTAATTGTGTTTGTGGGTTAAATTTGCCAGAAATTAATACTATCCTGTGTAATGGGGTATCCAGCTAAATGTGCATGAACTAATCAAACAAGCATTGTGAACAACACAGTAGGAACAGGGACCAGTTTACTGGCCCCCATGCATATTGTATGACGAATCGCCCTTCCTTCCGTGCTCCTTCAGACTTGTGCTAACTCACGCAAACTTTGGTGATTAACCACACAAATAGACCTTAAATAATTGCGTTGCCTTGATACTTACTCAGCGTGATGATGTTGACACTAACTACGAAATGTTGTTGCTAATTAATTAACTCGTTGCTCTGATATTAGATAATTGATTAATATGATCTCGTCATCGGTGAAGTTTTTTTAAAACGTTCATTTTTTCGCGCTTACCCAATTGTCAAAATTTTTCCAGTGGGTTGCTAAATCTTGAGTTTCAGCTGTTGGTTTATTATTTTCAATAATGAACCTTTGGAGTCGAGCCAAAAAAAAAGTTAGACCCCCTTAAATTTTTTGATGGTTTCCGTCTCAATACGAATATGGAATAAAAACGCCACGAAAGCCCTAAATCGAGTGCTGGAACCAATGACAACAGATGATATTATATTCTATTCTCAGTGACAGGAGCTGGCCGGGGATAAACATACAGACGTGCGTGATTATAATCAGGTGTTTCCTAGCTCGGGGCCTTAATGGTATGTGAACGAACGGCTGGACGTATAATGTCCCGGGTGGTCTCAACAAATTCCCACGCCCATAATATCGTCCAGTCTAGATATCATTGCTAGGGACGCCGCAACGATGGTCTTCATACTGTCGGCCCAATATAGACCTTAGTATAGCGGTGGGGGGGGGGGGGGGGGCTGTCTTCAGTTGGCTATAATATTGACACGCAGCCTACCATGTATGCACAGTATGCCACACTGAAGACGACAAAACCGCTCTAGATGAAGGTCCCCCATATAGAGGTTATTAGTGATTTTGCCTATATTATTCAAACTCCTTAGGTTGTCAATGTAGCTTTGTTCCAGCCGTCACGAGTTCTTTAATGAGTTCCATGCACAACCCACTGCGCAAAAAAAACTGTGTTCCAACCACACCGAGTGCTGAAAAGATTTCAAATTGTCCCTACCGCGTCAGGTCCGGGAATTGAACTCAGAGTTTCGTGACTTTTCGCACCCTATCGGGGATGGAGTTTTTCCAACAGAACTGAAGATAACCCCAGAACTTCCCAAAAATCTCATTGAACGGATCTTTCATCTCTGTGGTACCTACCTACACAGCAATTTTTCGGCCCTACAGTTGTCGCAATTGTTTGGAGCGTTTCCAAAGTGTTCCAGCCTATGGGTTCTCGAACTGGAACAGTTATAAAACTCGTGCCCACTCTTCACAAAAACTTGGTTCTGGTATAATTTTTTTTAAACCAGTTCTGGTGGCTGGATCATACTTTATATTATGTTTTAATGTGGGCGATTAGCCCAATGATGTAGCCCCCCCCCCCCTCCTCCTCAGCGGCCATTTGGGTCTTAGGAAATCGATAGGTTCCAATTATTGTCGGGGTGTACCTTCCAGATGGTCCCCTATGATTTTCTCGGATTGTTTGTGGCATTTCCTGAGGGAAGCACGAAGGTAGGTATTGATCTCAGAAAACAGTGATCTACTCAGAAGGGGCAGCTAAATAATAAACCTTCGTGTTATAATTTGCAGCGTTTTAGTTTATAACCCAACGGTTTTAGGCTTCATTTTAATTTTTGAATTGATCAGTGGTGAGGAGCTAAGCTACCAGGATAATAATATTATTATGAAATTACATGCAGTCCTGTCTAGGCCACAACCCTGTACGCAGTGACTGTGAAATGCTGCTGACTAATCGAAAGAAAGGTGCCTCATTGCCCCAGAAATTCACTCTGTATAGAATTCTTCAAAATTCGATCGTTAGGTTTGTCAGTGCATGTTTGTTTCCGTGAAAACCCTGTAGTGACTATGCTTAGAGGGAAGATTGGAACTGGCTCATATGGGAACTCAAAAAACTCCAAGTTCGTGCATTTCAATTGATCTGAGGATTTTTCCAGAAGGTATTGAAATTCATCTGCATAGTGGACCTCTATTGCGGATAAGTACTTACTCATCAACGAATACGTAGTTGTGAAGCAAGTCCATCATGAAACGTGTATTACTTGAATCAGCTGTTCCTTTGTTACCAGTCTGCTGTCACCATATATCGAAAGCATAGTCAAAAGGAGCTTCCTCCATCAACTAAGTTATGGTTTGCCCCCCCCCCCCCCCCCCTTCATGTCCTCGGTTGTATCTCGGACCGTGAAATTTTGTGGTTAAGATGGACAGCCGAGCGCAACTATTTAAACACCAAATACAATAAATTCTTCACACGTCCGTAGGTAACTAGGCAATTGTGCTGAAATTCGCTGAGGTCGTGCAGATTGGGAATGATCATTCTTTTTTCGATCGGGATTCAGACCCTCATTGTGAACAGACAGTGCACCAGGTGGTGCAAGAAAACCTGAAACTCGAAAAATAACTACCTTCATGTTGAAAGTTTTCGAGCTCCTCTGGATCCGTAGCTTGTCTATGGTGAATTCATTGTTTGAATTTTGAAGTCGAGGATCGAAGTATAGATGGTTAGTGGTGCTATGGAAGCATTCCTATGTGGAGCATGTTGTGCACGGTCCAGCCATTATGTACAGATTTTAGGAATTGAAAATGTTGGAATCATTCCATCGAAACAATATTTTCAAACACCATTTTAAAAATACGCAGTCACCATATAACTGGTAATGAGTGTGTCCTGCTTGTTTCAGTTCCACCAGACATATTAAACGATGACACATCCGCCGACGTGTCGATACAGGAAGGAGAAAACGCGACGCTTATTTGCAGAGCTGCTGGACATCCTGAGCCCCGGATCATGTGGAAACGGGAGGACGGGAACGTTATCCTACTCAGGAAAAACGCTCGCAGCGACATGTCGAGCGGTGAGTACTTACAGTTGAGTAGTTCGCCATATTAGCGAATTATCGAAGATCCCTTATTAGGCTAAGGCCCAGTTTATCAATTCTCTAGTTAAAACTCTGATTAGCTAGTCACTAATTAACGTTAATCAGAGATTTTAACTAATGAGAGCTGAGGATGCGTTTATCAATGACTGCATGGATACTAAATAACAGCTAGTTAACTAGTCAGAGTTTTAACTATATAAAACAACGCCACCACTACAATAACGTGAAAATCCCGTAAAAGTGAGGCGCAACATTGCGAGTTGGACGGCGTTTCCACGGTATTGTTATCGTTATCGTCACATTCCTCGCCAAAGGCCAAACGCGGCCAAATTATAATTGTGCTCCTCTAGCCCTCTGCATATTTGTACATTTTTATTTGTACGAATGTACCAATGTATTTTCTTTCTGGTTCCGCGGCGGCTTCTGCTGTCCCTCACCGACTTCGGCTTATTGTTTCTTGACTTATGTGATCGTGTGGAATCAGCATCATTCGCGCAACAATATTAAAATGTCTCAGCATTCCAGTGCGTATTTGATCTCTATTTTATGCAGTATTTCCATCGAACGTAGACCAATTCAGCTCCTGTAGTGATCAATTTAACTATTCGTACGTGGGTTTGGCATGCTGCAAAGGTTGTTACCTACTTGATTTCAGTGTTCCTAATCAAGGAAGTGTACCCATAAAATATTGTTTTTGATAAGATTTCAGTATAAGATTTCAATGTGCCTAATCAATGGGAAACCCATGAAGTATTCTTTTTTGTTTGGAGGAATCAAATGCGGGTCTTTTTGTTTTTCAATTGCAATGGTGCACGAAAAAATATTCCTTCAATAATTGTTAAGTGTTGATAGTTTCCGATAACGAACAAAGTAAATAGTAATAAAGAACAAAAAGCTTCGATCTCCAGTTAAAGATAGTCACTGATTAACGATAATCAGCTGCTAAAGTGATAAACGGGTATGCGAGAGATAATCAGAGATATTTCATTTGTATAAGGATTGTAATTTTGGATTCTGTTAATAGGTACTTTGGTAAGTTTAACGGATGTTTTGATTCATGAATAACGAATAGCAACAAATAATTAATTGTAGAATTCCTGAATCCACCACATATTTATGAACTGTGATTGCCCGGCCAGCTCCAGTACCCGATTTAGGGCTTTCCTGGGGGGGGGGGGGGGGGGGCACGAAGGTAGGTATTGACCGCAGAAAACCTTGATCTGCGCTGAAGGTAAATAATAAACCGGTGTGTAATAATTTGCTGCGTTCTTTCAAACATACTCGGTTTCATGTAATCTATATAACTAAATTTACAGGTGATCGTGGTGTCTGTCTGTTTGTCTGTATGTCTGTTTGTCTGTTTGTCTTTCAATCACGCCAAAACGGCTCAATGGATCGAACCCATCTCGCGTATTTGAATGTTTCTATGACCAGGGAAGGACATAAGGAGGTTTACTTCCGGATCCGATGGATAGGGGTGGGGATTTTATAGGGAAGCCGAAACATAAAAAATTAAATTCTCGAAAACGGCTCAATGGATCGAACCCATCTCGCGTATTTACATGTTTCTATGACCAGGGAAGGACATAAGGAGGCTTACTTCTGCGAGAGGTAACAAAGTCAGATGGACCCACCCCGAGTTCTACCCGTCAGCGACGGGCAACACAGCTAGTTACTAAAAAAGCCGAAGAGTGCTCATTTTTTTCGAGGAGCCCCTTTTTTTACAATTTTGAAGCTGTTCTCTGTCAGTTAAAAAATACTGAAAATCATGAGCATAGCCCCATGAGAATCTCAGGCAACATCGGAATTCGCCTGAGGCACTTGACATGTTAGGTGGAAAGGGAAAGGGATTTAACAATGAGACCCTGGAAGATAAAAATGTGTACGTGAATGTAAACGTTCTTATCTCTTCTGTCCAATTAATCATTTTTTCCTGAAAATTCTCTTGGATATTCTCAATTATTTTCATACCAGTGTATTGGCGGTATTGACGCTATGCTGATCGTGCTGTTTGCTATAATAGTGTACGCTCGCGCGTGGACCGAAACGATACCGGAATGCAGGAACGTCGACGATCGAGTTGATAAAGAGGTTGGAGCCTCAGATTACCTCATGTGGCTCCACAATGAGCAACCGCCTGTCGATGATTTCCAGCATGATTTCACTGTGTCAGTTTTAGGGCTTTCCACGACGGTTTCATTGAGAGTTCATAATGGGTCGTTGAACTCCCTTAGATCATTCGCCAGATCTGGCCCCGCCATGGAGTGTTCTACTTTGGACATCCGATCACTCGGGGGCGTATTCGAGTTCGACGTTCTCGAAGCCGATTACATCTTCATGACAGTGAAATTCTGGTATTGGGAACTCCAAGGAAGTTTTTCTTACAGAATTCGGCCCACCGTTGATCTGGTTATCGCTCGAGGAGCCTCCGACTGTTCACTTGAATCTTTTAGTTTCTTGCAGACTGATAATGTAGAATATAATTTCAAATTTGACGAGACGTCTTGGAGAAGTTGGTTGGTCTCAAAGGTACTTCAAAAGGCTCTAGAGGAAGGTGGAGACGCGACACCACTGCTCAGCACCGTATTCACTACCACTAAAACCACTGTGGACACCTACTTCAGACAGACCTGGTGCCAATCTCTTGAACTCTTGTAATAAATGGATACCTAACACTGTTGGTCGTTGGAAACATTTTAAACACGAAAATCTTCATCACATTTATTGATTTGCTGAACCATATAGTATATACATTCATCAGAATACATGAACTCGATGTCTGATTTGGATTTATTTCAACCCCCTCTCAACTTAACACGTCAAAACTCTTGAACAAGCGTGCGATGAGTGTCAGTGGCGTGCAGCTGATGGATTTGTTGGACCCGGCATTTTAAATGGTAGTACCTCATGCTTATGTCCCTAACGAGAGACTCTGTAGTGACAAAAACCGATCAAGCATCAAGGCCCAGTACATTGTGTGGGTACATCATCATTTTATATGTATAGGTACGATGAATTGCATATATTTTTATTTATAATTGTTGCCCGATTTCCATGTGAGATGATACGGGTACGGGAACCTCCTGCACAAATAACCCGTGTGAATTAGACCCGTACAGATCGGTTGGTTAGACCTCACTCTTATGCGAGTTGCAAGGGTTCCACGTTTGCACATGCTGAGACGAAGTTACTGTCCAATATTGATGAAATTGGATTGGATTGCATCCTTGATATTATAAATGTACATTGCATTGTGTTTTTGCCAATAAATTCTTATCTTATAATCATCCGGGGCCACCTGCGGCTTGACCTGCATCATCTCCCCAAATGTCAGAGCATTACAACTACCACCACCAAATTCCTTCAGGAAGGCCTAAAACATAAAACTCAAATGGAAATGTTGATTTTTTTCGTTTTCGCGCTCTTTATTTGACAAAACAACTGGTGACGACTGACGGTAGGTACACTTACGTAAATATTTAGTTTCTAGTATCATTATAATAACGCAGTTAATTTTGAACGTGCACCACACCAGGTCTATGTTATTATATCTAAAGGACTCCTTTTAGACTTATACCTAAAGAATTCCGCTTGTAGAAGAAGTTCAGTAACCTTAGGAAGGAATGTTTGTTGTTCAGGGTGAACGGTTTGGTCCTATACAGTCGCTTTGAGTGTTGATTTTCAAAACTGATCACAAAGCATCCTTGGCAAACTCAGAAGCAATAACTTACTGTAGAGATTCCCTACGTCAAGATAACTTCTCGCAGTGCAATAGTTATTCCATATGACTCTAGGTGAATATAATATGGAATTCACTTTCTCAATGACCGCTTCAAAAACCTCATCGACACAACAATGGTTTTGTAATTGATATTTATATTTCAAGTGTCCTAGCTTGATTAAATGGTGATGGAGGACCTGATAAGCTGTTTGATCGATTGCCCTAATATCTTCGTTTAATTTACCACCATTTATTCAGTACTCCCATTCCGCTCCGAGTTGCAAGTTGCCATCATGTTGATGAGTTTGGTCTTCGCTTTTCTGTGTGGCCTGGTGTCTTTGTGTGCAGCAGATGACATGCCGAGTTGCGTTGCGATGAACGATTTGGTGGATAGTGTGCTCAACGGTACCAACGTTCAAATTGACGAATCCTACGACACCTACCACATATTGGCGTATTCCGTCCAACAAAACGTCGATCTGTACGCCTTTGGCTTGAAACTACCTTTTGCCGCGTCGCTCGATCTAACGAATGGGAGGGTAGGGCGTCTCAACTCTTTGTCTCGATACGGAAACGTCATGAATTGTTCAACCTCGGACATGAGAACTCTACAGGGCGTCTACAAGTACGATGAACTGTCAATTTCGTACGACATGACGGCGACCGTCTTGCGTTGGAAATTCGCAGGGAAGTTCATCTACCGCGTCCAGCCGTATTTGGCCATCGGAATCGTCAAGGGAGTTGGTCCATCAAACTGCAACCTTGAAGTTTTCGAAACGGTTAACGCTGATCCTAGTGAGTACGAAATCACCGTAGAAAACACCTGGTTTGGATCGCTGGTTGGAAAGTTACTTCGCCACTCATTGAAGGGCGTAGAGAACGAACCGATGCTCGGCAATATGCTTCAAATATCCGTTGCTAACGTCAATGGGTATTTAGGCCTAAACGTGTGCGAGACCATCTGGAAGGGTGATTTATAAGGTCAGGTTGGTTCTGTGCGCGAGAGTCACATCCCTTGGTAATTTTTGTTTATTATTTTAAATAATGAACCTTTAGAATGATTGAATCCTGCGCATTTTGATCAGCAACCCTTGTTGTAGTACAGATTGCTAGTGAATGTATTAATCAATCAATCAAGGTCAGGCCTGGTTTCTCCATTGGTCATTTTGGTCCTTCTTGGTTGAATAGCTAACCGAGGCCATCCTCACACTGGTTTATGTGGTTGGATAAACATTACTACTAGGAGATAACCTCGGTATTTTGTCGTATATTCACTAATTCTGTTTCTGAGTCTCTTAATACTGACTGAGTGCCTTGTCAATGAAACTGAGGATTATACGGAGCAACTAACACCCAACAATTATGTAAGCGACGAGCCTGGACAAGTCATAGAACCTTAGGCTCAAAGAACCCCTATGGTTATATAGAACTTACGAATGTATTGGCTGATGATCTACGATCTATGTTTACTACGATTTATCTACGATTTATGTTTTACTAAAAGTTTTTGTTGAATAAATTGTGTTGAATTGATACCTAATTTGTTGTAAAAGCTTAACCGTAACGGACACAAATAAAATTGAAATGTTTGAGTGGGTGCATGGGGGAGATCTGTAGGTGAAAAGGTTCCAATATTGAACGACTTGGGTACTGGAAAAGGTTTCTTTGTTTAGAAGAAAATAAATCCCAGGAGATCTGCCAGTTCCGTCTTCAAAAGTACACAAGTCATCATCACTTCTTAAACGTAAGTTTTAACTTTAACTTGAAAAAGTACACACAGAATCATTACTTCTTAAACGTAAATATTAATATTTACTTAGTAAACCTACCAGGAACAAGAATACAAAAAACAGAAATAAAACAGAATAAAATTATTGTCAATCCACCCCATATCTTAAAATTGCGTGTCTGAAATCCCACAATGGCTCCTCCCAAGATTTTGCTCTTTGCCTGTGGAGCGCTTACCCTATTGGAGCCTAGGAACACACGGTTCACCTCTCCGCATCCGCTGAAATAAGGAAATGAATAGGAATTACCGACTAGGGATTGCTATTTTTGAGCATCGGAGAGGTGAAATTTTGAAGCTCATTAGTCGGAAAAAAAACTTGCATACCTACTTGAAGCAAAGTAACTACACACTATAATAGATGATGGGAAAAGTTTTTAGGATACGAGCCATGAACGTACAGTCACCGCTGGGGTGCATGGAACAGGCTGTTCATAGCTGAAACATTAGCTGTTACCAAACTCGTAAAATGTACAGTTTTAGAAATATTTGCTCTTGTCACAAAAGCCACAGCAGTAAATTATGTGTATGGCCCATAACTTCTAATTATTAATTTCCGCGCGGCTCGAACATTAATCATCCACCTCCCCAGCCGCGCTCAGACGAGAGCGTGAGCACACATAATTAGCACTTGAGATGTGTAAGGTCAAATCCGCAGTTATTTTTCCACCTCGTGATGATGATTTTCCATCGAATGATGACGGAAAACGAGAATGAGCGGACGCTTCCCAGTACATGTGTGTGTCGGTGGGACGCGACGGTTCCCTGTGTGCGAGCGGTGTCGGCTAGTGCCTGAGATGCCAGCTGGAGAGATGTGGTAGTAACAGTACTTCACCAGTAGCGAATGAGGAGTACCCTTGACTTCTGTTTATATTACTTCCCCATTTTGGTTTATTATTCTGTAAATAATACACCTATGTAATCGCTCGGCAAACAATTTTTATAACACCCCCTCGAAATTTTTTCTTTTCCGTTTTAAGTGGCGAAGAATCCAAAATGCAATGTCCGTCCCTCTTCCGCCGTATCACGCATAACTACTTCAGTTTCGGTCTAAAAAATTCGTTCTTTAGAACAAGGCTCCACTTGGGCCCTAGTTGTGTCCCGAAACTTTGCAGCCCGATCGGAATATGCCAAAGGGTGTTATGGGTGAAAAATGGGGGTAAAATTTTTTTTTTTTTGGTGTTTTAGTAACATGAGCTTGTGAGTTATCGTTTTCCATGTTTTTTGGACGAGGAATGTGATGTCGAATTTGACCAAAGAGTGGAAAATTGAGGTTCTAACAAAGTTTCAGCCTTAAATACGTTAAATTTTGGTCTAAAATCGTCGTTCTTCCGCACACAGTTTGGGTCCCCATTTGGGAATATATTTGGGTCCTAGTTTTGTTCTCCGAAGCTGGGCAGCCCGATCAAAATATGCCCAGGGGTGTTGCGGGTGAATAGTGGGTATAAAAATAGGGCTTTTCGAGGTTTTTTGAGGTTTTGGTGAACATGAGCTTGTGAGGTATCGTTTTCCATGTTTTTAGGACGAGGAGACCGAATGTGAAGTTGATTTTGACCAAAGAGTGAAGAACTGAGGTTGTAACGAAGGTTCAACTCCCAAAATTCATTGTTTATGAGTCAAACACCTGGGAAATGTTTGAAACCACCATAAACTTGTATAATAACACTAGAAGTAGTTTCAACAGGTGAATCAATGATCAAAGATCGATCAATGATGATCAATGATCGTGTTTGGGGACCAAAATTGGTGGAAACCAACAACGATAGGTATTTCAATTATTGCACGTGAAAGAAACAATAAATGTATTTCCAGAATTTCTTTAGGTATGTCCAATGGAATAATAAACCCATGTGACAAGGAATTTGCAGCGTTTTTTAGGTTCGATTCTATGAACTTTGAGACCAACCGCACTCTCCTAGGATGAATAGTTATTTTTCTATGAGCTTTCGGAGTTTTGGAAACAAGTGACGTTGCACACCTCCCGCCTGGGTGGGACCCCCTTGCCCAGTGTGACGTCACTTGCTGCCGAAACTGAAAGCTCGTAGAAAAACGCTGCAAATTATTACACAACGGTCTATTATTTACCTCTATAGATGCCCCTTCGGCGTAGATCGCTGTTTTCTGTGGTAAATACCTACCCTCGTGATCCCCCCAAAAGAGACCTAAATCGAGTACTAGAGCCGACAGGGGAATTAAAGTTTCATAAAAATGCGCGGGATTCAGTATTATTGATGGTTTAATTAGTCAATCATTATTATTATTTGTTATTATCCATGAAGATAACGTTTGTTCAAGTTACAAAAGTACCTATTAATAAAATCCAAAATCATTCTTCAAATGAAATAATATCACAGAGCAGCAAAAATGATTTCATACAGCCTGGTACCCCTAGCAATGATGTCTGGGCGGGATTTACACCGTTTCATTCACGATCATGTTGACGAAGCTGGACGACAAAATTCTCAAGTTCAATTTAAAACCGTACAAAAACCCATCTGAATAGAGCTTTGATTCCATTAAAAAGTAGTTCAATTTACCATTCAAATCGTCTATCCAAATCAAGGACTTGTATTAGGTTGCGACGGAGCGGGATATTTGCCCGTCTCCCTCTATCAAATCCATGAGCCAATCGCTTCCTATCAGGACATCCCTCTCCTATTTCCTTCACCCTTCCAAGTGACCATCCACCGAAGGCTTGGTTACTTTCACTAATCAGTTCGCTTTTCCGAGTCGTCGGAGACATAGATTCCTATTTTCTTCTCTTCACAGCGATCGCCATTTCCCCCTGAAACTACCAGACTACGTGTCCAGGTTTTTCTTCTTCTTTAGTTTCTATTATTTTCACATTTATCCTGTTTTCTTTGTTTCAGCAAATATGTCTGCTATTTTCCTTTTTTTAAGTTCTTTTCTTTCAACATTTTTTGTATTATTTCTACCAAGAAGGTATTTTTCGTTTCATTTTTGCCTCCCCGAGCGTTAGGTAGGGGTATTCCTTTCAATTTCCTTTTTTTTCATGAATTATATAATTTTTTCCCAGCGTCATTTCTGTTTTTTTCTCTTTTTCCTTATTTTCATTTTTCTTCAACTATTTTTGAGGACATTCTTAGCGAAGAATATTTTTCAAGGTCCTGTGCCCTTGCACGAGTGGTAGCAGAAAATTTAAAGTCTCAGGAACCTTTTCTTTTAAACGGCTATGCTAAGAAAAATCATACCTAAGATTTTACAAGTACTAAATTTTCATCAACGTCCTTGTAAGTATATGCAACGCGCCTGGGGAAAAATTGTGTCTATTTTAAATAACGCATCGGAAATGCACCTACATAATTTTTGAAGACGAGGGTTGAAGTGACATCCGAGGAATCAACGAACCGTCGCCGTTATGCAAATGGCTAATCGCACTTACGGTAAAAAAAGTAATCAGCAAAACTTCTTTTAATGAAATTCAGATCTTAAAAAGCCCCCCCCCCCCCCCCCCCAACAATAACAGGTATCTCGATGATAAAAACCAAAATCAAGATAGCCCATTGTTACTAAAGATGGTTAGTCCTCCTAAAACCGTTAGGTATTACACTATGAATCTGTCTGTATAGACAGTGTTTCAGAGAAAGTTCTTGTGTATTCAGCGTGGCAGCCATATTTGAACGTAAAACGAAATTGTAACTGTAACGATCACAATTTTCATGCGGAAACCCTCCTCCAATGCTGTAAGTACAAGCGCCTTATACCGGATGTGGGAGGATTGTGAAAACAAAACTATATGGCTCGGAGTGGATGGTCGTTAGAAGATCGGAAGATAGCAAATATTACCAAGGGCCTCGAGCTGCAATCTTGGTTGTTTGCCTAAGCCCCCTGCCGATTCCCCGCCTCCTACACCACCCTGGCGGAGGCAAAGCTATGAACTTCAACAATCCGACCTCCTTCCTCAGGCTGATAACACCCGCAGAGTTGATGCTACATCTGAGAACACCTGCAGTTTATTGTCAGCCATTCCCGCTTCCCCCCCTCCCCCTCATCTCTTGGGCTAGTTTGACAATTATAATTTTGATCCGGGAAGCTTAGACTTGTCGGCGCTCCTCAGTGTCGATTTCGGAAATGCATGTCGGTCATGATACAGCGACGAAAGTTTGGGTTTGGTTCGGAGGAGATATGATAATTCGAGAGTTGGTGCATCAATGAGGAGATGGTCGTCGGGGCAGCACAGGTACAATTCGGAGTGTGCACAGTAGAGCCCCGGTGAACCGTTTGTTCATGAACTGGTACGTGGTTCTGTTGCTCTGTTCAACTAGTTCTGTCCCCTATCAACGTGTCAACCTTCTGTGATGTGCGTTTCCGACTGTGTCTTTGCTTCCTTACTACCGGAAGGTAGAGAAGCCTTGGATTCGTGATTGTATAAAAAAAATTCATGTCCTCCAAAATGAAAATTTCCATAACCATTTTGCGTTTCAGACAGACGAGAATTTTTGGTTCCGTGTCTGTTTGTGTTAATTCCTTGTAACGCCCATAACTACCCGAAATAATGGTTGAAATGGGCTGAAATTCGGAGGGTGGGTGCGGGTTAGGTTACAGATGGTCCCATAAAAAAATCATTGAAAAAGTACTGTAACTTTTGTCTGCGCATGCGCAAACGTGAAATACTTCAAAGATCCCTAACAACCGTAAATATAGTTGAAACGAGTTCAAACTTGGAGGATCGATCAGGAATAACACTATGACAGTTCCAAATGAATTTCATTGGAATCGTATCGTAACTTTCGTCTGCGCATGCGCGAACATGAAATGTTGACCATTTCCTTTTAACGCTTCCAACTACGCGAAAGATAGTCGTAGAGAGCTGCAATTTTTGAGGGTACACGCGAGTTTGACCGCAAATGGTCCTATTTCAAAATTATGGAAATCGTCTCGTCTGCGCATGCGCAAACGTGAAATACTTGAAACGCCCGTAAGTACCTTAAATATCGCTGAAATGAGTTCAGATTTGGAGGTTCGACCAGGAATTACACTATGATAAAATTGCGTATAAATTTCATTCGTCTGCGTATGCGAAAACATGAAATATTGACCGTTTCCTTGTAACGCTTCTAACTACGCGAAAAATAGTCGTAGGTAGTTGAAATTTTGGGGGTACACGGGTTGAAAATGAACCTACCCAACTCTTCTATGCGTTCATGTGATTCAAGTGAGGAAGCTATACTGCCTATTCAAATTGGCAGACTTTTTTGTTTTTGCTCGGTGTTCTTGTTTTGTTGTACTTACTCTAATAATTGGCTCAACCTGTTAAAATTTTAATAAATCAATAAATAGTCATTAATAAGTTCTAGTCACGCAGCTTGGTCATAAGGGAAGTTTATCAATGAACTCACAAATTGAAAACTTCCTGCAATCTTAAAGTATGTAAGATTTATCAATTTTTATTCATCTTTGAAGTACAAAAATAGGTACTTAAGTTCAATATCTAAGTTTGAATAAGTACCTACCTTCTATACATGGCTTACGTAATTTAACCACTCCTCACCTTTTTTATGATGTCATTCTTAACAATTTTCTTACATAATATTAAAATTGGAACATTCAAAAGTGGTGGCCTCTGAAGACCACTTCCTTTCTTAATTATGTGAATCATATTTCTATCCTTTCTTAAGGAACCATCTAGGAGGCCTCACCTAACTACCTAAGTACCCTAAGATGTGTTAATTACTTCATTCCTAATGTGCATGACAGGTACCTATGGCACCCGTAGGGCCACTGTAGTTCGAAAAGTAACTATAAATCGTATTTAAAGGGGAAAACCCCTAATTAACCAGCATGAAGAAAATCTTTAAAACATTTTACGTGATTGAATCAAGTCAGATTACTCTTAAACGACATTTTGAGGCATTTTTGGGTGCCTGGTTTCTGGGCATTAGGGTTGTTGTGTATAGTTTGTGCCCCTGATTAGTAACCCATCTGAATTTCACCAAAATCCCTCTAGCCGTTGTAGTAGAAAGGCCTTTTACCCTAAAAATGACCAATTTTCCACCTATTTTGATTTTTTCCACCCCCTCAATTTGTTATGGATGGAGCTGATTTTTCTACAGTATCCGCTCTTGAATAAATTCAGGAACCCACTAACCTTTGTACACGATTTACATACATACGTGTACATACATACATAGGTAGGTACCTACATACAGAGGTACACTTCTTGTAAAATGTATTGGTACGCCCATACCTATTAATAATTTATCCTGGCAGAGTTCCAGAAATTTCTCGTCAGGCCAATTGCAATGATTTCCAATTATCAAATCCGGGTGATTCGAAAAGTACAAAAAATGTCACTGGATCGTGATCTGCATGTTGACGGAATCCGAGGAGTCCCTGAAGCTGCTCCAGCTGAGAAGTTTTGTCGCAGCTGGTGGCTGTTCGTTCCGAACCAGTACCAAGTAAGTTAAGGAACGCAGATATTCGTTCGTGATGGAGCAGCTCATCTTCGACACCTTGCCATCTTGAGCCTCTGTCGCTTGAAAGATCGAGTTAATGTCGCCAGTTCGGCTTGCCATACATTTGCGCTGTGCACTGTTTTAATATGAATGTCCCATCTCAAATCATAATGTTTCAACTGTTGACTGTTAAACCTACTCATAGAGAGTTCTGGTTGCTTTCATGTTCCGAGGCTCGGAACATAGTAATACGTCCGTCGTTGTGCTTGAAACTGATAATATGAGCTTATTACTGGTCAAACTATCAAGAAATCATCAAGTTTTGAAGGACCAGGGGTCATCTCCAATTGTTATGGTAAATTCACAATGAATTGATGATTTTGTTAATTATTTTCTAATTTCTATACTGCACCTTTAGAATCGAACACGAAAAACATTTTAACCTCCCTCAAAATTTGATGGTTTGCGTTAGAAGTACGTACAATCCAAGAATGGAATTTGAAAAAAAATTCTATCTGTACGCTGTACGCACTGAGAATCTTCTATTCTCAGTGGCTGTTCGCGGCACGTTTCCATGAATCGAAATGAATGATTCTTGTTTTTTCTTTGTAGGTCCCATTGTTAGGGAACAGCTGATTATAGTCACTCATGGATTTATGAAGTCCAGTTTGTCGTTCTTTGCTATTTAATTTTTGAAGGAATATGGTTGCTTCGGATTTTGTTGATAGGTTCAACAAAATCCAAATCGTCCCAAATCAAAAATCCATTGTTGGTTGGGTTTGTTGATAGATTTTGGTTGATACTTTTTAACGTTGGTAGGCACAAGTGCGTTGTTCACGTCCAAACGAATCATCCAAATTAGGTGAACATTCGGGAATTAGGTGGAAATAATAATAAACCTTTGTTAGATAGTTAAGTAAGGTAATTTGATTAACAGTCAACGAGTGGACTTCCTTCAAGTCGTCTCTAATGAACGGAAACGACTTACGCTGCTTACAAGGGAAGATAAAAACGGGATTCATGAGGAGAGACTGGCTGGAAATCGATATGATTCCAGGTCATTTTATTTATTGAAGGCCATTAGGTATAAGTTATTCAGGCATTAGCATTGAAGAATTTCGTAGTAGGTGGGGCAATGCTAATTATTGTGCTGACAGATGCCGAAAGTTCGCACTTGGTACGGGGAAAAAAAAATTATCTGTTTTCCGAAAGTGCCTGAGGAACCAAATCAAGTTGAGTTGATAAAGGAAAAAGAGCGGTGGGATTGAGACGAATGGGGATCAGAACAAATGACTGCGCTCGGAAGACAGAAAGCTCAAGCGGCCTCTACAATCAATAACACCCGGCTCAAGGGTTAAACTTAAGGAGCTATTTGGTAATCAGAATTGGACTGTGGTTCCAGTGGCTTCACCACCTGCCTTCAACAGGGCTGTCGGCTGCGGGCCAGCCCAAATAAATTGTTCCCGTCGCCCTGCAACGTGGCCTCTCCGTTCTTCAACGTCTTAATGGGGGATCGCGATAATTACACCTTCGCGCGGACTTGAGCCAATAACGGAAAAAGGGTTAACTGTGTGATAACACAATCTATCACGGTGAAGTGTGAAGATAGATTTAGCCATCTAGCAGTCGCATGTTTCGCCGGAAAGGACTCAGGCGTTGAACTAGTTTGGCGTCACACTGTAATGTGTTCGAATCCTGGTTCAACCTCCTCAGAATGGATGGCGAGTGATTTTGAGGTAACCAGAAACAGGAGTTCGAATATTACCTGATAGTTTTGTAGGCGGGCAGTTGGCCCTTCTACGGCTTTGCACAGTACCGTGGCAGGTTTAGGCGTCTCGGTGTTGAACAACTGAAAGGCTAGAAAATTGTGACTCTACGTGTAGATGGGCAATGGTTAAACGCAAAGAACGAATCTGTCTGAAGGAACAAGTACAAAAGAATTTATTATGAAAACCTACTTTTACAATCGGGGCCGCGGGGTCGGATGCTGTAGCACAAGAATGAAGATTTACGTTAATAGTCGCGGTTATACGTGATTCTATACAGAACAAAGGGGCAAGAATATATGTGAAAAGGTGTTTCGAAAAGTGTTGAAATATTGTTATGAGTGTGTGAGGCACCAGAGTCGTAGTCTTCGATGGGTCTACGAGTGGGTTCGAAAGCTGGGTCCAAGGGTTCAATGGAAGAGTTTTTGGGGCTAAATTCAGTAAGATCAGGCTCAAATTGAGAGAAGTCTCCAGGGGCTCTGTAACAGAACAGGAAACGTCCTGGATTACCTCGGCAAAGGCTTGGATGATAGAAGAAGGCCTGAGGGGCGCTGTTACGCGACAGGGTCGCTAAGTTCCTAGTTTTGAAAGTGAGGGTTCTAGGTCTTACCTCCAATTCCTTCCTGGCTCGTCTGGGAATCAAGGCTTCGGGGCTCGTCCTGGGCTCGTAATCCGTCTGGCCTGCAACAGGTAGGTGGATTACGGCAGTACCTCGTGTTGGTGGCAAAAGGTCTCGCCTGGTGCGCCCTGGCCGTGGTTGGTATACGGAAAACCTCCCGTCCCTCTCCTCGTGCGTCGTTATAAAAGAATTTGCCAAAGGGGAGTCAATAAGAAAGTTCCAAGTTACACACACAAAATACGGGATCGGAAATTAAAGATGGCTAAGGTCTCACTGGCTCTACTCTACTCTACTACTTCTCTCTCTCAAGTCTCAGGTAAGTCGCAGGTCTCGTCTCTGGGAAAGTCTCGGGGTTAGTGTTCCTGGCGGTGGTTTACGTTTCAAGGTACGTAGAATCCTAAAATGCAATAAAAATATTTCTGTCTGTCCGCCGTACGCCGTATGCCGTACGGGCCACTTTTCTTAGCTACCATGAATAAAAATTGATGAAATCCCGGTTATAGGTTCCGTTCGAGGTCTAGTTGGTCCTCGAAGCTCGGCGTTACTGTCAGCCATCTCTACGGGGTTCAAAATAGGGGTTGAAATTTTCAGAACGCCGTATCTGAAAAACTTTCGATTGAAGGGTAAGGTTTTTTTTACGTTATTAAATTTGGCTTGAGCTAAACAATTTTTTGAGATCACCCGGGGTGAGTGTACACCGATCGGAATACACCCAAGGGTGTTATGAGAGGGAAATGGGGGGTTTCGATGTTGTTTTTTTTTTCGGTTTTAGTGAATTGAGCTTGTGAGGATGGATGTTTTTTAGGGCTAGAAGACCGAATATGAAGTTTATTTTGACCAAAGAGCGAAGAATTTAGGCGGTAACGAAAGTTCTACTCCCAAAATCCATTCTTTTGTGAGTCAACAACCTGAACAATTTCTGAAGTCACCATAAATTTCTATAATAACACTTGAAGTAGTATCAACAGATGAATCAAAATCATAAAAAAAATAAAAAAATAAAAATAAGAGCTCAGTTTGTGTTTTTGGGGGCCAAAATTGGTGAAAATCATCAAAAATAGCTATTTCAATTATTGCTCATGCATGAAAATGAGCATTCAACATTTCTGTAGTACGTCCAATAGAATAATAAACCCTTGTAACGAGGACTTTGCAGCGCTTTTTAAATTTTTGGGCGCATGACATGTACGATCCAGCTTGGTTATGAGAGACTGTCGCTGTGGCCTATCAGCGTGTATTCCTATCTAGTGTGCATTGCACTGTAACGCCGATAAGACGCGGACTGAAATGACGCAGCGTGCCCATAAAGTTCGCATCAAGTGTGTATCGAGCCTAACAATTCGCGTGTGAAAGGGTTCTAGAAAGTGTGACCCATCTCACTTAATGGGATGTAATCCTATCGATTCTTCGATCAGTAATCACTTCATTTGTTATTACTAATGACATGACCCTGCGAACTAAATCACTCGCGAAGAAATCGTGGAAACCCATTCCAAAGAAAAACGGAATTATTGAAAAATAGTCTGTTTATACTAAAACACGAAAAAACGCGAGAAATACACTGTTATACCGGTTTCGGTGACCAAACCATCGTCAGTAACAAACAATAAATAACACTATAACAAGCACTGTTAACAGAATAACAAACAATAGGAGTTATTGTTTGTTACTGACGATGGTTTGATCACCAAAACCGGTATAGCAGTGTATTTTTCGCGTTTTTTCGTCAGTAACAAACAATAACTAACACAATAACAAGCACCGTTAACACAATAACCAATAGTAGGAGTTTATTGTTTCAATGTGGAATAAACAAAAATAAATAAACCTTTAGCTTACCAATAATTTGTTCAGTACAAGCTTTTTGCTCAACTTCTGAGCACCATCAGGTAGGTACTCCAAGGAGTACTCCAAGGAGCTTTCTACTGAATAAATTAGTGGCAAGCTAAAGGTTTATTTATTTCACATTGCAAGATGGCTTACCACATGAGGTGTAAAACGAAATTCCATGAATTGATGAGTTATTGTTTGTTACTGACTATGGTTTGATCACCGAAACCGGTACAACAGTGTATTTTTCGTGTATTAGTGGTGTACAGAAATGAAGCGCCTACCTCTTATTTACGACTCCAAGCAACCAATTTAACCAGCACGCACACATCGAATTGTCTCCTGTTGTTGTATTGTTTTCTCATCACCACTATCATTTATCAATAATCTATAATCTGAGCATTGCCAACCACCGATTTGATAAAGTCACTAGATCTCACGTCGGCAGCACGTGGGAATCAGCTGTTAATTTTGTGGCGCCACTCGCTCTCCAAAATTACATTTCATGTTAATAATACAAGTATTACTATGTTGCCTAATTCCTTCATTATTATTGCAATTAAATTCCGTTGATCTACCATACCACTTAAATATTATTATAGCCATTTAATCAAATGAAATTGTTGAATTAATCCTCACTCATCGCTTCATTTTTTGATGACGTCATCCCACGGTTGGCTCGTTCAGTGTGTTCTCACAACTGGGAATCAACTGCACCTCCGCCACCTTGCGCACACGCTTACCAACCCCTGACACCTGGAAGAACATCTACCGGTTTTCTGGTGTTGTTTGTTCGAGGTAGATTGAAGTGGGCAGTTATATATATATACCCGGCCTTCTCTCTCTGATTACTTCTGCGAGCTATACTGCAAGCAACAAGAGACTACCTAACGCGCTTTTCAAGTTTTTTTTATTGTGGATACCACAGTCTGGTCTTGGTCGACCAGGATTTATTTCTTCTGGCCTTTTCATCTTTTGAAGAAGGATTAATCGTTCTTCAGGCGGATTTTTCTGCAAGAGGTACCTACCTAATTGTGGATACCCCCCCTGGAGCTGGCATTCCCTTCCACCTTGTCTCTGGACATTTGGGGATTCTGGACACGTGAATTGGACCCCAAGGACAGCTCGATTTGACGCCACAACAGAATTTCATCACCGGTATCACCGTTTAAATTGTTTTCCTATGGCCATAGAGTTAGGTAGGTAGCACCTTGTTGACTTAATTATTTGTTGTTAGATTTTGCCCAATATATACTTGCCTTTGACCATTTATGCCTTCTATTTTCATTTACCTTATAAGTGTATTAATTTCCACCGTCAGCAATAATTTCAGCCATCAGGGCTGTGGTCCTTCGAGTTACTCAGCACTATTCTCATCTTATCTTTCTTTGGGGATAGGTACCTACCAGCCTACTGCTAGCTAGTTAGCGCTCCTGCCACCGTCCTTGTACCTATTTGCCCCGAGTTGCATTCCACATACTACTCGAAAGTGGAGTAACAGGTTAGCGCACTCAGTGCCGCCCTATTCCCTTTCATATTTTGGTCTCGTTCGAGCTGGATATTGAACCAGCAACATATACATTGTACCTATCTGCTTAGAACAATTTTGAAGGCATTTATTTCATTACTATTCTCGTTTGGCAATTCCAACACAAAGGTCTTGCATTTTCCTCCCTCTTATTTGGTGCATTCTGGCACACTGTTATCTTCTTATTTGCTCAATATTTCATAATTTATTCTTGTACGTTATTCTTGTATTTCTTCTTGTGTGTTTTAGTCTTGTTTATTATTGTTTTGTATTTTATTGCAATTTAATAATATTTATTGTTTTTGCATTTACCAAGTTATCTGCTATTTACTTGCGCAGTAACTACTTGCTACTGTCAGTTCCTTATCCTAGTCACTAACATTATGCCCCCTGTTGTCGCAGAAAGTGGTGTCAGGCAGTTGGCCAAGTTGAAACGGAGTATTAGGGATCTTGCTGGTGAGCTGGAGGATATCCGTCAGACTGGTGGATCAGCTCTTAGGAACCAGGCTGATAAACCATTGTTCTTGGGGATGTACACCACTGTTGATAGGACTTTTGCCTCCTTCAAAGAAGAATGGAATAAGGCTATTGACATATGTGAATTGCACAGCATTGATCCAGCATTTCCCTCTGCAGATGATAACGCAATTCGAACTACTGCAAAGAAGAACTACTTTGAGTGTCACAATTACTACGTGCAACTCACTGCTCCGCCTCAATCCAGGCAGTCCGCATTGGCGGATGTTTCTTTGAATTCCTCTGGCATTAACCCACATTTGTCTAAACCTAGAGCTATGCTGCCCAAGATACAGATAAAACGATTTTCAGGTGACTGGGTGGAGTGGCCAGAATTCAAGCAACTCTTTTGTGCCTGTGTCAAGGATGAGGTATCAATTACTGATGGTGAGCGATTCCAGTATCTTGTGTCGTATTTG
Organism: Leptopterna dolabrata; assembly: GCA_954871275.1. Classification (NCBI taxonomy): domain Eukaryota; kingdom Metazoa; phylum Arthropoda; class Insecta; order Hemiptera; family Miridae; genus Leptopterna; species Leptopterna dolabrata. The sequence continues at coordinate 41,641,282 of OX940977.1, read as the reverse complement.
GAAGGGCCTGCCCTAGGTGTCATCAGACACATTCCTGTTACCGATCTCAACTTTGATCAGGCATGGAATGCCCTTGTTCGTGTCTACGACGATAAACGCAAATTGGCTAACTCTTACCTCGAGCGCCTTCTTACGTTCAAAATGGCCTCAGGCAAGCCAACGGCGGAGTCATTGCAGCTGTACCTCTCTCATGTTTCAGAGAGCATTTCCTCCTTGAAGAATTTGAAAATTGCTGACATGGGGGACTACTTACTTTGTGAATTGGCTCTTCGTGTACTAGACCCAACCACACGTGAAGCCTTTGAACTGGCAAATATTGGTACCACTTTTCCTAAATTTGAAACCCTGAAAGAGTTCATGCAGTCCCGCTATCAGGTTCTCAGAATTACCAGCAATACCAGTCCTCAAGGGCATGATGCTAAACCTGCCCATCAGAGCAAACCTGCACCTTCTCCGAACAAATGTGGTAAGAAAGGTCAGGCCTTGTTGGCCCATGCTGCTACCCATGATAAAGGGAAGGCAAAGTCCAAAACACAGGATGCTCCCGTATCATGCTTCATCTGCAAACAACATCATATCATTTCTGCCTGCCCTCAGTACATTTCTATGGATCCACCGCAACGCCTCAACGCATTAAAGCAGTTCCCAGGCTGTCGTAATTGCCTACACCCGGCGCACCGCACCAAGGAGTGTTCTTCACCATATGTCTGTAGGGTGTGTGATGGAAGACATCATACCACACTTCACCTACCACAAAAGACAGGATCGCAGCACGCATCAGGTGCATCTGACGACTCCAAGGTTTCCAAACCACCAGGGTTTTCTGGGACAAGCGTCTCTCCTGAGGTTCCTGGTGTTCTCTTGGGAACTGTTGTTGCCTTGATCCCTGATTCTCAGGGTAGATTGCATCGCTTCAGAGGTTTGCTAGATGCTGGATCACAATACACAATGATTACCACCAAGTGTGCATCAAAGCTAAATATGGTTTGCCAGCCGTATCAAGGTGCCATATCTGGAGTGAATAATTCACCACTTCACAATATCAAAGGAAGAGTTTCACTGTCCCTCCAACCCAAAAACTCTCATGAAAAGTTGGAGACAGATGCCATCGTGGTCCCTGCAATCACCCCTCCACTACCTCAAACACCGCTACATTCAAGTATGTGGGAGGATTATCGCTCTTATCAACTTAGTGATCCAGAATTCACAGAACCAGGGCCCATCTCTTTTCTTATCGGTGCTGACCTCTATCCTGAGGTGGTCACAGGTGCGCCAATTACAATTTACGCAGAGGGGCCTCGACTAATGGAAACAGTCTTTGGGTTCACAGTCGTTGGCAGATTTTTTGGTGAGACCAACAATTTGCATGCTGTGTCACTATTTGCCCATAATAGTACAGATGCGCTTATTGAGAAGTTTTGGTTGATTGAGGAACCTTCCCATTTAGCTACACCATCCCCAGAGGATCAGCGCTGCGAACAGCATTTTATCAGCACCCATTCTCGCACAACTGAAGGCAGATATGTTGTGTCGCTCCCATTCACATCTGGTCACCCCAACATCGTGCCCAACACAAATCAAGCTCTCACTCGGCTGTACTCACTTGAAGCTAAATTTACTAAAAATCCTGAGTTGCGCAAGGACTATGTCAAGTTCATGAAGGAGTATGAGGATTTGGGACACATGAGTGTGGCTACAGCTCCACCTAAATATGTGATTCCCCATCACCCAGTTTACCGCATTAATGGCAATGAGAAGAAAATACGAGTGGTATTTGACGCAAGCTGCCGCTCTATAGGTGGTTCACTCAATGACCATTTACTAGCTGGGCCCAAACTACAGGCTGACATATGCAACATTGTACTGAACTTCAGGAGATATCGCTATGTTTTCACATGCGATATTGTGAAGATGTTTCGTCAGATTGACGTCAAGACTGATGATCGCTGTTACCAGCAAATTGTATGGCGAGATGAGCCACGCAAGCCTGTCACTTTCTTCCAGCTCAACACGGTAACTTATGGAACTCGTTGTGCACCTTATTTAGCGCAACGAGTTGTGCATCAGCTTGCGAGGGATGAGGGCCTTGCACATCCCAATGCTGCCCACACATTACTCAACAATGTGTATGTTGATGACATTGCTGTTGGGAGAGATTCTGAGCGGGAGCTGATGGAGCTGAAACGTGAGCTTGTGGAGATCTTAAGCAAAGGTTGCATGGAGCTCAGCAAATGGGCCACCAATCTTCCCTCATTACTCAACCAGGATGTCGATCCTGCATCTCAATCGGTAGACCTCTGTGTCGATGAGATGACACCTACGAAGATTTTGGGAATGAGGTGGTGTCCCACTTCAGACACACTTTCCTATGAGGTCTCCAACCCCACCCCAGGATTCACCAAGAGAGTAATATTATCAACAATTGCGCGACTTTACGACCCTCTTGGCTATTTGGCTCCAGCTGTTTTTTATGCTAAGTGCGTAATGCAAGACACATGGAAATCCGACCTGGGTTGGGATGAGGAGATCCCTGAAGATGTCAAAGCTCGATGGGAACGTTACACATCTGAGCTTCACCTGTTATCCTCTGTGTCCATCCCTCGTTGCCTACCCAGGACAGACACGACTTATCAATTGCTTGCCTTTTCAGATGCTTCTGAGAAAGGATATTGTGCTGTGGCTTATTTGCGGGCAACACAAGGCTCCAGTGTCACACTAACGCTCCTGAAGGCAAAGACTCGCCTTGCGCCATTGAAAACAATGACCATCCCTCGCCTTGAGCTTTGTGGTGCCTTACTGTTGACTGAACTTTTGAAGTCACTTGAATGTTTGAAAAGTGACCTTGGCATCACCAAGGTGTTTTGTTTTACCGACTCCATGATAGTGCTTGCATGGCTCAGCACAATGCCACACTTGCTGCAGACGTTTGTGTCAAATCGGGTTCAGCAGGTTCTGGAATCTACATGTGTGGAGCAGTGGCACCACATCAGGGGTATCCAGAATCCTGCAGATGTTGGATCTCGAGGTGCTCTACCATCCCAACTTGGGAATCACCCCTTATGGTGGACAGGACCTGCATGGACTTGTGACCCCATTGAGCAATGGCCATTGACCAATGACATACACGACATTGAAGTACCAGAACTCCGCACAACCAGACTCGCCTTGATCTCTGTGGATAGCTGCCAAGGTTTTATTCAGTACAGTGAACGACACTCGTCTTGGTTACGTCTTATTCGGGTAATTGCATATATCAAACGCTTCATTGCTAATGCTCGTGTTCCCAAGAAACATAAACACAGTAGGGCTTCTGGACCTCTTTCCTCATGGGAATTCACAGCCTCAAATTACCACTGCGTAAGGCTGATCCAGCATGCATACTTCCCAGATGTTTTCATCAGCTCTTCACACGACTCATTACCTCTGGAACTTCGCCGCTTGGCGGTTTTTGTTGACAAACAAGGATTAATAAGAGTGGGCGGTCGCCTCATCAATGCACCCATTCAGATGGAGCAAAGACATCCATTGTTGTTGCCTGCGAGGTGTCATTTCTCGCTGTTGATTGTCCGACATTTGCACATGGCTAATCATCATGCTGGCCCGACTACTCTCTTAGCCTCCCTCCGCTTGACTTACTGGATGCCTAAGGCCAGAAATCTCATCAGGCTGGTGAAGTATAAATGTACCATTTGTACTCGCTTCTCCAAAGGCCTTCTCACACCCTACATGGGAGACCTACCAATAAGTCGTTTTGCAGGAGTTAGACCTTTCCTGATCTCCGGTGTCGACTTTGCTGGTCCCTTTCTTTGCAAGGAAACTTCACGTCGTAAGGCATTTACCCACAAATGTTATTTGAGCATCTTTGTATGCATGTCCTCCCGTGCATACCATCTAGAGCTTGTGATCTCCTTGACAGTGGAGGCATTTCTGGATGCCTTCTCTAGGTTCACTGCACGCAGAGGAATCCCCACCCGTATGATATCGGACTGTGGAACGAACTTTACCGGAACTGCCAATTACCTGCGTGAACTGGGAGAATGGTTGAAGAGCCATGATACTCAAGCATCAATTGCCAACGCTACCACACATCTTGGGATTCAGTGGAGTTTTAATCCACCTGCTGCCCCGCACTTTGGAGGAGGATGGGAAGTTGGAGTAAAATCTGTTAAGAACCTCCTCTTTAAAACCTTTGGCAACTTTTCATACACTCAAGATGAGTTGTCCACCATGTTCACAAAGATAGAAGGTGTGTTGAACTCACGCCCCCTCCAACCTGTCTCTGATAGTCCTGATGACCCTGAAGCCCTGACCCCAGGACACTTCATAATCGGACAACCATTATCCATGCTGCCACAACCTGACTTCTCTGATGTTCCAGCAAATCGCCTGAGTCGTTGGCAATTGATTCGGGAACGAGTCCAGCATTTCTGGTCCCGATGGAGAGACGAATATCTGAGCAGTCTCCAGGTGCGGAACAAGTGGCTAAACCGCCCAACCAATTTGAAGATCGGTGACCTTGTCTTCATCACAGATACTAATGCCCCACCATCGTGCTGGCCTATGGGAAGAGTGGTTGACATCCATCCAGGTCAGGATGGAATAGTCCGCGTCGTCACGCTGAAGACCCAGAAGGGTATGCTGAAGCGTCCCTCAGTAAAGCTCATACCTCTCCCCACAAATGAGCAAGTCAGCTCCCATGAGTCGTAAATGGGGGGAGTATGTACAGAAATGAAGCGCCTACCTCTTATTTACGACTCCAAGCAACCAATTTAACCAGCACGCACACATCGAATTGTCTCCTGTTGTTGTATTGTTTTCTCATCACCACTATCATTTATCAATAATCTATAATCTGAGCATTGCCAACCACCGATTTGATAAAGTCACTAGATCTCACGTCGGCAGCACGTGGGAATCAGCTGTTAATTTTGTGGCGCCACTCGCTCTCCAAAATTACATTTCATGTTAATAATACAAGTATTACTATGTTGCCTAATTCCTTCATTATTATTGCAATTAAATTCCGTTGATCTACCATACCACTTAAATATTATTATAGCCATTTAATCAAATGAAATTGTTGAATTAATCCTCACTCATCGCTTCATTTTTTGATGACGTCATCCCACGGTTGGCTCGTTCAGTGTGTTCTCACAACTGGGAATCAACTGCACCTCCGCCACCTTGCGCACACGCTTACCAACCCCTGACACCTGGAAGAACATCTACCGGTTTTCTGGTGTTGTTTGTTCGAGGTAGATTGAAGTGGGCAGTTATATATATATACCCGGCCTTCTCTCTCTGATTACTTCTGCGAGCTATACTGCAAGCAACAAGAGACTACCTAACGCGCTTTTCAAGTTTTTTTTATTGTGGATACCACAGTCTGGTCTTGGTCGACCAGGATTTATTTCTTCTGGCCTTTTCATCTTTTGAAGAAGGATTAATCGTTCTTCAGGCGGATTTTTCTGCAAGAGGTACCTACCTAATTGTGGATACCCCCCCTGGAGCTGGCATTCCCTTCCACCTTGTCTCTGGACATTTGGGGATTCTGGACACGTGAATTGGACCCCAAGGACAGCTCGATTTGACGCCACAACAGAATTTCATCACCGGTATCACCGTTTAAATTGTTTTCCTATGGCCATAGAGTTAGGTAGGTAGCACCTTGTTGACTTAATTATTTGTTGTTAGATTTTGCCCAATATATACTTGCCTTTGACCATTTATGCCTTCTATTTTCATTTACCTTATAAGTGTATTAATTTCCACCGTCAGCAATAATTTCAGCCATCAGGGCTGTGGTCCTTCGAGTTACTCAGCACTATTCTCATCTTATCTTTCTTTGGGGATAGGTACCTACCAGCCTACTGCTAGCTAGTTAGCGCTCCTGCCACCGTCCTTGTACCTATTTGCCCCGAGTTGCATTCCACATACTACTCGAAAGTGGAGTAACAGGTTAGCGCACTCAGTGCCGCCCTATTCCCTTTCAAGTGGAAATATATACTATTTTTCAATAACTGCGTTTTACTATACCAATGACCCTCTTCCGAACGTAACGCACAAGAAATCCACTGATTGGTGACAGAACATTCCCCACTGAAGGTAGCCATTCGATACAAACTCAACGTAATCGGATGGGTTTCTACGTCCAGTAACATTTGTATCTTCTTCTTCCGTCTTCTATCCCGCTGATGCCATCTTCAGGGCTCTTGAGGGTGAGAGGCAGGGAATATATCTGCAGACTGATGGCCTCCATGGCAACCTGATCTGGTCCTCTCTCCCTCGACTATCAGGTAACAAATGTAGTCCTGTTCTTAGCACCTGTGACCTTCCTGGGGATTACTTCCAACCTTGCGTCCCTACGGTCATTTCACCACTGCCCCTAATTTTACCATAAATTTATTCATGGATCTACACGATTCAACCCTTGCTTTATGCAGTTTATCTTACAAGATCAATGTACATAAACAAGTTCCCCCCCCCTTCCACGTTCAGGGCTTAATATGCTTGTTAATTGAACAGGTCCTTAGGCGGTCATATTAGTCGTTTAAAATGACAGTATACGATGCTTTCTAACTTCAAAGGAATGTTGGAAGCACATTCTTCGTTTTCATGAATATTACTTCGTGCTTTATTCGGAGCTTGTCTGTCCGAAAACCCGCACGCAAAGCAGTCTCAATAGCAGTCGTAGTTTGTTCGTAGTGTGTGGGATAGCGTACAACATACGGTTAGCTTATGCGGATGAAATGCGGCGAGAACCTACTGGATACGTTTCCACTGCCCCATTCAGGCTGGGTAATGAGTTGCTCCTCAATGTACTCTCACCGATATATTCAGTCAGAATGTCTCAGTCGCGTTGTTCAGATGTTAGTAGGTACAAAATATTTACCTACCTACTTACAATCTAATCTTCGGTCCCTGAATAACCTCCTGTAGCGATTGAATAACGTTTCATACCTCATTTTACTTGATAAATTAATAATGTATGTGTAGTTATTATTATACCACTGCATTTTCCCTGACGATTTTCAAAAAATCCTTTCGTCAAACAAGAAACAACATAAAACCAGTGGAAACTGAATCGTCCTTCCTGTGCTATCCCCCTATTGCTTCCTCACTACCGGAAGGTAGGGGAGCCTTGGATTCGTGATTGATTTAAAACAATTCATGTCCTCCAAAATGAAAATTTCCACTACCATTTTGCGTTTCAAACATCGAGGAACATCTTTGGTTCCATTTCAGTCTGTCTGTCTGTCCGTCCGTCTGTCTGTCTGTCTGTCTGTCTGTGGTAATTCCTTGTAACGCCCATAACTACCCGAAATAATGATCGAAATGGGCTGGAATTTGGAGGGTAGGTGCGGGTTGAGTCACAGATGATCCATACCAAATCATTGAAAAAGTACGATAACATTCGTCTGTGCATGCGCAAAAGTGAAATACTTGAAAAGCCCTTAACTACCCTAAATATCGTTGAAATGAGTTGAAACTTAGAGGGTCGATCAGGAATAATACTTTGATAAATCCAAATGAATTTCATTGGAATCGTGTCGTAACTTTCGTCTGCGCATGCGCGAACATGAAATGTTTACAATTTACCTTGTAACGCTTCTAACTACGCGAAAAACAGTCGTGGAGATTTTGAGGGTGCATGCGGGTTGGATCGCAGATGATACCGTTTTAAAATCATGGAAATCGTTTCGTCTGCCCATGCGCAAACGTCAAATATTTTACACGCCCATGAATATTGTTGAAATAAGTTCAGATTTGTAGGGTCGATCAGGAATAATTCTTTGGTAGTTCCATATGAATGGCATTGAAATCATACTGTAACTTTCGTCTGCGCATGCAGGAACATGAAATGTTGGCCGTTTCCTTGTAACGCTTCTAACTACGCGGAAAGTAATCGTAGAGAGCTGAAATTTTGAGGGTACACGTGGGTTGGATCGCAGATGGTCCCATATATCAAAATGAACCTACCCAACTCATGTTCATGTGATTCAAGTTAGGAAGCTATACTGTCTACTCGAATTGGCAGACGTTTTTCTTTGCCGGTTGGTTAAATAGTCGATGTTGCTGGCAATTATGTTGGCACTGATGAAAGTCTAAACCTGTTAGCTGGAGGTCAAAAATGTAATTGACGTATGGCTATCGGCCAATTCAACTGGGATATATTAATAAACTGGCCCTGAAGAATGTATAGGACGTGCATGTTATGTTAGGAATCGTTGATGATGATGTTGATGTTCCAGTGGTATGATGCGCAACTCATTTTCTTTCCAGTTGATAATTACAACGGCAGTTCGCTTCATTTTTGGAGGCTGGACCGCCGGCAAATGGGTGCCTTCCTGTGTATAGCAAGTAACGATGTGCCTCCTGCTGTGAGCAAAAGAATTATCTTAAACGTCAATTGTAAGTACACTAATCAACTTTGGTTAATTATCGTTGTTGTGCACCTAATTTTAATTTATTTACAAAAGGTCGCGATTATAGTTTCATGTTCGGCTTACACTTAAAAGAATGAATGTAGGTACACCTACTGTCATTTTTATCCCTTCAAATTTTACCCTAAACGAACTGTTGGTAGGCAGGTCCATATCAGTTGTACCAATTGTACACGGAAGACACTGTCTCGTTGCCAGTAACTATTTGCACACTAGTTATTATTGATCTATTGATTTCTATAAGTATTTACTCAGTCCCCCCCCCCGCCCCCCCCCCCCCCCCCGTATTCTATACACAGTTCACTCGGTGTTCAGTACTATGAGATGGAAACATAGCGAAGAGCCCGTTATACTAACCAAGCATTGGGTTTCAAGGAAAACCTTTGCATATGCGCAAACGAATTTTACAGCTGAACTTCGATATATATTAATAAAAGATGCCAAGAAGGGAATGACAGTTACACAGTCCACCCATTAAACCAATGCGACCAAAAAGTAAAATAAGAGCGAATTTTCGAAGTTTTCGGCATCTTCCTCCTCCGCCTAAAATTTTCTGAAAATGAATTTTCGGCCAATGTTTTCCCAACTTGATACCATACAAAATTAAAACAGGAGTAGTTTTACGCAAAGTAAAATTTGGGGTGGAAGGTGGGGGAGGGGGAAATCAAAAATGTTTTGAATACCAGAAGAGTAGGTATTGGATACGTAACAAATTTTTTGTTCCATTTTTTGCCGAGTAACACCTCGGTTTGTAGATTTTCCAACGCTGAACACGATGGTGAAGTCAGAATTGCGATATCCCATTCCGTTATCAGATTAGAGCAGACGAACCAGGAAGAACATCTCAAGAAATAACCACGTTCCTTCATCTTCAAAGTGCTCCAGTTTGAGAATGGAATGAGATATCGCAATTCTGATTTCACCATCGTGTTCAGCGTACAAAAACCTTTAAAATGAGGTGTCACTTGTCAGACTGTTTCATTTTGGGAATTTATGGGTAATTTTCCCCCCCTAAAACTCCCCAAAACTCCCCCTTAGAGTGACCCGATTCTGCCCATCTTCGAACTTAGCCTGTTGATTGTCAAGACAGATTTTTCGTGCAAATTTGAACTTTTTATCTCAATTCTTTCGAGAGTTATCGTCTGGAATGACACATACATATATAAATATATAAATATATAAATAGGTATATTCCCTCTCGTTAGCATATCATTTCTGTGTTGGAGTTGGTGCTACCTAATGGCCGGGCCGTTAGGTAGCAACTATTCACTTCTATATATTTGTTGCCATTAGGTAGCACCTTCTGTGTAAAAAGGGTTTTTTTCTTGTATCGGTTGGACAAACTGGGATGGTGCTTAGTATATATTTTCTGCCCATTAGCTAGGAACTATTGTTTTGAATCCGTTAGGTGGCACATGGCGTACTAGCTACCTAATGGCAGAGAAGGTGCTACCTAACGGCCAGGTAGCACAAACAAATTCAATAAAAGTGAAATGTTGCTACCTAACGGCCAGGGCTGGGTCTCGAGGGTCCGCGGATCAGTGGTTGCAGATTTTTTCCAGAGTAGGTACTTATTTTCATTGAGGAAGTTTAAAAAAAATTTGTATTTTAATGGTACAAACAAATTCATTTTCGTATTTTTAAATTTATTTTTTCAATTTTCACGTTTTATTCAATAGCATATTTAGAACATTATTTCAAAATGTATGCTCAATATTACTTCGAAAACGGTTATTCACACCACGACTCCACTCTGAAACCACGAAAAGTCACACTTTTAAGTTTTTTTTTTTACCCAGAAAAATCCTGGGTGAGGAGAGGTCAAGGTGCACTTGTTATCACCAAAACTAAGAATGGGAGGAGGTAGGACTAGAGTGGGGGTAATTAGTTGTGATTATCTCATTCTTGCAGTAAAAAATCGGGGAAAATGGTATCATCATGTAAAAATCACGCGGATCTCAATTTTCAAGCTTATTCAGTCATGGGAGGTGGTAGGACTAGTAGTGGGGGTAATTAGATGAATTATCTCATTCTTACAGTAAAAAATCGGAAAAAAAGGTATCACTATGTAAAAATCACGCAGAATTCGATTTTCAAGATTATCCTGTCATGGGAGGAGGTAGGACTAGAGTGGGGGTAATTAGTTGTGATTATCTCATTCTTGCAGTAAAAATCGGGGAAAAGGGTATCATCATGTAAAAATCACGCGGATCTCAATTTTCAAGCTTATTCTGTTATGGGAGGTGGTAGGACTAGTAGTGGGGATAATTAGATGAATTATCTCATTCTTACAGTAAAAAATCGAGAAAAAAGGTATCACTATGTAAAAATCACGCGGATTTCGATTTTCAATATCATTCTTTCATGAGAGGAGGTAGGATAGGAGTGGGGGTAATTATTTATGAATTATCATTTTGACAGTAACAAATCAGTGGAAAAAGGTTATTATTAAGTAATAATCGCGCGGATTTCGATTTTCAATCTTATTCGGTCATGAAAGGAGGTAGGACTTGAGTGGGGGTAATTAGATATGAATTATCTCATTCACAGTAAAAAATTTAAAAAAAGGTATTATTAGGGATGTAAAAGTTACGCGGATGTCAATTTTCAAGCGTATTCTGTTATGGGAGGTGGTAGGACTAGTAGTGGGGGTAATTATATGAATTATCTCATTCCTATAGTAAAAAATCGGAGAAACAAGGTATCACTAAGTAAAAATCACGCGGATTCCCAGTTTCATGCGTATTCTATTGAGGGAGGTAGCAGGACTGGAGTGGGGGTAATTATATGAATTATCCTATTCCCACAGTAAAAAAATCGGGGGAAAAGGGTATCATTATGTAACTGAGGAACGTACTATAAAATGATAATTATCAGACTCGCTCTGGAAGGGTTTGAAGTTCGCGGAAAAATTGATATAAATATTCAACAACCCCATTAATCAATATTACTAATCAGTATTTGTTGATCTGGTTTTCCACCACTGGAGTAGTGGAGTGGGATATTTCAGTTTTATATCACAAATCTCAACTTCTCGCACCAGCATTTATGTCGTCAATAGGTCCTGGTTTAAACATAAGTAGGTAGGTATCTACGAAATTGCCTATACGTAAGCTATTCGACCAGTTATGGAAAGTGCCTCTACTTCATGTTCCTCATCGTCAGTTGCCGATTAATATATTAGGTAAGTAAGTGTTTGTTGCAGATATCCTTAGCCATAGCTATTTGATACCTCAAAATGTAGATGTGAAAATGATGTAGGCTGTATAGTTTGAGCCGTTGTCAACACTACAATCAATAATATAAGTAGTTATAGAAAAATGGGTAATAATTTAAAATTTCACCCCGTCACTCAAATGTGATGAGCTCAAATGAGATCAGAATTGAACTCATCACACAAATTTGATGAGCTCAAATGTGATCAGAATTGAGCTCATTCGCTTTGTTTCATCACGCAGATTGAATGTAATACCTACACTAGGCAAAACGATGGCACGGAATTGGCGGGGTGAATTTTTAAATTTTCACTGAAAATTTCCTGCTGATAGATACTGCTACGCAGGATGGAGCGGGAAAGCAATGTAACGTCGGTTTCCGTAGGTCTAACGAGACCATTCAAAATTTATTGATTAAGTACAAGAAACCTTCTAGTTGTTATACCGATTTTATCAGATTTTTAGAAACAGTTTTTGGTTTAAAAAAAAAAAGTTTGCGCTAAATATCTGTACTTTTGAAACTTGAGCAAACGTTGAAGTATTATTGATTGGTAAATTATTACACAATGGTAAATTATTACACAGCGGTAATTTATTACACAACGGTTCATTATACTATTTAAACGCAGAAGGGGCACCAACACAGGTAAATTATTACACAACGGTTTATTGTTTACCGTATGCTTCATTAATTAACTACAAATAATTATTGATTGAATTATTGAATCCCGCGCATATGTAGGAAACTTCAATTCCGGAGCCGGCTCCAGTACTCGATTTAGGGCTTTCATGGGGGTAGCTCGAGGGTATTGACCAAAGAAAAAAGCGATCTGCGCAGAAGGGGCATTTAGGCAGGTAAATAATAAACCTTTGTGTAATAATTTGCAGCGTTTTTATTGCATTCTCGGATTCTACATACCTTAAAACGTAAACCATAAAATTTTTGAGGGGTTTAAAAAAAAATTTGTCTTGCTCGATTCCAAAGGTTCATTTTGAAAATAATAAACCAGAACGCCGCAAATCCCTACACACCGGTTTATTACTTTGTACAGAACACCATTCTGTTACAGATCACATTTCTCTGTATCACAGCTCTCACCCTTCTATTTATAATACATTTTGTACTATTCTTTACATATTATGTAGATTGCAGACCCTCCGTACCTTAGTACCTAACCCTGTTCTCGTTACAAGGTTCCTACGTAAATGAAGTGTTAAATGTTGCTAAAATAATTCTGCCGATGACAAACAGTAGCGAAAATGGAAAAAAGAAAAATACAAGTAATGAAGTTGAGAAGGGAAATTTGGAGTGAAAAAACATTCGGTCCCGGCTGGGCTCCGATCTCGGGACCCGCAACTCGTGAGTCCGACCGCTAAACCACTGAGCTATATAGTCTAGCTATCAGTAAAACAGCGGAAAACACTGAACCTGTTTACACAAAGGTTTATTATTTACCTGTAACCTGTATAGATACCCCTTCTGAGTGGATCACTGTTTTCTGTGGTCAATGCCTACCCTCCAGGAAAGCCCTAAATCGAGTACTGGAGTACCCCGAAATTAATGTTTCATACAAATGCGCGGGATTCAGTAATTCAATCATTAATTATTTGTAGTTATTCGTGAAGTATAAGGGTGTTTTCGCGAGTCATTGCATTTTCCAGTCGGCAACTGACCCACAATTTACTAGCAACGTAATCCAACAAATTCACTCTTAAATTGTAGTTCTAATACCCTGGTACCTACTTACGAAGAGGGACCACATAATTCGTATAATTGACCCAGATAACCAGGTCATTAATCTTATGACCTGACAGAGGAATGATTTCAACACAGAGGAATGATAATGTCATAGAATTGTTATTGAACGTTTGAATTAAAGTAATTAAAATAATTCATTTCATTAACTAATTTAACGTTCTTACTTAAGCGCTTCTTGATATACTGATCTCGCTCCTTTTTAGCAAATTTTCAAAGAAAATGAAGCTATTGCAATAAGTCCAAAATTTTCAGAATGAGTTCTTGAAATTTTTTTGAACGACAAATCCGTTTCAGAGCATCCTGAATTCATCCCTAGATTTTAATAAATATTTATGTGTATTTATATAGGCATATATTTATTTATGCGTAACGCCAGAGATATCTGACCTTGGGTACACGATTAAAATTCCAAATTTCGCCAAAAGGTTCTTATTGCCAAACAAAAGGATGCGTTTGAAGATGAGCAGTTTAAAAAAAAATGCTAAGCGGATCAAAAATCGGTAAAACAGATAAAATCACGATCAACTGTATAAAATAACTGAAAGTGGTATTGAAGGGTGAGCAAAGACAGAAAAATACTACTTCAGTGGTTTACATACAGTAGAAGGGGTCAAATTTGGATTTTTGGGGGGTCAAAATTGATATTAAAGGCTAAAATCAATACCTATTAATTCACCTGACGTTGTTTGGAATCGTGATTCACTACAGAAAGAGGGACTGTTTCGGTTTTAAAAATATGTTTCTAAAAAAAGAGTGGGTCGAACTTATGGCTCAAATCAGCAAAATATTGCTGAGATCACGTAAAAATTATATAATTTTACATAAGTGTTATGGCTTCTCGTTATATATCATCTTTTTTCAGAGTAGCACGAATATTTCTTTAAAAATTCGCTCTTATAGCCATGCTGATGATTGGAAGTAAATGCTCAGTTTTTCCCTGAAAATTGGGTCGTTTTTCTTTGGCTTCGTACCTCCTTCATTCTCGTTCTCGCTTCTCTCTCAGCACTGCCTCTCGACTCTTATTATTGGCTTGTAAGAAGGAGCATGACTACATTTTGATAAATTTAGTGATAAAGTCCCCCGCTCCTCCATAAGAAAAGTATACCTACAGAAAGCGAAAGCGCATAGGTATGTAACTTACAAAAATGCCTATTTTACTAAATAAATATACCTTATCCTTCATTCCTCTGTTTTCGTACAAAAATGTGCCAGCAGAGGAATGAAAGACTTATTCTGTTATGGGAGGCGGTAGGACTAGAGTGGGGGTAATTATTTATGAATTTTATTATTTTAGAGTAAAAAACCGGGGGAAAAAAGGTATCAAGTTTATTCATTTGGGGGAGGTGGTTGGATTAGAGTGGTGGTAATTATAATATGAACTATCTCATTCGTACAGTAAAAACGTCTGCCAATTCGAGTAGGCAGTATAGCTTCCTCACACGAACCTTTTTATATTCTTATCCAGAATTAAATACTAAATTAGTTAGCTTACTGTTACTATTATAAGTTCTTGAAAATCGTTTTCTTCATTGAAAGAGACAATAAGGGCGTTATTCATAGTCCTCACTTTATTTAAAGTAAATGCTTAAGTGAACAAATAAGGAAGCATCTTCCACTTGGGCTATTCATAGTCAGTGATAAAGGAAAGGCTTAAGTCGTCCTTTAGCATTTCCTTTATTCCTATTTCAAGGACAATAAGTAAAGAAAAATTTTTACTTGCTGGCTCAAATAAGTAGAAAAAAATGAGGTACGTCGAAAGGTACCTTAAGCATTTCCTTATTGATCGTTTGCACTGTTCTCTTTTCATTTACGTCATCTTTTCAGTGCATCGTTCTCGGCATTCTTGTTTCTTTTCCCAAGTTTATTTTTTATTTTTTTATTTTTTATACGATGGATTACGAAATGTTGTTTGACTTGGATGAGTGGGATGACGAGATCGATGTAACAAAGAGCGTGCGGGTGATGCATACCGGCTTCATTTTCGGTTTAAAAAATTCGTTCTTCGCACACATGCTCCATTTGGGCCCTAGTTGTATCCCAAAACTTTGCAACCCGATCGGAATATACCCTAGGGTGTTATGAGCGAAAATGTGTATGAAAATAGGTATTTTTTGTGTTTCAGTAACTTGAGCTTTTCAGTATCGGTTTCCATGTTTTTGTGGGACGAGAAGACGAATATCAAGTTGATTTTGACCGTGGAGTGGAAAATTGAGGTTCTACCAAAGGTTCTGCTCCCAAAATTGATTTTTTATGAACCAGAAACCTGGGAAACTGTCTCAAATCCCCATCAGTTTGTATAACAACACTAGAAAAAGTGTCAACAGGTGAATCAAGGCAATTAAATGGCACTTCCAATGATCAAAGATAATTTGAAAAAAAAAAAAATGAGCGTACCTCATTTGTTTTTTGAGGGCCAAAATTGGTGGAAACAATCAGAAATAGCTATTTCAATCATTTCACATTAAAGAAACAATAAATGAACAGCCAAAATGTCTGTGTCCAGTAGAATAATAAACCCATGTGACAAGAGACAAGGACTTGGTTTATCGATTTCCTTTGCATTTTGTGAAATGTTCACTCTTCGAAGTAATCCTAACGTGAGCAGGGAGTTTGCCATCGATTTTGATAGTTCCTTAAAAATTGTTCCAAAAGTTTCCAATTTGTGCATTATTGACTACCTTTATGACTTCGCCTACTAATAAGATTCTGCCTAACCAAAAGTAGGATAAAACCCAATTATTTCCTTTTTCGAAGACCAGTTGGTAGTTGATTCCACTATCTTACTACAGTAAGAACATAATTTATATTTAAAAGGATAAGTAAACAAAGTTAAAGAGGGAGCAAAAACAAAAGGGAAGAAGGAGGGAATAGAAGGGAGGAGTAATACAGAAGGGAAAGGGAGAAGTAAACACACGTCAACACACCTAAACACGAGCACCAAGTGTATAGGTAATAGAAAAGTTTTCAAAATAAAACAAAGGTTGCTTGCTCCACTGTTTACTTGTCCTGACACGGAGGATGCTGGACAACGGCAGTCACAACAACGGAAAACCAACAGAACGGCAGGGCTAGTAGCCGAGGACATATAACTAAACAAACACACACACCCTGCCAGAACTGCCAACTTACGCTCAAACCAGAGAGTCGGGAAAAATTTTGACGTACTTAAATAAAGATTTTTCTTAATTGTATAAAGCAAAAGAAAAAATTTGACTTAAGTAAATATTTGTCTTTACTTCGGGGAGTAATGTCTATGAAAGCGAAATCATATAAAGCATTTCCTTAAGAAATTATTTTACTTTCAGAAGTAAATTGACGATAATCACTCTTCAGTTGAAATTCTTTGGTTGTGTGCGACTGTAATTTACTGGTCAGCCTTCAGCTTGATTATAATAAATATAAGCAAGAAAACCTTCCTCTCATATGCAGGCATATGCAAAGAGATGCAAATTATACCTAGCAGACTGCGTAGCATGCAATATGTTTATGCAAACAATGTTTACTTATGTGTTGTAAACAGACTTTACATTATTGATGATCTATTTTTTTCTATTTACCTAATAGTTAGGTACTCGCAACACTAATGTTTTTACCAAGTTACCTGCTTATTACAATAATTAAAAGTTAATAATAAAATGTAGTATTTACTTACTTGACAAGTTCATTTCAGTCGAGACCTCTTCCCACGCCGCTTCTACTAAAAACCTATTCTTGTACTGCTTACTTTTCTTGTTCCAAAGCGCTTCCCTTTTTTGGATTTCGCTAATTAATAGCTCACTACTGATGCCAGCCATTTTCCGGGAATAAATGAGAGAAACACTGGCAAAAAAAAGTAAACACGGGCCATTCCACACGATTCCGAAGAGAAAACTGGCACAGCGCCACTGTGGCGCGCAGTTGCCAAAAAAGATATTTACAGCACATTAAAGTGGTCCAAGCAGCACACTGTACAAATTTCAGATTTTTTCGATTGGTCCCAAAGAGAACACTGGTGAAGCGCCACTGTGGCGCGCAGTTGCCAAAAACGATATTTACAGCACATTAAAGTGGTCCAAGCAGCACACTGTAAAAATTTCAGATTTTTTCGATTGGTCCCAAAGAGAACACTGGTACAGCGCTACTGTGGGGCGCAGTTGCCAAAAACGAAATGTACAGCACATTCAGGTAGTCCAAGGAGCACACTGTAAAAATTTCAGATTTTTTCGATCGATTCCGAAGCAGTGCAATACTGCATAAAGACGAGGAAGGGTTGAATAGGTGAAAACTCCCCATACTGACCCTCAAAACACACAGATATTTAGCGCAAACTTTTTTTTTTTAAACCAAAAACTGTTTCTAAAAATCTGATAAAATCGGTATAACAACTAAAAGGTTTCTTGTAATCAATAAATTTTGAATGATCTCGTTAGACCTTCGGAAACCGACGTTACATTGCTTTCCCGCTCCATCCTGCGTAGCAGTATATATCAGTAGGAAATTTTCAGTGAAAATTTAAAAATTCACCCCGCCAATTCCGTGCCATCATTTTGCCTAGTGTAGGTATTACATTTAATCAGCGTGATGAAACAAAGCGAATGAGCTCAATTCTGATCACGTTTGAGCTCATCAAATTTGTGTGATGAGTTCAATTCTGATCTCATTTGAGCTAATCACATTTGAGTGACGGGGTGAAATTTTAAATTATTACCCATTTTTCTATAACTACTTATATTATTGATTGTAGTGTTGACAACGGCTCAAACTATACAGCCTACATCATTTTCACATCTACATTTTGAGGTAGGTATCAAGTAGCTATGGCTAAGGATATCTGCAACAAAAACTTACTTACCTACTATTTTAACCGGCAACTGACGATGAGGAACATGAAGTAGAGGCACTTTCCATAACTGGTCGAATAGCTTACGTATAGGCAATTTCGTAGGTACCTACCTACTTATGTTTAAACCAGGACCTATTGACGACATAAATGCTGGTGCGAGAAGTTGAGATGTGATATAAAACTGAAATGTCCCACTCCACTACTCCAGTGGTAGAAAACCAGATCAACATATACTGATTAGTAATATTGATTAATGGGGTTGTTGAATATTTATATCAATTTTTCCGCGAACTTCAAACCCTTCCAGAGCGAGTCTGATAGTTATCACTTTGTAGTACGTTCCTCAGTTACATAATGATACCCTTTTCCCCCGATTTTTTACTGTGGGAATAGGATAATTCATATAATTACCCCCACTCCAGTCCTGCTACCTCCCTCAATAGAATAAGCTTGAAACTGGAAATCCGCGTGATTTTTACTTAGTGATACCTTGTTTCTCCGAATTTTTACTATAGGAATGAGATAATTCATGTTATTACCCCCACTACTAGTCCTACCACCCCCCATAACAGAATAAGCTTGAAAATTGAGATCCGCGTGATTTTTACATAATGATACCTACTATTTTTCTCCGATTTTTTACTGTAAGAATGAGATAATCATAACTAATTATCCCCACTCTAGTCCTACCTCCTCCCATGACAGAATGATCTTGAAAATCGAAATCCGCGTGATTTTTACATAGTGATACCTTTTTTTCCGATTTTTTACTGTAAGAATGAGATAATTCATCTAATTACCCCCACTACTAGTCCTACCACCTCCCATGACTGAATAAGCTTGAAAATTTGATATCCGCGTAATTTTTACATAATGATACCTTTTTTCTCGATTTTTTACTGTAAGAATGAGATAATCATAACTAATTACCCCCACTCTAGTCCTACCTCCTCCAATGACGGCATAAGATTGAAAATTGAGATCCGCGTGATTTTTCATGATGATACCTTTTTCCCCGATTTTTTACTGCAATAATGATATAATCACAACTAATTACCCCCACTACTAGTCCTACCACCTCCCATAACAGCATAATCTTGAAAATCGAATTCTGCGTGATTTTCACATAATGATACCTTTTTCCCCGATTTTTTACTGCAAGAATGAGATAATTCATATAATTACCCCCACTACTAGTCCTACCACCTCCCATACCAGAATAAGCTTGAAAATTGAGTTCCGCGTGATTTTTACATAATGAAACTTTTTTTCTCCGATTTTTTACTGAAAGAATGAGATAATCATAACTAATTACCCCCACTCTAGTCCTACCTCCTCCCATGACGGCATAAACTTGAAAATCGAAATCTGCGTGATTTTTACATAATGATACCTTTTCCCCGATTTTTTACTGCAAGAATGAGATAATTCATCTTATTACCCCCACTACTAGTCCTACCACCTCTCATGACGGCATAAGCTTGAAAATTGAGATCCGCGTGATTTTAACATAATGATACTATTTTTCTCCGATTTTTTACTGTAAGAATGAGATAATCACAACTAATTACCCCCACTACTAGTCCTACCACCTCCCATAACAGCATAATCTTGAAAATCGAAATCTGCGTGATTTTTACATAATGATACCTTTTTCCCCGATTTTTTACGTCAAGAATGAGATAATTCATATAATTACCCCCACTACTAGTCCTACCACCTCCCATAACAGAATAAGCTTGAAAATTGAGTTCCGCGTGATTTTTACATAATGATACTTTTGTACTCCGATTTTTTACTGTAAGAATGAGATAATCATAACTAATTACCCCCACTCTAGTCCTACCTCCTCCCATGACAGAATAATCTTGAATATCGAAATCCGCGTGATTTTTACATAGGGATACCTTTTTTTCCGATTTTTTACTGTAAGAATGAGATAATTCATATAATTACCCCCACTACTAGTCCTACCACCTCCCATAACAGAATAAGCTTGAAAATTGAGTTCCGCGTGATTTTTACATAATGATACCTTTTTTCTCCGATTTTTTACTGTAAGAATGAGATAATTCATCTAATTACCCCCACTACTAGTCCTACCTCCTCCCATGACTGAATAAGATTGAAAATTGAGATCCGCGTGATTTTTACATAATGATACTTTTTTTCCCGATTTTTTACTATTGATTGTATCGATAATAAAAATAAGAAATGGGATAAGTGCTACCTAACGAGAGAAAAGAATACATATATTAGGCGAGGGCCAATAGCTAGCAACTATTGGGAAAAGGGAATTTCTTGAAGGGAATTTTCCCTAAAGCACTCACGCCTGATCCCATTAGCTAGTAACTGGAACTTGCTACCTATCGGGAAAAGTGCTACCTATCGAGGGATTTCACTATATAAATATATATATATATATATATATATATATATATATATATATATATATACATATAATTTTTGGTGTCTTTCGGCAGTGAATTCAGCATGGTCTGAAACGGATTTTGGTATAAAAATCTTTCGGAAATTCGAGTTTTAAAAATTTTGGACCGAGAACAATAGCTTCCTTTTCTTCGAAAATTCGCTAAAATGAAGTAGCCGTAGCTGTACGAGAACATCAACTCCCTCTCAAATAATATAAATAAAATAATATAGTGAATATTTTAGAACAACGATTTTGAATTTTCCGGTTTCGGTCATACCTTGCTGCGTATTGAAACAGCTGGGTGGGCCACATTGTTCTTTGGTTTGTAAGATTCAGGCTTCCCTCTCATAGCTTCCTCATCACATTCCTCATATTGTTAGCATGATTCATGGAATTAGCCGATGTATCCGAAATGTTACTCAAACCGGTTTCGGTCAGATAATTTTCAAATTTGAAGTGGGTGTAGTTCCGTATGTGCCCCACATTTTTAAGTTTGATAATTCCCTATGTATGAGGGGGTTAGGGACCACCTAACGCCATTACATACCCTGGTGGTACCTGGAACGTACGCCTGGTAGTACAGGGATACGTATTACGCTACTGATTGTGTGCATGAGTCACTGTCACGGTTGAAAGTTTGTTTCCTACTTTGCTTCCTCTGCATGTGACTTTGACGAGTTTGAATTACCCTTGCGTATAGATTGCCCTTTCCTGTAGAAAAGTGGTCTGGATGCTCGCTACGTGCGGGCATTTCCAGGGAAAATGAACCCCCCCCCCCCCCAAACAATTATTTTTGATGAAAATATAGATGAGTGGATGAATGAATAGGTAACCCTTATGTATAGATCGCCCTTTATGTAGAAGAGTGGTCGCTACGCTACGCCACGTTAATCTTAAGGGGAGAATGAAGTAATGAATGAAAGGGAGGCCGAGTGGGGTGTATAGCTCATCCCCTTATGTCTAGATTGCCTTTTTGTATCACACATTTGCTCAAAAACAAGTGGGGGCACATACGGAACTATTTCCCCGGCGTAATAGTTCCATATGTGCTCCCAGTTTTTTTGAGCGAATTTTTCGTTGTGTGGGGCTTGTAATAAAACCATGTAGGGCGAAGAGAACGAAAGAAGATGTTTGAGGTTTCCAAAACGCTAATCATGTTCATTTTTCATTACTGAATTTAACACGTTTGAAAGTGGGGCACATACGGTAAACACGTTCATTTTTAATGGCTGAATTTTGTTTATGTTCATTTTTAATGACGCTATCATGTGTTCATTTTAATTCCGGTAATCATGTTCATTTTAATGACGTTAATCATGTTCATTGTAATGATGGCAATCATGTTAATTTTTAATTACTGACTTTGACGAGTTTGAAACTGGGGCACATACGGAACTACACCTTTAAAGTTGCTCCTAGAAGTAACCTTTCCTATTCACCTGTTCTGATGAACTTAGTTTTGAACTTGTACCTCAACTGAGTTCGTGAAAACGTACTTACATAATTGGCTAATTTTAAAGTTCACAGGTTGGGTCAATAAATTGTAATAAGTTACTGAAGGCCATGGTTAATCAATAGAAACAATTTGATATTAATTTATTCATGTACGGCCGATGTGAATCTCAGCCGATTTACATTGCTCTCCGGAATTGGTTGCTGGATGCGGCAGCGGCTGCCTTCCCGCTTTGTGTTTACCTGTCCCATGAATATTTATTACACTCACACACACTCATTAATAATACTATTAGGGGCTGCATGTCGTGTCAGAGTAGACGAACCTGCCACCACCTGCCTCGTCTGTATATCTCCAACGATTGTTATGCGCAACACAATTCGGATTTTTAAATCAATTATTTATACCAACTTGAGTTCATTCGAAATAGGGTTGGGGTGTGTAATACTGTAATATTGGAGCATATTTTCGGCTTAACCCGTATTGGAACTACAATTACCACAATCATATTACACCGGTAGGTAAGTAGGTATGGCCCACAACCGCTACCTTCATTTGCTTTCTACGACTCGGTCCACCACAACAACCATCTTTTTTTCCCACAAGGACTCCTAGATAAACGTGAGAAAACTATAGATTGTTTTATCCAGAGTGTCGTAGTGTTGTCATGCTAGAGTCTGTTAGCCAGATTCCTGGCCATTCGTGGTTCGCGGCCTAAAGTTCGTGGAGAAATATTTGAAAATTCAGTTACTAAGTATTAAATTGATCACCTTCAAATTTATGAACTTCATGTAAAAAAGTAGAGTAACCTATTTTATCGTCTACAAAAATTGTGAAAACGAAGCTGAAAACACTACTAAACTACCCGCTTACAAGACCTGTAAGTGTTGCGGGTACTGTATAACCTTTGCCCCTTTCATTACCCTGCCCGAGTTCTCTTAGTCCGATTCATAAAAGCCGAAAGACGTCCATTATTTTCCTGCTTGATTATATGTCCCCGACGGCTAGCGTTCCTTGATGTTATAAATCATCTCCAGAATCTCCCTCAGTGTTCTATATTTCCCGTTTCAAAGTACGAGGTGTTTCGTACTTACGTGGGATCCAACATTCGAATAAAATAAGTAATTTCGCCCACTAAGTGTTTCCTACACCGTTTTGTCTCCTTAAAAATCTGTAGACATTTTGTATAATCAACTTCCCATTGTATCAGGGATTATATCAAACATATTTTCCTGAAATTGCATTTCCCAGAAAGGTTAAATTCTCCTAAACGTACGATCACACAGCGGTCCAGATGCCCTCATTCAACTCGGAAAGGTACCACGAACATTGAGCGACTTCAGTAACGCCATGCGTGAGACAGCTTGTCAAAAGTTCTGATGAAACATACCATTTGTCCAAACAGAAAACGAGGAGCCGTTGTGGAAGAATTTTTAGCATTCTACGTTGCACTCAGCGTACCGTGAAATGAAAACCAAATTGTGGTAGAGGCGGGAGAGTGAAATTGTTTTAATTTTTCGGTCACAACAGAAATACTACGTAGCCCGAATGAAACCTGTTACAGAACTATCGAGTTCAATCCAGTACCACCACCAGTGTGTTGAGTTTTTAATCACCAAACTCATTTTCTCATCTACAGAGTTCCTAACTATTCCAGACATTCACCACAAATTACCAAAATGGTCGTTTTGATTTCATTATTCTAAGGGGTCGGAAAAGTTTTTGAACCTTACGATATGAACTGAAACTTCCTTATAAAGGTTCAGGAGGGCAGAACGCTCCTCCCCCGTGGGCTCCCTCTATTAAAATTCGGTCGCTTAATGAGTGTTGGAAAATGTCGCCCTCCAAGTCAAATTATAAACTTGGGGTAAAGGTTGAGGAAGGCGTTGAGGAGGGAAGTAGTTAGTATGCCTTTCGGCAGGAGACCTTAATTGGGCTAAGTCTGCTCGGACGTATCAAGAACCGTCTACGGCAACTGTTAATTCGATTGGGGGCTGGACCGGAATACCTATTCGAACTCTTGGACCACTCGAGGGTCTGGGGTTGATGGACGTTTCAGTAGAACGCCCTCTAATGACAGGGCGGTTCTCGGACTCCACAATCCGCTCGTGTCAGATGTGGAGGCGCTCTGAATGCTCTTCGGATCGCGAACTGTTCCGCCCTACTTGGGGCTCGGTGATCGCTGAGGCAACTTGAACTCGATTGAAACCCTCAGATCCAGTTGCTTAGAGTGATGGCGAAGAGGACTAGCATTCATAAGCTGGCATAATTCGAGTTATAGTAGCAAATCTATTTATGTTAGCCTTACTGATTTCAGCTGTGGGGAATTGAGTTATTTTGGCAAATCCTTGACAGCTGGAGAATTTGAGGTCTAGTGAGTAATTATATAAGTCAGTTCGCAAAGTCGAGTTCTAGCATGTGATGGTATATGGGAATCCCGTCCATATTGGAACCGGGCTCTTCCCGATCTTCTTGACACGCGGCTGAAGGGGCGGTCGATTCACGAAAACGTCTCGTCAACTCCGGCATTGCGTTATAATCAAAACAGTGTCTCCGGGGGCAGCTGTCACACTGCCTCCCTACCTTTCTTGAGATTGGAGAGGGGGAAACCCCTCATCCATTACGTGGTAGCGGAGCATGGTTGGTGGGTACGTGCTGGATTTATCCTCGGTACCCCTTCCACTTTATATTTTGGAGAGCTTCTCCAGAAGGAAGAGCTCTGAGGTTTTCCAGAAGGAATCCTCATTTTTTTAACATTTTCTTTTAAATAACCCTTTGTTTTATGGCACTTCGGCCATTCAATTTTCTTGTATAGCTCTAAATGTTTCCCTTTTGCTATTCCTCATCAAATCGTGCTATTATTCTTAAGGCGCTCAATGTCTGGCGTTCAATGTATCTATTTGTATTTTTCGTCTCTTTTGTATTCCAGTTGTTCCATCTTATGATGGGGTTAGTCACCCAGAGGTTGTTCAGATGAACTTTCCTGAACCAGAACTTCTAACAACTACTTTCCTTTATATGTTTTTGTATTACAGTTGTTCCATCTTATGATGGGCTAAGTCACCCAGAGGTTGTTCAGATGAACTTTCCTGAACCAGAACGTCTGAAAACTACTTTCCTTTATATTTTTTTGTATTACAGTTGTTCCATCTTATGATGGGGGTTATTCACCTAGAGGTTGTTCAAATGAACTTTCCTGAACCAGAACTTCTAACAACTACTTTCCTTTATATGTTTTTGTATTACAGTTGTTCCATCTTATGATGGGCTAAGTCACCCAGAGGTTGTTCAGATGAACTTTCCTGAACCAGAACGTCTGAAAACTACTTTCCTTTATATATGTTTTTGTATTACAGTTGTTCCATCTTATGATGGGCTAAGTCACCCAGAGGTTGTTCAGATGAACTTTCCTAAATCAGAACTTCTAACAACTACTTTCCTTTGTATGTTTTTGTATTACAGTTGTTCCATTTTATGATGGGGGTTATTCACCCAGAGGTTGTTCAGATGAACTTTCCTGAACCAGAACGTCTGACAGTACTTTTCTCCTTCTATTTGTGTCCAAGTCCGCCAAGTGATATTTATAAGGAGCTAAGTTCTCCACCAGTAAACAGTTAGGTGCCATTACGATGGAAGCTATAAGCTTTGTAGTTTATCAGATGAACCATTCCTGAATCAGAACTCCATGCTACTTTCAGTCCCGTGTCACTATTAACTTCACGTACTTCTTCTTCAATGAAGTATGTTTTTAAGGGGTGAGATGGTATATGAGAATGCCGTCCGTATTGGTACCAGCCTTTTCCCGATCTCTTTGACACGCGGCTGGAAGGGCGGTCGATTCGCAAAAACGAATAGTCAACTCCTGGAGGCATTGCGTCAGAATCAAACCAGTGTCTCCCGCAGCTGCCACACTCCCTCCCTAACTTTCTTGAGAATGGAGAGGGGGAAAATCTCTGGAGTTGCTAAATTTGATTTAGTTTGTACATGCAACGCTGTCGGCAAGTTGGAGTTCCATTGCGGAATATCTTGGACCGTTGGCAAATTTGAGTTTGAGTTTAGTAGGCAGTAGGCCTAGTCAGTTCTAGTACCGAATCCTGGATAGTTAGCGATTTTTTCATCTGTTTGAACATCTCAGTCAGTTGGCAAGTTGATGTCCAGTAGCAAATCCCTAACACTAGTTTTAGTCACAATCCGCTCGCGTCCAATGTGGGGGCGCTCTGAATGCTCTTCGCATCACGAGCTGTTCCGCCCTACTTGGGGCCTGGTGATCGCTGAGGCAACTTGAACTCATTGAAACCTCACACCCAGTTGCTTAGAGGGATCGAGAAGAGGACTAACATTCATAAGCTGGCATAATTCGAGTTATAGTAGCAAATCTATTTATGTTAGCCTTACTGATTTCAGCTGTGGGCGATTTGAGTTATTTTGGCAAATCCTTGACAGCTGGAGAATTTGAGGTCTAGTGAGTAATACAAGTCAGTTCACCAAGTCGAGTTCTAGTGGCATATCTCTGGAGTTGCTAAATTTGATTTAGTTTGTACATGCAACGCTGTCTGCAAGTTTGAGTTCCATTGCGGAATCTTGAACCGCTGGCAAATTTGAGTTTAGTTTGTTACTCCTAGTCAATTCTAGTACCAAATCCTGGATAGTTAGCGATTTTTTCATCAGTTTAAACATCTCACTTAGTTGGCAAAGTTGATGTCCAGTAGCAAATCCCTAACAGTCGTCGAATTTGATTTCTTCGGTAAATAGTAGAGCAAAGTAACAAACACTTCAGACTAGCCCTTTGAGTCGGATTGGCCTACGGACGTCACAGACGTGATAGGCTGTCGAATCACAATTTATTCCTATCATTCCCTCAAGCCATTCCTCACCACCCTGGCATTTGACCAGAGGTGTTGGGAATCGAACCGACATACTTAAGTCACTGTCCCAATCGAACCCACTAAGTGGAATTTGAGGATTGCTTCGTATATTGGAGGAGGAAGTGGGGGAATTGATGCATATCCTTTCCCACCTCAGCAGGTGGCTTTCACCGCCTCTTTTAATAACTAAGTTATTGAGAAGCCCTTCTTTTAATAACCTCAGTTATCGATAGCAGTTTCTGAAATATTTCTCGGACGATCCTCGCCCCGATCCAGTACACTGTAAGTTCTGCAGGTACTACTTACCAACTTGCTTGCTTCATCTGCTCTTAATGATCATTCTTTTGTATTTAGATCGGCGTTTCAAGGGAAACAAACTGTTGCAATTTGATAAAATGTATATGATGCCACTTGGACTCGTTGTATTCTATATTGTTTTCTCCATCTCTATCCTATCCAGGGTGATGATCCGAAATTTCCCCAACTGGGTAAATAAAAATGTGCCTCGAATCAAATTATTGCCTACCCATAATTTACGTACTTCTTCGTTCCTAATCGACGTGGCGGTGTAAAGGTTTTGCAAGGAATACCCCCCCCCCCCTTTATGTCATTTACTAGCTGTCTAGCTCGGCTCCACGTGACCCCTCTGGCTCTCAGGTTCCCCTGTGCGTCTTGGTATCCACCATGTATAGGATTCTTTGACTTCTAGTCAACCATGTGTCGGATAAACGAACTTTCATAGTAGCCGGAGATGAGTTTGGTATTGTCTGAGAACTTTCTTTCCTTTTCCTGTCAGAAAAGCAAACACCCTGCTCTTTCGACTACAACTATTTCTAACCGAATAATGTGGCCATCTTTCCACCTGTCACATAAACGTGGCACCGAAATACTGATTTATTTTGCAAAACTAAGAATTCCATTTGTGGAGAAACCTCGTGGTGTATGACAGTTATCTCTTCTGAGGCATTCACGGTTTGCCTCCCCAACAAGAGACTACTGAGAATGTTTGCGAAGAAACAAACTAACGTAGGTAAGTTTGAAAAGAAACTCTGATACTCAAGATTTTATTTCGCTCTCCGATCATTTCGAAAGGGCATCCCAGAAGTGAGTTGGAGGAGGATACCCACAGGTCACCAGTATTTCCCTTTGAAATATTTGTGGGAATTTTAGAAGAAATATATAAAATTATTGAGGATAACATTATACAGTGAACAATTATTTGAATTACGAAACGTCAAAGGGACAAAAAGATAATAAAATTTTTCTTTTTATTAGGTCTCACAAACCGTGTAAACGTTCAGTGAATATGCCTGGTACATTCACTGAACATTTACCGCAGAAATTTTTAGCCCATCGCAATAGCTCATTTTCGTCGAAAATATCCTTGCACTCATTTTCTTCGCTAATATCCGTGTGACCCGAAAGTGTTGAAACAGAATTTCTCCGATTAGCCCAAGGCCTTCATCATTAGCATTCTTTTTGAAATGTTATTTCTTTATTTATGGATATGTGCGAGAATTGCCTACGTGGGCTTTTCGCATTCAAAGAAATGTTGTATATTGGGGGGGTTTCGGGTTATTATGGAAAATATATTTCCCAGTGCGAAACAAGTAACCGTGTGGGTTTGGTAGCCGTGGGGTGGGGGGGGGGGGGGGGGGGAGAAAAACAGAATTAACATGAAACCAACTCGGGTTGCCGCGGTTAATATTACCAAGTTGTGACCCTTAACTTCTCTTAAGTTGTTGGTGGGGGGGGGGGATCTGCCTTTTACTTTCCTCACACCCCTTCACCGCCATCCATCCCTTTCACTGCCCTCTCACTCTTTCACCTCCAGGGAGAATAACTCGGTGGATTTATTAGGATAAGATGTTAATGCTTTGTACCAGGGCAGTTGACTCCTCTGCATAATGGATGACCTCAGCGGTCCCAACTCCTTTCATACCGGTTCCGCTTGTACTCCTACCGCTACAGTTACGGTAGCCCTTCCCTTTGGCGAACCGACCTCCAGTTCTCCAGTCTCAAAGGGACGTGCGGGTGGGTCAATTACTGAAATACCCCCAGGTGGAGAGGGGAAAGGAGTTCGGCTTGTCAGTTGCGGGCTTCCGACCTTCTTTTGCCGTTCATCATCATTGAAATCAACTCTCAAACTTTCTAATACTGCGGAACTTCAAACAAAACCCTTTCTGCCGTTTTTTTTGGGTGTTTGATCTTCTTAATCGACAATAGGCAGATGACGAGTATTGAATGGTTGGGATCAGGGATATCAGGCGTACTTTCCTTCAATCTCCGGAACAGTCCCGCTTTACCCATTAGTCCCATGTTGTCCCCGTCTCGGGACACGATTTTGATCAAGCATGAAAAAAAAAAAAAAAAAATCCCCCTCAAAATTTGATGGTTTCCGTTCCAAGGTACGTAGAATCCGAAAATGCAATAAAAACGCTGCAAATTATTACACAGCGGTTTATTATTCACCTGTATAGATGCCCCTTCTGCATAGATCACTGTTTTCTGTGGTCAATACCCTCGAGCTCCCACCAGGAAAGCTCTAAATCGTATCATTAATTATTTGTCGTTATTCATGAAGCATAAGGTAAATAATAAACCGTTGTGTAATAAAACGTTGTGTAAGAAACCGCTGTGTGGTAATTTACCCGTATAGATGCCCCTTCTGCGTAGATCACTGTTTTCTGTGGTCAGTACCCTCGAGCCCCCCTCCAGGAAAGCCCTAAATCAAGTACTGGAGCCGGCCCAGGAATTATAGTTCCTTAAAAATGCGCGAGGAAGTTTGTGAATAAATTGATTGAGTGAAATCCATTGCGGACCATCTTCTTCCAGCTACCTTATGCCAATTTATTGCATTGAATTCAATGGGTTTCAATGGAACCATTGAAAACCATTGAATTACAACTGAATTTCGATCAGTTGATTGATTGAAATCCAATTCCAGTTAAAATCCAATATTCCAATTGAAATCCAATTCAAATTGAAATATCTATTGAAAAGCATTGGAAATGATGACGTACAATGCTCCAGGCGTTCTCAAAAACTCTCAAGTTCAAGAACTATTTAAAAACGTTTAAAAAAATCGACATAACGGCGTCGTGGAGATTTCAGTCCCCATTTTTCACCCCTTAGGGATGACTTGACATTAACGCCGAGCTTCACGGACCAACTACACTCCAAATGGTACCTACAAACCAAATTTCATCAATTTTGGTTCGTAACTAGGAAAGTGCGAAGTACAGCTTACGGCATACGGCGGACAGACAGAAATTTTGGTTTATTATTTTCAGTAATGAACCTATGGAATCGAGCATGGACAAATTTTTCTAACCCCCCCCTCAAAATTTGATGCTTTTCATGGTATTGAATGTAAAAGGTTATTTCCGCTAGTGTATGAAGTAACCTTCCGGAGGAGTCCGTCGTCACTAGCTAGTTGAGTACTGGAGGCGAGCGCTTTCGATGTGAGGTCCTGATGATGATGTCCTTACATCGAAAGCGCTCGCCTCCAGTACTCAACCAGCTAGTGACGACGGTATCCTCCGGAAGGTATGGTAATATTAACGAATTTTGGTTTGTAGGTACTGTTTGGGGTCTAGTTGGTCCTCGAAGCTCGGCGTTGCCATGATAAGAGTTGACATTTTCAGAACGCGGTAGCTCGAAAACTTTCAATATAAGGGTACCGTCTTTTTTACGTTTTTAAATTGATCTTGAACTAAAGAATTTTTTTAGACCACCCGGAGCATTGTAGACCAGCCGTTCGTTTGCACCGATAAGCGTCGTCAACATGATCGTGAATGAAACGGTATAAATCCAGCCCAGATATCATCGCTAGGGGGCACCTGATTATAATCACGGATGGCTGTATGCAGTTGAATTGGTTGTTCTGTGATGTTATTTCATTTGAAGAATGATGGCTCTTCTTCAATTTGAACAAATGTTGAAGTATTACTGGGTAATTTATTACACAACGGTAAATTATACATATTGGTCCTAGTTATGTCCCGAAACTTTGCAGCCCGATCATAATATACCCAAGGATGTTATGGGTAAAAGATTGGTGTAAAACAGGGTTTTTTGGTGTTTTAGTTACATGATCTTGTGAGGTATAGACATAGACCCCAAATGGGACCTGCAAATGCGACGAACGGACAGAAACTTTTGCATTGCATTTTCGGATTCTACATACCTTGAAACGGAAACCATAAAATTTTGAAAATAATAAACCAATGTTATTATGATATGCACTTATTTGCGTCACCCTCCCCCCCCCCCCAGCCCAATGCCCGCCTTCCTTGTTCCACCTTCTCTCGTATGAAACTGGTTCAGAACATTAGTGCACATCTTTCCCAATATGGGACGGACGTGTTTTTGCAAAAATATCGGGTTTAATTAGTAATAATATTAATCCTATAGTTAATCTAATCCAAAAATTTTTGAATTTTCTTTTCTTTCGTACAGCCGTGTACTATTGACTAAAATAAACTCAAATAGGCACATTTCAAGATTGAAAATCGATTGAAATTTGGATATTTAGGAGTGGATGTTCTTTGGAGCGATCGCAGCGCTCTTAAGAACATCTCTTATCGTAGAATCTCACTAGCGATCCGTCCACATTGGCCCTAAAGGAAGTAATGCGTCAATAGTCCGCTAATTTGGTTTTCTAGACTTTCCAAGTTTTGAACAAAAGGTAAATTTACAACCCAGCCTGATAAGGTGGGTTTTGGATGTCATCAATTTAATATTTAGCAGGAATCAGTACTGTCTTGCGCGACGCACGGGATATCCAGTTAGTTGGCTGTACAGAGCTTAGTGGCTGTACAGGGAGATTCGTCCGTGTGAAATCAGGTGAAATACAAAATTCAAAGTGTACCGTCACGATGCGTTCAGGAGTCGAAGTAAAAACCGCAGAACCAAGTCACAGCTCTTTCACTGCGCTCATCCATTCCACAGCACTCACGCAGGGTTCCATACGGTTTATTTCTTTACCCGTCCCAACGGCGCTACGGCCTTTTGAAAAGAAACTCTGACTTCATATCTTTTTCCTTTTCTCCATACGGAGAGAAAACTCTCAAAAGACCCGAGCGTTTTTCAGCTCTCCACGCACTCTCACCTTCAAATAAGCTTCTCCTTTTACCCCCAATCGCTATGGGCCCCTTGAAAATGACTCTGGTCCCGCAGCGACCCGATTTAAACTCAATGAAAGCTGAGTCTGGTTGGCCCCTTTTTTCCCCTATTCATATTTTCTTGTATATTCAGCTCTCCTTCACTTCTGTAGTACATTACCTACGTAACCAGTAACGCGTCCGTGAGCGCTGAATACGGCTTGTTTCGTTCGTTCTCCAGTGAATCTCATCCATCTCTCGTCAAAAACATTCTCTCATGAAAAAAACCATGGCACTCAAACAACTTGAACATACCTAACTATTACTAATAAGTACTGTGGAACCTCGATAAGTCGAACCTCCCTAACTCGAGAACCTCTCAAACTCGATGCGTTTCTCTTGGCCCTTCAACCTCGTTCAACTCGAAAAAAAAACCGAAAAGTAACTCGAAGTGGTTTTTGGAGCGTTGCCTCGGTAACTCAAAGTTGTTTGCCCTGCTTGTGGATCCAGGTGTTTTCTGGTCGTTTTGGTTTATTATTTTCAATAATGAACCATTGGAATCGAGCATGAAAAAAAAAATTCTTACCCCCCCTCAAAATTTGATGGTTTACGTTTCAAGGTATGTAGAATCCAAAACTGCAATAAAAATATTTCTGTCTGTCCGCCGTACGCCGTACGGGCCACTTTTCTTAGTTACCATGAAAGAAAATGGATGAAATTCGGGTTATAGGTTCCGTTCGCTGTCTAGTTGGTCCTCGAAGCTCGACGTTACTGTGAGTCATCTCTAAGGGGTTCAAAATAGGGGTTGAAATTTTCAAAACGCCTATACCATTTTTTTACGTAAATATTCTTACGGTTTTAAATAGTTCTTGAACTTGCGAGTTTTTTAAGACCATCCGGAGCATCGTACGTCCAGCCGTTCGTTCACAGTAAGGCCCCGAAGTTTGCACCGACAGGCATTTTCGACTCCAGTGTCAATGAAATTGTATACAATTCAAACCAAATCTCGTAACCAGAGACGCGCCCACAATAGGAATTTGTGAATACGGCCAATCATTGCTAGGGATCACCTGTGTCGTGAGTCCCTCCCGGGAACACTCCACTAGTAACTTTAAGCTCTCACCAACATTCTAATGTCAAACTTAGTTTCCGTCAATAAACAAGTGAGTGGGGAGACAGGCCACAGAACCCAGGGTACACAACCTGGGGCCCCACCACCAACCCCTAACAGGGGGTTGGAGGGAGAGGCCTCCAGTTCCTATAAAACCCTGGATCCTGGGGCTTTAGCCTCATTCGACACTTCCTCTAACCAGCTCTCTCTTCTCTCCTCTACCTTGCTCCTCCTCTCAGATGATCGGTGGATTACCGCCGCCTGAGAATTTACCTCCTACCTCTTGTCTAGATGATCGGTGGACTACCGCCGCCTAGACAAGCACCTCTCCTCACCTAGATGATCGGTGGATTACCGCCGCCTCGGTAAATTCCCTCACTCTCCTCTATCTCCTACCAAAGTCGTAGATGATCGGTGGACTACCGCCGCCTGCGACTTTTCTCCTTCACGCCACCGTGATGAGAATTTAAATTCATCACAGTGGTGAACCCGACGTTCACACAACCTTCTTCCTTCTTTTCCCACCTCATGTGTCGCCCCCAGTCACGTTCAGTTCGGTGTCCCCAATTTTAAATTCAAAATTCGGTCAAACAAGTCAGTTTCAAATTCGCAATTTTTGGCCCACCCTCAACCGCTCGGCAATCACACAGCTCTCACTTCTCCGCTCAGCCACGCACACCTCCGCTCCCGAAATTTGCGAATTTCGATTTTAAAATTTTTAAATTTGAGTTTTCAAATTTCAGACCCCAGCTATGGACCCGAACTCGCCATCACCCCCGCTCCTCCAACCAGCCACGCTGCAACCGCCCGCCGCTCCGACAACAGACGCAACGGCTGCGCTCGAGAACCCGTTCACCACCCTCTCACCGCCTGGCTCCACCGCATCGACCTCCGCCGCCGCTGCAGCCGCAGCACACGCCGCCGCCGACGTCATGTGCACCTCCTCCGCCTAGCCGACACGGTGCACGACCTCGCCGCCGCCGCCAGCGTCGGCGAAATACGCAACCCCCGCACCACATCCCCTCCACGACAACACGCCTCGACGTCCCGCGGCGGGCCCCCCTCCTCGCCAAAACGGGGGGGACCACCTCCCTCCCCCCCCCCGCCCGCATCAACTACACCACCGCCACCAAGGCCTCCCACCAGCAACTCGCTGCGCCACCAAACCCCTTCCCCGGACGCACAACGTTCCCCCACCCAGGAACGGCAACCCCTCCACCTCCCCCACGGCCGCACCTCCCTGCGCCGCCACCAACCCCCGTCCCCGAACACACACCGTTCCCCCACCCAGGAACGGCAACCCCTCCACCTCCCCCACGGCCGCGCCTCCCTGCGCTGCCACCAACCCCCGTCCCCGGACACAAACCGTTCCCCCACCCAGGAACGGCAAAACCCCCACCTCCCCCACGGCCGCACCTCCCTGCGCCGCCACCAACCCCCGTCCCCGGACACACACCGTTCCCCCACCCAGGAACGGCACCCCCTCCACCTCCCCCACGACAGCGCCTCCCTGCGCCGCCCCCAAACAACACTACCCCTCCTACGCCGCCGCCACGGCCGCCAACCCTCCAACCGCGCCTAGCTGCGCCGCCAAACCCCTCACCCCACCACCAACCATTCCCCCACCCAGGAACGGCACCCCCTCCACCTCCCCCAGGACAGCGCCTCCCTGCGCCGCCCCCAAACAACACTACCCCTCCTACGCCGCCGCCACGGCCGCCTACCCTCCAACCGCGCCTAGCTGCGCAGACAAACCCCTCACCCCACCTCCAACCGTTCCCCCACCCAGGAACGGCCCCTCCACGCCCTTCACCAGGGCCACCAACCTGCCGGCCGCACCTCACGGCGCCGCCAAAACCCTCTCCCCACCAACTACCGTTCCCCCACCCCGGAACAAACCCCCCACAACCGCCACCAGGTCCTCCAACCTCCCGGCCGCACCTCGAGACGCCGCTACCCCACCTCCAGACAACCCCCCCACCGTTCCCCCACCCCGGAACGGCAAAATGTCAACCCGCGTCGCTTTCGCAGGGGACAAACCCCCACCGCCACCAACACCCCTCAACTCCGGCGACCCTGCTCCTGGCCTTCCGCCCCCATTTATGTTTGCCTTGGCCCTCAGCCCCTGTCACCTTGCGCCTTCAGCCCTTCTCACCTTCCGCCTTTAGCCCCACGAGTTTTAGTTTAGTCCTCATCTTTGGCCTTCAGCCCCACTTATGTTTGCTATAGCCCTCAGCTCCTGTCACCTTGCGCCTTCAGCTACACGAATCTTGGTTCGAACTGGGGGGACCTCTGTCGTGAGTCCCTCCCGGGAACACTCCACTAGTAACTTTAAGCTCTCACCAACATTCTAATGTCAAACTTAGTTTCCGTCAATAAACAAGTGAGTGGGGAGACAGGCCACAGAACCCAGGGTACACAACCTGGGGCCCCACCACCAACCCCTAACAGGGGGTTGGAGGGAGAGGCCTCCAGTTCCTATAAAACCCTGGATCCTGGGGCTTTAGCCTCATTCGACACTTCCTCTAACCAGCTCTCTCTTCTCTCCTCTACCTTGCTCCTCCTCTCAGATGATCGGTGGATTACCGCCGCCTGAGAATTTACCTCCTACCTCTTGTCTAGATGATCGGTGGACTACCGCCGCCTAGACAAGCACCTCTCCTCACCTAGATGATCGGTGGATTACCGCCGCGCCGCCTAGGTAAATTCCCTCACTCTCCTCTATCTCCTACCAAAGTCGTAGATGATCGGTGGACTACCGCCGCCTGCGACTTTTCTCCTTCACGCCACCGTGATGAGAATTTAAATTCATCACAACCTGATTATATTGTCGGAGTATGAAGTCGAGTTGGTTGTTTTGTGATATTATTTCATTTGAAAAATGATGGCTCTTTTGGAGTTGTTGGTAGGTAGTGAAACTTGAACAAACGTTGAAGTATTATTGATGGGTAAATTATTACTACGGTAAATCATTACTCAACGGTAAATTATTACACAACGGTTCATTATACCATCTACGTAGAAGGGGCTGGAGTTTGTTGGTAGGTACTTTTGCAACTTTTTTCATTCCTCATCAACAATTTCTTTTCAGAACTTCATTATGTGTGTTTCTTTTTGTTAGGTACTGTTTGTCATCGGCAGAATTATTTTAGCAACATTTAACTCGTGATTTAGGTAGGTACCTAGTAACGAGTACGGGGTTAGGTACTAACCTACGGAGGGTCTGCGATCTACATAATATGTATATAATAGAATAGTACATATCATATTATATAGAAGGGTTATCTATACATAGAGCTGTGATCTGTAACAGGAGGGTATTCTATACAAAATAATAAACCGTTGTGCAGGGATTTGCAGCGTTTTTCGTTCTATTACGTGGTGATGATTCATTCAGAACGTGCGTTTCAATTTGCTGTTTGCCATCGATTTAAATTTTGAATAAATGTTTCCAATTAAAAAACTTTAAAAAAATCAGTTTTTGGCACATTCAAATAGTCTGCATCCTAAAGTAACGTACAGTTAAAAAAAACTAGTTCCAAGTATGAATGGGGGCTGAGAAATTGAACTTTAAAAAAAAAAGTGTCCAAACCGTCCCCGACCTCCACTACATACATATTTCGTATTTTAAACATGTGTTGGTCATTTGTTTGTTGAACCCCCTCAACTCAAAATTCTTGGCTTAAAACCTCGATAACTCGAAACCTCACAAACTCAAAAACCTCCCTAAGTCAAACCATTTCCTTGGTCCCTTGATATTCCAGTTATCGAGATTCCACTGTAGTTGTGCAATGCGTGAATTACAGGAGACGACAGTTTTCAGATTAGAGAAAAAACGCTGCAAATAATTACACTACTGTTCATTATTTTCCTATATAGATGCCTCTTCTGCGTAGATCACTTTTTATTTGGTCAGAAAAAGTTGCTTCCCCTAGTGAAGCCCTAAATCGAGGACTGGAGTTTCAAAGTTCCAAGAAAATTCCATCACGTAGTTTGAAGAAAATTTCCTGAACATTTCATCAAAACCTGGCCCTAGGTTCGTGAGGAAGTAATTCAGATTTCGCGTTTGAGCGTGCACAGCGGTGTTACTAATCGTCCGAGCGTTTTGAAATTTATAGCGTACCATCTAGAAGCTTCACTCCAACTACCCATGGAATTTAAGCAAAATCGGGCTGTTGATTCGTGAGAAATGGAGAAGGTACCTCGAATCATCGCATCCTCCTTCCACCCAGTCAGTGCCTAGCCGCTAGGGCTTTCCCTGACCTCTGCGATTTCTTTGAATCACTGGACTTTTGAGCCGAGTGCTTGTTCCAGATTTTTTCTTGAGATGCCAGTGTTCATCAGTTTACTTCGTAGTGTTTATTTATTCAGAGTTATTCGTTTCCTTTGTCTTGATCATCCAGTGTATACTTACGTTTCGTAACTCTTTTGATCGAAATGGTAAAAATAAAATTATTATGTATGCTGATTTCCGTATTCTCTGATTTCCTTTTGCTGTAATATCGAGTGGGATATCTCCGCGAAGTGTTTCCATAATTCTCCATTTTTCGGTAGGTATGTCAGATTTTAGAAGATTTATTCTGACATCCAGAGAAGATCTTGCCTCTTGATACTCTACACAGTCCCATATTACGTGCTGGACCGTCTCCAGCTCGCCACAGTTGCACCTGTCATTTTCCTATAATCCAAAATTGGCTAGCTTCGCCTTAAAGTTTCCGTGGCCTGTTACTGCTTGTATTGTATATCTATCAATATCAAGCTTCTGTGTGAGTCTTTCTTTTACGTTAGGCGAGTACTGGTAAGTTTCTCTTCCTTTGTCACTTCTATCCCATCTGAATTGCCATCTGGCAAGTATTGCTTCTGTTACGAACTCCAGTCAGACGATCTCGTCGTCTCCTGCTGGTAGTATTTCTTCTAGTAATTGTTCTGCTTCTTGGTATTGGTTTTTCTTGACGTAATATGTCACCGCACTCTTCTTTATCAGCAAGTCAATCGGAATCGCCCCAGCTACGACTTGTAGAGCCTCATTGGACGTCGTTCTGTACGCCTTAGTTACTGCTAGTAAAGCTGTTCTTTGTGCGCTGATTAGTTTTCTGGTATTATGAGTTTTTGAAACCACATGTCCCCAGAGGGGGCATGCGTACGTTAATAGACATTCAATACACCTTTATATAACGTTAACAGTGTTCTGTTTGTTGCGACGCGTTGTTTTCTCAAGGGTTTTCTTATTATCTGGAACAGTATATTATTTGATTTCTGACATATGTACCGCATGTGTTGTACATAATTTAGGCTGGAGTCAATCCATACCCCAAGTATTTTTATTTCTTTTAGCACTCGGACTCTGTCCCCATCTACTGCGATTACTGGTAGCCTTTCGGGATCAAACTTTCCTTTTATTATTGCTGCTTGTGTTTTAGTGGATGATAATTTCATTTTTTGACGCTTGCACCATTCGTTGACGTGCTTTAATGCTGAATTGCCCTTGTTTTCAAGTTGGATCCTGGAATTTCCTGATATGTTTATAGTACCGTCATTGCTAAAGCCAAATTGCTCATTTTCTACTGGTACGTGACGCTCTAATGCTTCTTTAATTATTCGTTATTCGTAAATTATTCGTTCTTTAATTATTATGCTTCTTTAATTATTTGTTAACGAGATGTCCTTCACCTTATTGGTATTTTTGGCAGGGTTACCTTCCCTGGGCAAGGTGCTTATTTGAAAGGCGACACCGACTCGCCTTCGCTTGGGGGCTTCTAAGCATGCAGGGTTTTAGGGTATATGCCCCAGAATGGCCTTGCCAAAGACCATCCCCCCTGCACCTCCACCACCCAAGCAGCATGACATGCTCGCCACGCATGTCCGAGTTAACCTGTGTGAAAGGTACAGTCCCCTGGATTTATGGAAAGTCCAACCAGGTGGACTATGGGTTTCCACACCCACTATTACACACAGCGACGACTCATCCCCTACAGACGGTCCCAGTTCCGGCCGCATTGCTGCCGCATTGGTTCCTCGAATCAGTGTTTGCGCATGCGCAGTGGACATGCTAGTGATAGCGG
This sequence comes from Leptopterna dolabrata, assembly GCA_954871275.1. NCBI lineage: Eukaryota > Metazoa > Arthropoda > Insecta > Hemiptera > Miridae > Leptopterna > Leptopterna dolabrata. The sequence continues at coordinate 41,602,015 of OX940977.1, read as the reverse complement.
TTTTAAATTCGTAGGGGCCCACCTAGAAGCTAGACTCTTCCTACCCGCCGAATTTAGCAAAACCGGGCAATTGATTCGCGATAAATAGAGTAGGTACTTATGGTACTCAAAATGTCAAACTCTAGGGGTGGATTCGGAATCATCAATATCAGATTTGCATCGAGAAATTTTTCAAGATTTTACTCATGTATTGAAAATGTTGGTTTTATCTTGAAACGTTTCAACCTCCGAAAACTTCGAATCGTCGCCAAAAATCATTGCTACACAGCTTGGGTTGGTCTCAGTCGACAAGTACATAATTTGATTTTCATTATCTTTTCTTCCTCATAAAAACCAGTTTGGTAGGTGTCGAAGAGAAAAAATGTGAATTTCCGATGGTGTGTTGAGAATTTCACTTGGAATTGACACGGGGTGAGTACCCATATAATATGAATCAGTTCGAAATGTTCTATTACCATGAAGCGTCTATTTTCTCACCACCTTGCTTCGTTCACTGTGTAGCCGTTGATCAGAAAATTCGGCCCTTTTGTTCCGAATTTTCATTGTTTAGAATACTCCATAACCAAAATGTGACCCATGTATAATAATTCGGTAGGTACATGCTGGAGGTCATCAGTACGACTACTACCTACTTCTCGCATTACCCCGTGTGTATTGCTTCAGTTATGTACATAACCCACCACCCGACGCGCCTGCCAATCAAAATAATCAACTTAATTTATAATATGATTTCCAATCCTGGGGGAGGTTTGCTCCTGCTAGTATTTGATCAGTGCAGCCCGCCTTGATATAATTAATTTTTCTCAGGATATTCCCACTAAGTCGCTGTAGGTTGTGAAAGGGGCAACCAACCATAAATTCAAACCCTTTCTATAATACCAGTACTCCCTGAGAAACTCGTTGAACGTTGGTTATAACCGAATGACGCTGAGTGATTGAAGTTGAATACATAATCGATTTGAAGGGTCCAACGTTCTTTTAAATCCCTCTTTTCGACATTGCTCCTTCGGCAAATGCTGATTGAATGGGGAATTTCGCTTCGAAAGCTGATTACTGCGTAAGAATGTTTACTTCGCGAGTAGACTTCGATGATACTCTTTGTCCTTTTCTTCCAGCAATTCAATGAACCTATTTCAGTTTTACGAAAGGGTAGCTACTCGGGAAATAATGGGCCGGCGTTATGAATCATTTACCCACTTTCAAGTATCTATTGTCCAACCATCTTTATATTTATCTTCTAATTAAATCAAAAAGGAGAGAGACTATAGTGCACCTGAAAATTTCACAGAGTACCTACCTATCATGAATAGTACATAGAGATGACTCCCAGTGAGTTTGTCGAAATCGGGTACCCTTATCATATTATCAATGTTTATAACATCATATCCATATATAAAGCAAATTCTTCGAGGAGTGATGTTGAATTGAATAGATTTTGACAGGATTCAGGTGTACCTTTGCACATGCGGGGGAAAATCCCTGGGAAGTGATGGAGGGATGTTGGGTTATTCAGACCCCGTGAAAACTACTAGATAGTTGGCGTCATAGCAATAATAATTATAGAAAGCTCGTCACACCGGGAAGGAATCAACCTTTGCTGCATTTTTTACGCCACCAAGTAGTGACCTAGCCATACATCCACCTTCAGTATTTCGTCTAATTACGATTTTGCTGAATTTTGTACGGCACCAAGTAGTGACCTAGCCATACCTCCCCCTGCAGTATTTCATCTAATTATGATTTTGCTAAATTTGGTACGGCACCAAGTAGTGACCAAGCCACACATCCACCTTCAGTATTTCTTCTAATTATGCACCTCATCAGTATTTCGTATAATTATGCATAGAGTAACGAGCATTTGAAGAGTATGCTTGAAGAACAGTGGCATAGACAGAAAAATAAAAAATACTGTGACCTGGACAGAAATGTTGTGTACAGAAAAAAAATAGTAAAAACAGTATAGTGGAAAAATTTGCTTTGTTCTTAGCAATAGATAACCAAATACTTTACTCTGAAATTCCAATCCCGGGCTTCAAACAAACTGTACCTAGTACCTGTTGACTCGAGGGAGAAGACGAATTGGGATTGTTATTTCTACCACGAAAGACCACTCATGCACTCGGTGAGGTGAGCCCAATATGGCTGGCTGCTACAATATGGCTGACACAACTACTGTAGTCCTTGAGGGCATAGGAACGATCTCGTGGTATGTGAGGGTGGCCGCTTGCACGGATCACCGACCGGTCAGGTTGTACTATTGCGTTCGGAATGTACTTGGTATTTGGCGGGGGTTCCCGTACGTTGTGTAACGAACATGTTTGGTGTGGGTGGGGAATTCTGTCTGCTCTTTTGCTGTACGGCTACAAATAGTATAGTTAGCCACGATTGTAAATTCCACCTTTGAGACGAGAACCCTTCTATCAAGGAAACGTCCGTTTTCCATTCTTCCAGGGTTCTGCCTTCACATCTTATCGATTCTGCGGATCTGAGGGTGTTCCGGACTGAGGAGGGTATCGGATATTCCTCTGGGTGCTGCAAGCACAGCCGCTACTGGGCCTTGAAGGGGAAATATCCTTTTAATTACTTTTTGGCTCAATGTCACCTCTGACGTTTCGCCGTCGACCACTTGAGTTGTGAAGGTTTTTAATTTACTCAATTATTGTGCGGTGGCTGCTGATTAAATTAGTTCACTTATAACCTTCACTGAACAACTTTTAAACCTTGGATTCCCACTTCACCTGCAGAGTTTGGCGGGGACGTAGTCAAACTAGGTAGGAAATAACTGCGTTGATTGCGGAGGGAGGGGGTGTTGCGGGGAGGGGATAAAGGTCTTTTGATCACGCGAAAAGCTCGGACTCCCCCTCCCACCCCTCGATCCAGCTTGTTATGGCGTCTTTTCATTTGACCAACTCAGGTGGATCGAATTAGTAATCCCATCCTATGCCATCCCCTTCTTCCCCGAGATTTACCCTGGAACAACCTCAGGAGTTACTATACATTCAAACTTAGATGGATTACCTTGGCAAAGAGAAGGCAAGTTCAAAGGGAGCTCCGTTACCTCACTATCCCTTGCACACACCATCGCTACATCCGCTTACACTTTCAGGCCAAAGAACTTGTGAGGGAGTTAAATCCGCTGTAATCCACTCACAGCAACATGTTATATCAGTGGACCTCCAATGGTTTCTTATCCCCCTCATCGCTGCGACCACCTCATAATGGATTACTGGATGTAATTGCTCACTTCCACCCTAGGCATCTTGACGAATCAATTAGCGCTATCACCTACCAATATCAAGATCAAACGAGCTGAAAACCAGGGTCTTGCCTATAATTAATAGTCTTTAAACTGCAAACAATCCTTGCGAAGAACCCTCTGCAGTTACAGCGCCGTTGGAAAGGCTGATTATAATCTTAAAAAAAGATGGACTGCTAGGAAGCGCGCAAATGCCAAAATGGAGGTTTTGTAAGTCTGGTCAGCCAACACATGATGGCATTTTTGATGTATTTTGGTTTATTCGAGATTGGTTCTAGATTTGGTTTAGCTCGAAAATTCAATAAAAGAACTTCAGGATTTTTTGAGACCACCCGGAGCATTTACGTCCAGCCGTTCTTTCACAGTAACCCTTCCTTTGCATTTCGTGGAAGAGCCGTAGGCGCGTGGCTCGAAGTGCAGAGCCGTGATCATTCGCGGCTCGTGAGCCCAGCTCTCCAAGAGCTCCTCGTGTGAAAGCTCCATTGCACTCAATGCATTTCAGTCTCACGCGCCTTCCGCCTGTTCGCGAGCGCGAGCCGTGCGGCTCCCCGTGTGAAAGGGACCTAAGGCCCTGAAATTTGCACCGAAAAGCTTCGTAAACATGATCGTGAATGAAACAGTATACATCCAGCCCAAATATCATTGCTAGGGAACACCTGATTATAATCACGCATCCAGTATGAAATCGAGTTGGTTGTTCCATGATAACTATATTTCATTTGAAGAATGATGGTAGTTTTGGATTTGTTTATAGGTAACCTGAACAAACGTTATCCTTCATGAATAACAAAAAATAATTAATGGTAGAACTATTGAATCCACCGTATATTTATGAAATGTAATTGCCCGGCTGCCTGCAGTACTCGATATAAGGCTTTCTTGGGGGGAGCGGCGTTTATTTGACCACAGACAACAGTGATCTACGCAGGGCCATCTATCTACACAGGTAAATAATAAACCGTTGTGTAATAATTTGCAGCATATCTAAATTTGTACCAACATTTCAAGTTATTTGCCGGATCGCCGTAGCCTGCCAAATCTGTAATTGTTACGATTATCGCGCAACATTTTCATTGAATGCGGACCGCGATTTTGAAATCGTACTTACTCACCTAGTTGATTTTTTGTGTTCGATATATTCTGAGTTTAACTGAAGTCATATTTCTGTTGAAATGTTGTGTAATTTATTCATGAATTACACGCGCATTTCAAAAATTATGAACTTCTTTTCATAGATTATTGTGTAAACACGAAAATAATGCAGAAAATAATGATGCAGATGGATCGTGGGAAGTTTGGCTGACGGATTCTAGTACCTACATTATCATGTGTAAGCCTATGCCGCAGACGGATATGTTGATGGATTGTCGCAACGTATTTCGACTCCATTTATACGAGGAGGCTTGAAATGTCCCATCTGAGTGTAAATGTGTAAATAGCCACATCAGGCTGGCTGTTGTCCGCCCGCCATGGCAGCATCTTGAACTTGTTTGTCGTCTCAGGAGGATCAGAATTTGTTCCGAACAAATCGCTCGGTGCTAATTACCCCTCCACCCTGGGTTGATACAGGGTTGATGGGATTCGAACGGGCGACCTTAACCGCCATCCTACCCTCAGTGACCTTGTGACCTCAGTCACCCACTGTTTTCAATATAACAACAGAGAAACTTATGCCGGAATGAAGGCAACAAAACGTATTGATCATAATTCCACTCTTCACGCTCGAAATAATACATGACGTCTGCTTTCTCTGTTGTCTTTTGGGAAGGTCTGTGGATGTTGTACACGGTTGACTGACGTGACATTCATTCCGGACCGTCATAATAGCCCTCGAGATCAGGTCAAAGGGTGGCAAGGGCGGAAAGTTTGATTCGGAACGATGGGAAAGTGGAAAGTTTTAAGTGGTGAAAACGACGTCGATGGGGGAAGGTTCAGAACCTCTGAGTACTACTTCCTTCCAACGAGGCTTCCCCAACAGGACACCCGTGAGTACGTTTCCAAGAGGGTATGAGTAGGTCTGTCTTACTTTTGTTCTCTTCTACTCCCGCAGTCAAAGCAAACTTGAGAAGACCCAATCTCAGGGAACTAGCTCCCTCTCATGGTTGATCAATAAGTTCTCGAGCCGCGTTGAGTTCATCCTAACCCTCTTACCGACTCACCTGTCAGCATTCTCGCGTCCTCCGTTGCTATGAACATCAAAAATGGAACGTAGTTTCCAATTCCCACTCACACATTGTTGTCCCTACAGAATTGAAATCTGCGTACCGTGGGCCGTATTTCAAACATTCCTTCGAGTTCTACATTGTACTGGCTGGGAATCCAATTGGCGTCCTCAGGAAATACTCGTAAATGCTACAGGATACTTAGATTTTTTTTAATAATTGCGCTACTTACATACATTACATAAATACATTCATATTTTTGATAGGTAGCTAATGGTACTATTAATAACCAGGACGCACTGCCAGGTTGCTTCATAAAATATATTTATAGCTTTAATATAAATCACTTGATTAAGAAAGAGCGTTTTTAAACAAAGTCAATGCTCAGTTATGTAATACGAGTTATGTAATACCACATGAACATGAAAATAATTATTCCAAGTAGGTTTTAGTTGTCCGTTGCCTGCAATCAACACTGTCGGAAACAATACCTGATGCTATGGTGGCTGTGGCTTGAAGCAGGTTATCTCCAAATATGAGGTGTATTCACTGATTGACTTCATGAATTATTAGTCCCACGTTATTAGTGAGATGAGGGAGGTAAGATGACCTCTTCTGCTGGTAATCATTTATAATGGAAGACCGGTTTCGGTTTTTTAAACCATCTTCAGTTCCAAACGTGGGCCTCAAAGAAAAACTTCCAAATTTCACGCATGAAACAGAAGACGGTTAAAAAAAACGAAACCGATCTTCCCTAATAAACAATTACTTATCAGCAGAAAAGTTAATAGGTCTTCAACTTCCCTCCCTCACCTCATTAAGATGCTTCTGCACAATAGGCCCACCATCCATTCAGTCCACGTTATTAGGGTGCTCAAGATCAGTTATGGATATTCTGGCAAGGAGGTATATTATCTCAGAGCTACAGTGGATAATTTTTCAAACATTTTTTATTGTTAGGTATAGGAACTAGTTACTGACTACTTTGGCTGGGAGTGGTACACGTTGAGTCACCTTAGGATTATTTTCAGGAAAGGATTCTGACCAACTTCAACTTTGTCGACGTTGAGACTTTGAGACCGTACTTGAAAAATTACGTTTGCAAAGAACAGGTAAAAGATGGGTTGTGTACCTGTTGTACCGTGATATCATAAAAGTTGACTTAGACAATCAGTTGTTCTGGCGTTTCCCGCCTCTAAGGCTTCTGTTTTGTTAGATATAACTTTTCCCCGTCAATTCATACTTTCCTGTTTTCAAATTAAAAGTTCGCAAATTCCACATTAATTGTAAATGCTATATATGACCTTACCTGCCCTAGAGGACATTAGAGGCCCCCGAAGACAGGCGGTCCCAGAAGTCACTACCTAGGTATGTAATAAAGGAGAACTCTCCTGGCTTACAGGAAAACTAACTCAGTATAAAACTCAGCAGAAATCTAGCTGCTCACTGTACTACTGTACACATATTAGTTGAAATCCAGGGACGGATTTAGAAAACTCCCAAACAGATTTGAACAGACGAAAATTCAGTTACCGACTTACTAATCATGGATCCATTGCAATGACTTATTTTGTCCAAATAGTTCACTATAATCAGAGCAGTAGAAGGCTGTCAATTCCTCCTAGATTCCCGAAAACATCTGAGCGGAATCGAGTTGACATTCATCGGAACGGACAAAGGGGGGTGAGAGCTGAGAGACAGTTTCACGATAAGTCACACAATAAAACCGAGCATGTATCGTCTGACTATCTGCAGACCAGCAGCATTCAGGAGCCAGATTTCCAATAGAGGATCTAACATTTCTGGAAGATCACCGTGGTTGGCCCCCAAACCTTCATGGACTAGTTAATCATTGTTTTGGACACAACAGTTATCAAACCAAGACGTAGGTAGTTTGTCTTGGATTAATTGGATCATCGCATAACGTGGTCGAAAATTTGATAATAATTTCACGAGGGCCTAGGTGTTCATAATAATCAAACCGATCAAGTCAACCCACGAACGTTGTCCAAGTATTCAAATCTCAACACTTTTGATGGCCTTCTGTACATTTGGAGAAATAACAACCTTTTAAAAAAAGTAAAACTGACATTTTGGCGATGGTTTTAATTTTTCACTCCATTTCCATGGTTAAACCAGCGGAGCTCTTGGACGGATATAAGCAGTATTTTTTCATGATAAGCATATCGTCAGCAATTCTTACTGAATGGGTGGTGATCGGAATAATCCCAATTCTTGCGTGCTGCCGGTTCAGAAGTGTTCTTTGCCAATCTGCTTGAAAATCTTCTGATAGTTGATATTGCCCGACGACCTCGACCGCCATTACCTCTCGAATTCATACCACGGAGCAGAAGTTTCTCACCTTAATTCGTAATTTACAATAATTTTAAATGTTCATAATAATAATATTATGTACATTTAATTGAATTTGTTTGTGTGTATTAGGTACCGAACCGTAGTTGCATAGGAATGTTTATGGGACCGTAAAGAACATCAACTCCACCGATCGCTACGACTCGGGAACTTATGCAGACAACTTGAACATCGGGGTTTCCGTTCTTTCCTCGTTACCTGTATAATAAATCATCTTTCTGTCAGGAGTTTTGTATAGAAGGAGCGAGCGGGGGCGGGGTACGCAGTCACGTTTTACGACCGTCACGAATTCTCGTTCGAATCCTCGCTCTTTCGCCAACAGCTTTTCACTGTTTTCTCTTTATACCGTCGCCGATAGAGGTTTACCCGATTGGGAGGGGAGGGGGGGGGGGGGGATTTTAGCTAGGTAATTTATTATTTTTCGATCGTACTTTAACAAAGAACACGTATTTCTGTACGAACTAAATCACTCGCGACGAAATCGTGGAAACCCATTTCAAAGAAAAACGGAGTTATTGAAAAATAGTCTATTTCCACTAATACACAAAAAACGCAAAAAACACTGTTATACCGGTTTCGGTGATCAAACCATCGTCAGTAATTATTCGTCAGTTATTGTGTGTTACTGACGATGGTTTGATCACCGAAACCGGTATAACAGTGTTTTTTGCGTTTTTTGTGTATTAGTGGAAATAGACTATTTTTCAATAACTCCGTTTTTCTTTTACGTATTTCTGTCATAATTTTACAATCTGTCGTTGAAGCAACTCGTTAATTTGTACAGTAACTGTTCAGTTCAACACCCAGATCAAGAAGACATTTTTTTGTACTTTCAAATTAAGGAGTGGCCGTTACAATACGCCGTTTTACCCGGGCACGAAAGGCTAATTATTGGAAATCGAAGGAAAACCCAATAATATATTCATATTAATGGAATCGTAACTATCTGTCTGACTGAACATTGATCTCAACAACAAAATTTCGTCGTTCTATCAATCTGTGTGCTCGGCACCATTATTTCTATCTCGTTTATCCTTCTTGTCTGTATGAGTGTGACAATATGGGGAGGTTCAATGCGATCCATTCAACTGCTTCTCTTCAGCAGTGACAATTGGATTCAGTACCTAATTATTGAAGAAGTATCCAGTCCGTGCATCCATGGATTTCTTCCATTTCTTCAAAATCCCCGTAGATATCCCAAAATACCCATTCGCAACATTTTGGGAAAACGTAGATGTTCAATTTTAAATGAAAACCGAAGCGTTTAGAGAGAACGAACCGGTAGGAAGTTTCTAAGAAGAAGAACCTTAAGTGTTCTTCCAACACCTAAGGATGAGTGGGAGTAGATGTTGGCTGGAGTAATCGTGAACCTCTCCTAGTAGGTATCAGTGTTTTTTTTTATTTTTCGACATTCCCCTGAATTTCAAAATTTTAAGGTTGAAGTTACCCTCTTAGGTCGAACATTAATCTATTTTCAGATTTGCATCAGAAGAAAAAAAAATCAGGTGACCCAGAGGTTTTTTGGACTATTTCATTACGACAGTATACCGATAAAACTTCGTCAGTACGAATTTTCCTGAAATTGAGGAAAATTGTTAGTTTTAAGGATAAAACTGATGATCCACTCTGAGAAATCCCTGTTTAACTGGATGAGTCGTTTCTTTTCTCTGTGAGATTTTAAACATCGATTGTACAAGCTACAGCAGTAGTATCACATTACTAAGGAGATTAACCTTGCTCCTGTAAATTTCCATTTTGGAAGTTACGTTCTGTTAAGTGTATACTCGCTGTCGATCAATTTGTGCTAAGGTCCTAACGTTGGGGAGTCCAATGAAATTCACCAAGAGTTTTATTAAAAGGTTAATTATTTAAACCTGTATGAATGCCCCTCCTGCGAAGATCAGAACTTTCTGTGGTCAGTACCTACTTCTGTGCTCCCCCCAAAAAATCCCTAAATCGAATACTGGAGCCAGCCGGGCGATTACTGTTTCATAGCTATGCGGGGGGTTCAAGAATTCTATCATTTTTTTCTGTCATTAATTTATTGTTGTTAATCATGTTCAAGTTAGAAAAGTACTACTTATCAACAAAATCCAAAATATCCATAGTTCTTCAGATGAAGTAGTATCACGGAACAACCAATTCGATTTCATGCAGCCATCCGTGATTATAATGTTAACTAGCAGTGATATCTGTGCTGGATGTATACCGTTTTATTCACGATCATGTTGACTAAGATATTCTGTGCAAACTTCGGGCCTTACTGTGAACGAACGGCTGGACGTACAATGCTCCGGATGGTCTCCGGAAATTCCCAAGTTCGCGATCAATTTAGAAATGTAAAGAAATTCGAGATAACGGTGTCCTGGAAAATTCAACTCCTATTTTTCACCCCTAGAGATGACTGACAGTAACGCCGAGCTTCGCGGACTAAGTCAACTTCAAGTGGGACCCACATCCCAAATTTCATTAATTTTCGTTGATGGTAGCTGAGGAAAGTGCAAAGTACGGCGAACGGATAGAATTTTTTTTTAAATTCCATTTTCGGATTCCATTTACCTTTTTTCGTGGTCGATTCCAAAGGTTCATTTTTGAAAATAATAAACCAAAATTATTTTTAATAGAGCTTGTTAACTTCCAGTACTAACGATAAAATATCCTAAAATGAAATTTATAGCTGCTGAACGGCTAGTTGGTTATAGCTGGTAAACTTCTATTATTTTCAGTTGCTCCATCAATAAGGGTCCCCAACCAGCTGCTAGGCGCTCCGCTGGGAACAGATGTGACGTTAGTTTGCTACGTCGAAGCTTTCCCCAACACCATCAACTACTGGGTTAAAAACGGAGGCGAAATGCTGCTTGATGGGTAAGTCCTATAACAGTATTACAGTAAAATTATTTTATAATTGAAGGTAAAGAAAATGAACTTCCTTTGGTGTGTGTCGTTCTCATTCTTTTCGGAATATAGCATGTCAAATGTCCGCTGTAATTGCAGTTGGTAATGTGCATGAACAAATTCTTAGTAATAAAATGTAATAAAATAATAAAATACTTCTACAGGAATTTCAGGAATAAAATACTAAAATACTTCTATAGGAATTTTAGTACCTAATAAAATACTATAATTCTTCTGTCGGTCTTGTCTCTGGTTCTGTATCTGATAATTTCGATGAAGTGGGGTGGGAGGGAAGGTAACTCTAGAGGCCGTAACTACTGGAGCAAAAACAAAGCCTAAGTCGGATACGTCCTCGGCTCCGGCAGGGGAGACGAACGTGTAGACTGGTACTAACGTTATACACAGATGCAACACTGCCCACCCACTTGGCGGGCGGTTTTGGAATTCTCGGCTTTAAAGTGTATCATTCGAGCAACTGAAAAATTACGCCATTTACTGTAAAAAATATTCTCACACTGGTAGCAGTTTGTGTGACAAACCTGACTAATAATATATGTACAACACGCTTCATGTACTTTTTCTAGGATTTTCCCCCTCCTTTGTATTTTATTTCCTGTGATTTTCTATCCAGCACAATTTGTATAAATGAATATGTCTCGGGCAGATGTACATTGTTAATATTGACACAATCTTATTGGTAGCTTTTTCTACCTTCTTCTTCTTTAGAATTTAATCATTTCGAGGATTGGTTGGCAGCAGCTCTCTATTTTGTGCCAGTCTCTACAGTTCGGTGTAGTTACCTATGAAATCAGGTGTCAGTAATGGTGTGGAGTATGGAAAACGTGGTTTTCCTCCTCCCGTTTCGCCTTCGACCATTCCCTCAAGGAGCATTGTTATTATTAGGTCATTGTGTCGCTGCAGGTGGCCAACCCAAGAGGTCCTTCTTTTTTGCAGCGTTTCCCTCCATCTTTTTCTGCTTCCTCCCCCCATTCTTTGCAGCACTTCCTCATTTGTTGCTTTGTCCACCCAGGGCATTTTCAACATTCAGAAATTAAAATAATCCCAAGCTTCCGAGTAGCGAAGAACGTGGGACAAGAAATTCAAGAGAAGGCTGAAGAAAAAATAATATTTGAGTATAAAAAATTAAATGTTATCGCTTGTGCCCACGTAGTATGATATTGTTCATCCGAACGAAAAGGTCAACGTTTGATGGACGCATAGAAAAAAGTCAGAGGAAGGATTTTATCGATCGAATGTCATCGGGCTTGAAGTCCTTCACAATTTTCAGCGGAAGCAAAAACTTTTCTTACTCAAACGGATAATAACGTATTTTTTTGTGCTCACACCTTCCACCAAAACAGTTTTACAGCTCCTGATTTTTTTCTTTCTCCTTTTCTTCTTTCTTTGTAGGGACGCCTCTCAAGAGCTTCTACATGAGGTTTTGAATTATGTCAGATTTCATTGCTCCTTTTAGCAAGTTTTCGAGGAAAATACGTAATGGGCCCAAAATTTTCAGTACACGAATTATCTGTTGAATATTTTTGCGTTTCAAAGCATGTCTGGATTTTCATATTAGGTTTATGTACGAGTATCATTCCAGAAGGTTAACTGACTTCGGCTACGAAACAAAAACGCTGCAAATTATTACACAACAAGTATTTACGTATAGGCGCCCCTTCTGGGTAGATCATTGTTTTCTGTGATCAATACCCTCGTGCTCCTCCCAGGAAAGCCCTAAATCGAGTAGGTACTGGAGCCGGCTGGGCAATTAGAGTTTCATAATATCTGGTGGATTCAAGGATTCTAAGTATCGTTAATTTTTTTTTTTTTTGAATTGATGAAAGATTACGTTAGTTCAAGTTATAAACGTAGGGACCTATCAACAAATCCAAAATTACCATCGTTCTTCAAGTGAAATAAATCAAGGAACAAACAACTAGATTTCATGCATGATTATAATCAGGTGTTCCCTTGCAATGATATCTGGGATGGATGTATACCTTTTGATTCACGATCATGTTGACGAAGCTTTTGTAATTACCCAGCCGGCTCCAATCCTCAATGTAGGGCTTTCCTGGGGAGAGCGCGGGGGTAGGTAATAGGTATTCACCACAGAATCTATCTACGCAAAGGGGCATCTACACAGGTAAATAATAAACCGTTGTGGAATAATTTGCTGTTTTTTATTCCATTTTCTGATACTATATACTTACCTTGAAACGGGAACCATCAACATTTGTTGTGTGTGTGGTGGGGGGGGGGGGGGGGTACAAACCTTTCTGCATGCTCGATTTTAGAGGTTCATTATTGAAAATAATTATTGAAAATACTGAACCAAAATTCGAAATTTCGCTAGAATCAAATTTGATTTTTTCGGACCTAAAATCGGTAAAAATGGCTAACAGTTTCTATAGTCACCATAAGTGGTAAAAAATGGTGAAAAAGTTCCGCCATTATTTTTGTAATGGCAAAGAAAAGGGTCAGTTTTTGAAGGTCGGGAGACTAAAAAAGTCGTATTACACAAATCGCACATAAATATGATTATGCTGCATGTTGGTCAGTTTTTAATGATGTTTACTTACCTATTTATTAGGAAAAGGGCGCTTTTCTCTCATGATATCCCCGATATCAGTGCTATAATCCTACCCCCCACTTCTGTCCGGTTTAAAGAGGTAGTATAACCTCATTTTATCTACACATCTCCCAAGAGACTTTTTCTTCCCTTCATCCCTTTTCCCACTCCCAACCCTACACTAATTTCACCCAACCCCGCAAACAACCCTCGTCCCCTCGATAAGCCCTCTTTCGGATATCCTATCACACGACTCATTGAGCAAACGTTCCAAATTAAGGGGAATGCCCTTTACGGAGGATGATAAACCGATATGGATTATTTTGATACATTTTTCGGGATGAGCACTGTTCCTAAAGTTACAGTGTGCAGAGCCCCTATCCAGAGCCTACGGTATACAGAGTGCCCCAGGAATAGACAGCCAAACTCTGAATCGGTTCCACAACAAATTACGAACAGAAGGAAGATTATTGAAATCTGTTAACTCTCCATTTTTTAGACCCTTTTTTCCTCGAAAAACTGCTAATATTTATTATTTATTTTTAATAATGTACATGATTTTCCCAGTTCATGATTAATCCAGTACATGGGGTTTCTAGCACAAGATAACATACTTGCGAGTTTACTAGTTGATGTTGGTTGATAATACTTTCGACTAGGTATTTAACTAGGTAATAAATTATAACTAGATGAAATAACCTAAAACAACAATAGCAGTCATCAGTAAGTATCACAGGGTATTATCTCTGACTTGATCTCTAAAATACCTACTTAAATGACACATGTACAAACAAGGACTTTAAGGCCGTAAGCTTAACACGACTCAAAAAAGGTATCATAGAGCAAAACAATCAGCAAAAGGATGTCATTCAATTAGCCAGAATGCTCCTAGTTCGCATGTCTCCTTCATAAAGTAAAATTTTTTCCTTATTAGGTATGAGGAAATTTCCGGCGACAAGCTCCTCCAAAACCGCTCCACAGACCTACGTACACTTTCACCTCGCTCCAGCCCTCTTACCGTACAAGCCGTAAGAAGTTGGAAGTTGATAACCAGTTGCCACATATCCATTATCTTGTATACCCAGTATCTTGTTTCCCTTTCTCCTTTCTTCCCCCGTTGCCCTTTCCATTCTTCCATTCCATCCCGGTTTTCCGATTTTCACATTCAAGATTCAAGTCATCTTGAAATGTGACACAAGAATAAAAAAGTTTTACTTTCATCTGTAACCTGTCGTTTCATTCACAGTATTAAAGTCAGTCTTAATTATATTGATAACAACTACCCTTGGCATGCTCCTCACGTTTCGTCCTATTTTTATGACTAAAGTTGGGCGTGAGCGGATACCTACAGGTATTAGGTAGGCAGACGAAAAAAGGCAGGAAGATGAACGAGAAGAATTATTCGGTTATGTACACAACTTGGTTGTTTCTAAAAACTGAATTTCGTTATCTATCCATGTCTGTAGTAGGTCTAGTACAATTTCGTTGAAAATTTTCGAATGTTATCATTCAATTTCGCGTGAAGGAATACGTAAAAATTCGACACCCAACTCCTCAAAGTGTTAGGTACCTGCAATAAATCGGTAGGCCATAGATTTCACTTAGGAAGAAACCACTTTTGAGACAGCTCCTTCCGACCAAAATAAAATGTTAATACCTACCGTCGGAATGCTAGTGTTATCGAGATGCTTCTCCATAGACCCACCTCATTTTCCGTAAGAATTTATTTGAAAAACATTGAAAAATATTGTTTGAATAACGTGCAGGTTGATGATGTTGAACATGTTGTCACGTTGATCAGAAACTCATCGTAAACGCATTGAATCTGATTTCAGATCCTAATAGAAGCCATTTTGAATTTATTTTGAATTTTGAGGATTTTGAATTTGAAGCATGATGTATTTTTTCGGTTGAAATTTTACATATTTACAGTGGATGGTATTGCAAATTGTTGTTTTATGAAACATGCCTCAGGTTTGATTTTGATCGTTCGAAGCCGAAGCGTGATAAATTGTAGTAACGATCAGTACAAAAATTGGCGTATCGACTTTCCTTAAGCATTACAACAACAATAACTAATTATCCAATAATTATTCCACGCAAAGTTCCACAAGTTAGTTAGTTAGTACCTCTATTGTTCCAAACCGCTCGTAGTTTTCCCCCTAATATTCAACTTGACTCCTACGTCCTCTGGTTTGCTTCACTGTGCGCTGCGAATGATTCATTTGCAACAACACGAAGTTATCAACACGAAATTACACTCAGCTATCGAGGGCTTGTTCATCTTGTCGTTGAGAAGTTTTAATCAGCCGATCGATCCGTCGAGTTGTTGAGGGTTGTTTAACTTTTCAAGTTCACGAGCTGTTCCAACCGACTCACGGAACAGCGAACCCGATACTACAGAACCGCCAACTAAGTCAACCTGTCATCTGTTTATATAAGTAAAGACGTATGTAGGTGTATTGTTAGAAGTCGCTGTTAGCTACTCAGTACGTTGTTCAAAATAAACCATTTTAGTTTGTTTCGAAATCCCATCAAAAGCTCTCGTTACATTCAAGGAATACTTTAGGTAAAGTAATGAATAGCGACCGTTGTAGCAAGTTAATCATAAAGCGAATATGCCATATCTAGAGCATTAAATGGAATTAGTACTTGGATTTCTCCTCATGATTTATTGTTGCTGCTTATAATTTATACGCTCATAACATTTTCGTACGCGTAAACGAAAGTTACAGTCCGATTTAAGTGGAACTCATATGGAAGGAACTAACAGAATTCGAAATTTCAACTCGTTTTGGTTTATTATTCTCTGAATAATACACCTAGGTATGTATTCGGTTCGGAAAATGTTTTTGGAGCACCACTTCAAAATTGTTTCTTTTACGTTTCAGGGTGCGTAGATTCCAAAAATTCAATGTCCGTCCGCCGTATCATCGATATCTACATTAATCTTCGGTTTAAAAAACATCGTTCTTTCGCACACAGGCTCCATTTGGGCCCTAGTTGTGTCCATCTCGGGAGCCCGATCGGTAAACACCGAGGGGTGCTTCGGGTGAGAAATTGGTGCAAAATTAGGTATTTTTGAGGTTTTTAGTAAACTTGGTGTTGTGAGGTATCGTTTTCCATGTTTTTTAGAGTGAGGAGACCCAATATGAAGTTGATTTTGACCACTGAGTGAAGGATTGAGATTCTCCAAAAATTCAATATTTATAGGTCAAAAACCTGTGAAAATGGCAGTGATCACCAGAAATTTGAATAATAACACAGGAGGTAGTATTAACTCGGATTGTATAATCACTGATCGGAAATGATTTATCAGAAATAGCAACCTAATACTCGAGTTTAAAACCATCAAATTAGCGTTGTGGGTCTCATCTGAGGTCCCACTCATGCCGTGAACCCATGTGACGTTTCAGCGCTTTTACCATTTCTTCGCATATTTTCAAGCATTTGCGTACATACATACTTAACTGTCCAAGTCGGAATCCACGATTTTTCCGGATGGCTATAAATAAGGAATTACCATCAATATAATGATATGATCAATATAATGATGATGATGATTATCATCGATCAATATATTGCATTTGTGTACAAAGGCTTTGGCCGCTTCCTAGGGGACTAGCCTGAAAATTCGAAGCATATGACCCATTTGGACGGTCGTGTTTTAGCGGAACAAACACAAACTGTGACTGCTAGACTGAGTGGGGAGCGTCACGGAGCGACTTTACAGCGAGCATTTGAAAAAATAAATAAATTGAAGGAAAAGTAGAAGAATGAAACACAGAACAACCGAACAGCTAAAATCCCTTACGAGGACCATAAGTTTTGAGAGACTCACCAAATGAACCCTCGGACGGGAGGAAAACCCGCTGACCCGAATAGAATTGCACACGCGTATTTTCCTTGTCTCTCTGTATTTTCGTATTTTTTTTTTTTTTTCCTCTACTGCCTGTTACGTTGGGAAGAATAAAAATATAAAAGCTTTTACGATGCGGTGATCCGAGTTCATTCAAACGACTAGCGCGGTGTGCCAACACTTATTGGACCCTTCTGAAATGTACAGCGCGGAACAATGGGCCAAAATAAATCTCGAGTTTTTTCGACAGGGTGGTGTCACAGGGCTTGTGTTTCGTCTTACGTGGGTGGCTGCTTTGAGCCATAAGATTACTTTTGCAACGACCACAAAAGTTTTAGAACCTACCTACCGCAACAGTGTTATTACTAGGGATTGGAATTATATGCACAAAATTTGGCCAAAATATGCACTCGAAATGGGCAAAATATGCACCCCAAGCAAAATTACGTTTAAAAAAATTTAAATATTTCTAAAATGTAGGTACACACCTTTTTTTTCTCGACTATGCAATATTTACATTTATACAAAAAGTCACTCGCTATCACAATATAGCACTGGATCACAAATGATTTTTCCAAATTTTCAACCGTAAATCTCCTACGGTTGTCGCTGAGGAGACATTTTAAGGCAGAAAACGACCTCCCGTCATCACAGGACACGATGGGTAAAAATTTCAATGCTGACAAAATATGCACTCGAAATGGGCAAAATATGCACCCCTCTCAAAATTGTTGATACCTTCAGTAAAAAATGCCATCCGGGATTTCGGTGGAGGACAGAATCCAGCTTCTTCCTTAATGCCTCGCCTGCTTCCCCTGGCCAGTTAGCGCTTTCCTGTTGTACCTTCTGAACTGCCTACCAGGTACACGGTGAATGGTCTAAGAATATCCGTGAGCCCTTTTCAGAAACACATATCTCGGAGGATTTGGCGATTGGAATGTCGAAAAATAGGGAAATTCCCCAATTTCGATTAAAAATGCAGAAAGATACACAAAGCGGCCAAAATATGCAAAAATCTCCGAAATCGAACAAAATGTGCAAAATATGCTATTCAAATTTCACTTTAACACACGATAAACGCTTCAGATACCCTCAGAACAGAAAAGTAGAACAATATGTACACGATAAAAACACACATATGCAAATTCCAGTGCCTAGTTATTACTTACCAGCAAATATTCGAAATTGACTTTTCTTTGGACCCAGAGAGATGTTATTTCTAGTCTCATCGGTTTAACCTTATATATACACTAGTTCATTCGTCTGTACGCTTATCTTAGTCTAAAGTAGGACTTGGGGGGTTCAATTAATAACATTTCCTGTAGGTATTTCTGTGTAAAGATTACATTAGGTACAACTAATTACGTTGGTCCAATAATTTCCTGTCACCTAGCTATTCATCTTACTAGGCATACTAGGTATAGCTGCAACTAGACATGCTAGGTTTAGCTGGATATCTAGATATCTGTTGAATCCTCCGTTACTTGGTGGTTGGAATTGGGACGGCCATTGTGGTCCTTCGGTTCGAATCCCAATGCCCCTCGTCCCAACCTACGAAATGGCTGTTTACTCAACACCACTAGTCAGAACCAAAATACTCAAAAATATTCTCGCCACGTAAAACTTCCCTGGTAGGCCCCGTCGGATAAATGGAGGGTCTCATTTTGATGTATGGCCCACATGTTGCCCGAGTCTTCTTCAGGACGGGATTTTATCAGCTATATTGTTCACGCTGTATGTTGGAGAAATATCGTCTCGCAATTCCAGATAGCGTCCGAATTTTACAATATACCAGTGATGTTGTGCCTGTATGTGGCTCGAGAAGACTAGCGAACTTCAATCTTCGACAAGCATATGAGGTTGTAGAAAAATGGTATGTAGATAACGTTCTTACCATTTCGATCTCAAAGTCACTGGGTTTGTGGATATTCACGTCAAACGCAGATCGCCCATTGCAGAGGAGGTTCGACTTGGAAATGTGACATTCAAGGTTGAGGAAAAGCAAAACTCCTAGGAATGCACATAGCCACATAATTAATCATGGAAACCGTACATAATTAACTGCCCAGAAAAAAAATCTCAATTTACTGCGTATTTACAAAACGCTGAAATTATTACACAGTGGTTTATTGTTGACCTGTATAGCAAGTGCCGATTCTGCGTAGATCACTGTTTTCTGTGTTCAGTGCCCTTACTAACCACCACTACTTACAAAACCCTCGTGGTTCCCCCAGAAAACCCCTAAATCGAGTTCTGAAGTCGGCTGGGAAATAAAAGTTTCAAAAATATGAGGTGAACTTAAGAATTCTATCATTAATTGTTTTTGTTATTCATGAGATGTAGGTGATTTTTAAAAGTCGAAAAAATGTTGCACTCCGTTGTCGGATTCTACATACCTTGGAACGGAAACGGTCAAATTTTGAGGGTGGTTAATTTTTTTTTCGTGCTCGATTATTATTTAAAATAATAAACCAAAATGGGGCTCAACACCCCCTTTTCGGGCCTCCAGCCTGCGAAAGGTATAACCCAGTCCGAAGGAGTTGTGGTGCAACATCGCTGGAACCAACAACAAGGGCCACTGTAAATTTATGATTCCGAAAATAAACCTACTAGTTCTCATTCGGACCACGAAATCTTTGACTGCGGGGCTGTTGCACAACGGGCAATTTGAACTGTTGCAGCCAAACATTTTAGAAAAAAATCCTTCAGGCCAACCTAGTCAACAGAGAACTGTGCCTTAGTAAAGGGTTGGTATTACATTGCTAGGACAAAAGATCACCGCTGATGGCAAAATAAGACCAAGAGGCTGCAGCAAACCGCTGTGCAAACCGCTTTCCGTGATGGTTGTAACCTAACCTACGTGGTAGGAGATATGGATAGTAGAATAACGAACTTCACGTTGTTTTAGATGTTGAACCCTCAACGTTTGTTAAAACATCGATCGCAGTTTCCGAATCTCAACGATACAGTGTCGAAGAATTCAGAAAAAAATCGGTATTTCCACCCTCGGAGCTTTCCCTTCGTCGGGTTTTATTGTAGTTTATTGTCAAGAGCCTGGAACCGAGGGAGTTCAGTTAACTGACAGGGATAAACGATAGATTCTCGTTTGAGAGGAGCGAGCAGACGGGATGACGGCTGCTATTGTAACAGTGGCAACTGCTATAGAAGTTAGCTCGGGAACGTGGATAAAGTTTAGCTAGAAACAGCATCAAGAGAACGGAAGCCTTCGAATAGGGAGACAAGCTGGATGGGTGGGGGGGGGGGGGGGTTGTGGCAGTAAATAGACCGATCTGCCAGGAGAGTATGCATTAGGTGAGGCTCGCTTCTGTTGAGATCCAAGTCCGAACGTACACATAGCACTGCTTGGTATTAGCATACAAAGTGTACTCAGTACAATAAACAACCCCGCAACGCCTGGCAGTTCCCTTTTACCCCCCTAGTCTTAAGTGAATTTTAAATAAAGGAGACAATGTCCGTGAGGATTCAACAAAAGTAAGTGCCGCTGTGTTGTCCCTCTCGGGAGATCTTTTTCACTCGAAGGATTTCTATACAAACCGTTCGAGTCCCGAACAAGAGAACCAGCAAACTGAAACTGGGGGCACTACCCATAAAATACTCTTCGCGGTCTCTCCACAGGTCTACTTCGGAATTCACACTTTGAATACATTTAACTACATAAAACGCCAGAATTTTTTAATACCAAGTAAGGTTGTTTCAACTTGCGAAATGGAGGTATTACCATACTTTTATACTACTACAGAATCTCCTGTCCGCATTTTCTGGTCCGTGATTCAGGGTACTGTACTGTGTCATGCAAATGAAGAATCAGTTACACCAGGATACTTGTGGAGTTCGACCAAATCATAACACTACACTCAATAAAATCAAATGGTTAACGTTTAAACACAGACCTAAACCATGGCTATTGTTATTAAAATAATGACATTTATGATGAAAAAATTGGATGTAATGTTGTCTCACATCTTTTAGTTCAGTTCCTTAAGGAAAGTAGGTACTCGTACGTAACCTTTTCTGATGCCTACAAAAGTTATAACCGTTGTTGTTGAAGGTTTCGATTCCAAGTAACAGTTGTATCTTAAGCGCACGGACACCTCACATTAGTCGTATTGTTCAGTAAAAGAATTATTATTTAATATTTTCCATATTATTTGATATTTTCCATCTTGTTTTCTCCGATATCGAGTCCATGTCTGGTGTTGGAGTGGAACCGGAACTACCAGAAAGCAGCGGATTTCAATGCATATCAGTAGCGTCAATATTCGTCTAAAAGTCTATGAAACATCGGACGAATTGGGTATGACGCATTGCCAGATACAGACAGCAAACGTATATGTTTTGCTTATTACACTATCCGTGTGTATTCACCTATTATATTTTGAACTAAATCACTCGCGATGAAATCTTGGAAACCCATCTCAAAAAATTCCTAATGACCTGTTTGAATCCTAGCCCCATTTTTTCCTTATTTTATATTTGAATCGGTCGGATTTCCGACAAAACTCCATGCCAACATTCGACTCAGCGAGTCGAGCGCATTATGATGACATAGCGGTGGTGAAGGGACCATTATCAGGTGCAGCTTGAAATCGCGTATAAACCCTAGACACCGGAGAATTGGAAAGTAACTCTACGCCAATACGTTCAACTGACGAGACTCCGCACGGAAGGTGTCAAACAATAAATTATAGGCGAACGATGACATACATAGTATACTATACGAACTAGCCAACAACCAGCTTTGCACGGAGTATGATATTCTGGAGGAAATGGAGCACATCAAAGTTGACTGCAGTAAATTCACTGAGTAGCGGGAAATACTGTTTGCAGAAACGCTTTAAGCATCCAGTAGATCTACAGCAGGTGTGCGACTGAGCTTTAAATGCTGTATTTTATTATTGGGTGGATTGGGTGAGTAATTATAGGCATTACATACCGATGGAATACCTTACTACTTACCATTTTACGTCGGCTGAGTGGAAAAAGTGATCAAGTCGATTTTTTTTGCGAAATCGATTTTGGTACCGTCGGGTTCTTCAAGGACTCATCTACACGACAGTATAGTTTACCCCTCGATTAGGGCACTGTTAACGGACCGAAAGAAGGGTAAAATTCTGAAAAATTCGCGAATTTAGGGATTTTTTTCAATTTCCTGGTAAAAGTGATTAAATACCACCATGATCATATTTACCAGTAAACCCACTGGCATAATGATCAAGTACCACATAATAACTTTTACCAGCACGGATGGCCAGTTTCTGTGAGTGATTTGGGGGTAGAAATGATCAAGTACCACATGATCACTTTTGTCTTTCCAAATTTTCGGATTCAAGTGTCGCGTCTTACTGTTGAAAGTGATCAGCTCCATTTTTACTAGAATAATTATTATAGCGTACCGTTCGTTTTCATTAGCTCAGGCGTCGTTGGTATGACGAAGTGAATGCCAACCAGCAGCCGTTTGCGTGGCTCAGGATTCTCGAATGCTTCCACTGTTTACCTCTTCCAGTCTTTTTATTGTGAATTTTGGTTTATTATTTTCAATAATGAACCATTGGAATCGAGCATGAAAAAAAAATTCTTACCCCCCCTCAAAATTTGATGGTTTACGTTTCAAGGTATGTAGAATCCAAAACTGCAATAAAAAAACGCTGCAAATCCCTGCACAACGGTTTATTATTTTGTATAGAATACCCTTCTGTTACAGATCACAGCTCTATGTATAGATAACCCGTCTATATAATATAATATGTACTATTCTATGCATATTATGTAGATCGCAGACCCTCCGTAGGTTAGTACCTAACCCCGTACTCGTTACTAGGTACCTACCTAAATCACGAGTTAAATGTTGCTAAAATAATTCTGCCGATGACAAACAGTACCTAACAAAAAGAAACACACATAATGAAGTTCTGAAAAGAAATTGTTGATGGGGAGTGAAAAAAGTTGCAAAAGTACCTACCAACAAACTCCACCCCCTTCTACGTAGATGGTATAATGAACCGTTGTGTAATAATTTACCGTTGAGTAATGATTTACCGTAGTAATAATTTACCCATCAATAATACTTCAACGTTTGTTCAAGTTTCACTACCTACCAACAAACTCCAAAAGAGCCATCATTTTTCAAACGAAAAAATATCACAGAACAACCAACTCGACTTCATACTCCGCCAATATAATCAGGTGATCCCTACCAATGATTGGCCGTATTCACAAATTCCTATTGTGGGCGCGTCTCTGGTTACGAGATTTGGTTTGAATTGTATACAATTTCATTCACACTGGAGTCGAAAATGCCTGTCGGTGCAAACTTCGGGGCCTTACTGTGAACGAACGGCTGGACGTACGATGCTCCGGATGGTCTTAAAAAACTCGCAAGTTCAAGAACTATTTAAAACCGTAAAAATATTTACGTAAAAAAATGGTATAGGCGTTTTGAAAATTTCAACCCCTATTTTGAACCCCTTAGAGATGACTGACAGTAACGTCGAGCTTCGAGGACCAACTAGACGCCGATCGGAACCTATAACCCGAATTTCATCAATTTTTTTTCATGGTAACTAAGAAAAGTGGCCCGTACGGCGTACGGCGTACGGTGTACGGCGTACGGCGTACGGCGTACGGCGGACAGACAGAAATATTTTTATTGCAGTTTTGGATTCTACATACCTTGAAACGTAAACCATCAAATTTTGAGGGGGGGTAAGAATTTTTTTTTTCATGCTCGATTCCAATGGTTCATTATTGAAAATAATAAACCAATATTTCTGTCTGTCCGCCGTACGCCGTACGCCGTACGGGCCACTTTTCTTAGTTACCATGAAAAAAAATTGATGAAATTCGGGTTATAGGTTCCGTTCGGCGTCTAGTTGGTCCTCGAAGCTCGACGTTACTGTGAGTCATCTCTAAGGGGTTCAAAATAGGGGTTGAAATTTTCAAAACGCCTATACTATTTTTTTACGTAAATATTTTTACGGTTTTAAATAGTTCTTGAACTTGCGAGTTTTTTAAGACCATCCGGAGCATCGTACGTCCAGCCGTTCGTTCACAGTAAGGCCCCGAAGTTTGCACCGACAGGCATTTTCGACTCCAGTGTGAATGAAATTGTATACAATTCAAACCAAATCTCGTAACCAGAGACGCGCCCACAATAGGAAATTTGGCGGAGATAAAATCATTGGTATGGATCACCTGATTATATTGGCGGAGTATGAAGTCGAGTTGGTTGTTCTGTGATATTATTTAATTTGAAAAATGATGGCTCTTTTGGAGTTTGTTGGTAGGTAGTGAAACTTGAACAAACGTTGAAGTATTATTGATGGGTAAATTATTACTACGGTAAATCATTACTCAACGGTAAATTATTACACAACGGTTCATTATACCATGTACGTAGAAGGGGCTGGAGTTTGTTGGTAGGTACTTTTGCAACTTTTTTCACTCCTCATCAACAATTTCTTTTCAGAACTTCATTATGTGTGTTTCTTTTTGTTAGGTACTGTTTGTCATCGGCAGAATTATTTTAGCAACATTTAACTCGTGATTTAGGTAGGTACCTAGTAACGAGTACGGGGTTAGGTACTAATCTATACGGAGGGTCTGTGATCTACATTATATGTATAGAATAGTACATATCATAAATTATATAGACGGGTTATCTATACATAGAGCTGTGATCTGTAACAGAAGGGTATTCTGTACAAAATAATAAACCGTTGTGCAGAGATTTGCAGCGTTTTTCATATAGTTTTCATTTTCCTGCTATCAACGTACCTCTCCCTGATGCAGTGCTTCGGGGGGAGTTTTTAGTGGCTAAAGCTCTGCTAGCTCTGCTTCATCGATTCTGTTCTTACCAACTAGTCGCACACCTACTTAGGTTTAACCTATATCCTCACAAATAGAAGGCAAGACGCTCCTTTTCTTCTGTCTGATGGTGTTTTTCCGTTTCTGATCGGACTGGTGTGTGGCTCGTTTCTAACGTGCGGTTAAGGATTGAAAAATTAGCTTCGCGAATCAATATTCCAATGTCGAATTACAATTGAGATTCTCGGGGTTGTTTTTTCCTTTTTTCCCTCCTTCAAGCAGTTACCTACCTACCGAATGTATGTGACCAAGATGAGATGCAGGATGGAATGATCCCTCAGACATTCTCGAAATGTTTTTTCGAAAATAATATTGTTATTAACCGCAATAGTAGAATAAACAAAATGGAACACAATATATTATTGTAAAAGATGGAATTTCGGCTACTCAATTCCACCGTTTTCTCTTCGACTTGACCATTTTTCTCACTTGAATTTGAGCTGCTCGGACAAATCCTTCCTGGAAAAATTGATCAACACCGTTTTTCTGTCACTTTTCGGGTCTTGATCACTTTTTCTAGCCGGAGCCGTTTTTGGCTGTTCGGGCAACTTAAAAACGATCTGGTGTATTTAGTTTTTGTGACTTAATCACTTTTATTATGTTCAGAGTTCATATTTCATTTTGAGACTGCGCCAAAAAATCTTATCGTCAGTATCCAAATGAGTACTTACCTACCCTCGTGCCCAGTACTCCTTGCGCGACTACCAAGTTCTACTCTACCAAATGCTACCTATTCTACTCCTCATCTCTGAAGGATCCATTTACTTCTCGCGAGTTGTCAACTGGGCACGTGATGGGAAAAAGGGAAAAAAAAGAGGGAAAGTATGGCCTATGAAAACCTGGATGTTGCTGTCTAAATGATATCTCTGCCGGTCAGACGGATTTGAAAAGAAGTCAACCCTTCAGCCTCGGGTGAGCCGACCACCCGCAAAAGAGGTGAAAATGATAAAAGCGCGAATGTGACGTGAACCGTGCACACGGATCAGCCTTTTCCGTTGATTTCGCCTGCCGCCGGCCTCAGACCTTCTCCGCTCTTCAATTATCAACCTTGTCCTGCAGAGGCGAGGGACGCTGAGGTGAATGTCGCTGTGAGAGTGAGATCCTCTTGATTGTCCCTTCATACCGGATCATTAATCTCCCTTTTCAAGCTGAACCTCGTCAGAAGACAATCTTGACGCGGATTGTTATGAAGTGTTTAAAAGGAAAAAGGATCCCGGGAAGGGTTGAAATCTACGGTTTTGCCTCGCCATTGTGAACCCGTGAAATTAAGCTTATATTTTAACAGTTACATTCAATTAGTTCAAACCCCTTGATTACTACCCGCTCCAATTAAGGTATGCTAATTTCCTCGGGAGGAAAATGAGAACAAAAGCGTACTGCAGGTTCCTTGCTGAGTGGACGATTACGTTTTCAATTCCTGAGTATTCGGCTAAAATTTGAAACTCGAGGGATGGAGAGGGAGAGTATCATCAAGAAGACACAATGTACAAGTCTTTACTCAGTGAAATTCATGAAGATTTCAAACCATTAGCATTATTAAATCTTTAATAAATTGTTTATCCCTGTTTTTTCTCTCCAGTTGGCATTAGCCAGTTGCCATTTATTAGCCATGAAGAACTTTTTATTAATCACTTATTACAGTACCTACTTTTAGGCAATTCGGTGCAAAATCAAACAAAACAGTATGCAGAATCAAACATGTACCTAGCAGACTTGCATAATTAACCAAAATTAGGTGAGGGGGAAAAAAATAATTTTTCATTATTTATAGAAGTACATAGATTACGGGCGATTTACAAAAGATCTTTTGGGTATAACCCAAAAGTTCTTTCTAGGTGCCAGGCAGCTTCATCCATCGTCTTATTCCTTGCGTTTTCATGTTTCTATCATTCCAGTGTGGAGGAGAGTTTGTATCGGTCCATCTCGACAGTTGCTGGATTCGTGAGTGGCGTGTTGTCAAATTCTGTTTAGGTTTGCTTCACATAGGCCGGTGGTTCCCAACCTGGGGGGCGTGAAGGGTGTCCAGGGGGGGCGTGAGCATGGATGAAAAAAATGTACTGTGTGGAAAAAAGTGACGTCTTCCTATGTACGAACGTGTACCTACCCGAGTTTTTCAATGCAGTCGCTGAAACAGGAAAAGTGCAATAAATAAGCAGCTGTCAAAAAAACATGTGATAATTACCTACCTATTGGGTTATCGCCTTCACCTTTAGACTTCTGATATCGCCTCTGCTTCTGACCCCATACTGCTGTGCTAATATTTTGCAGTCACGCTTTTTCTTCTTCTTTTGTGTCATGGTATCCTCCCAGAACCACAATACTTTGCTATGTAGAAATAAGATCTCGCCAAATAAACTTAGAAGTGGGGACGGAAGATGCAGGAGAGCCGAGGGCCAACCTGAAGATCCCCACCATGGAGGATGGAGGGAGACAGCTCCCAAGACTATGTATACTCGCCTCCTTCGCCTTTTTAACCATTCAACGCTCTCCACTAGTCGCTGACTACTCTCTCTCCTCCTTACCTCGTCTCTCTCCTTACCTAAAAGACCTTGGGCATGGTGGTGATTCGCTAATAACCAAACCAAGCAAACTCACCCTAAAAGATTTCGGGCATGGTGGTGGTCCGCCCATAACCAGATCAAGCAAGCCTTCCAAAAAGATCCTGGGCATGGTGGTGGTCCGCCCATAACCAAACCAGGCAACGCTCCCGAAAAGATTCCGCGCATGGTGGTGGTACGCCCATAACCAAAACGGACACATCCAAAAAGATCCCGGGCATGGTGGTGGTCCGCCCATAAGGCACATCCCCCCTCACGCCACTCGTGGTGGAAGTACGCTCAAACACATTCATCACA
The DNA here is from genome assembly GCA_954871275.1 of Leptopterna dolabrata. Classification (NCBI taxonomy): domain Eukaryota; kingdom Metazoa; phylum Arthropoda; class Insecta; order Hemiptera; family Miridae; genus Leptopterna; species Leptopterna dolabrata. The sequence continues at coordinate 41,574,159 of OX940977.1, read as the reverse complement.
TTTTGTTTTGTTTATTTTTATTATTCGATCAGGTGCTGTTATTCATAAGGCATCAAAGCTCACAAGCTCAGTCCCTAACTTTCCTCAGTGTTTCCTCAGCTTTCATGGAAGCAAAACTGCATCATAGTGTTTCTGAAGTTTGATTGTCGCCAATTTCGTTCGCAATGGCTCCAAAAAAGAATCGAACGTATAGTGAAGACTATATATCAGGTATGGATTTACGTTTAGACTACAGGAGGGTGTTCAAAAGCCACAGTGCGTTATTTCTCACACTGTGCTGAGTAATGACTCTCCCAGACCAGTTCGATTGCAACGCCATTTACATACAGCTCACCCAGTTGCAAAAGACAAAACTACCTTAAGAGTTTTTTATCGCTAAGAAAAATTCTCTTTGTAAAATGAAACTTGACAGTGGTGGTGCGTTTCAGCCGAATAACGTGAAAACTGTTGAAGCTTCATACCACATCTCGCTTATGATAGCTCAGCAAAAGAAACCGCACACCGTGGGGGAAAAATTAATCAAACCTTCTATACTTAAATCTGTTGAAATTGTACTTGGAGAGGAAAGTAAAAAGAAAATTACCCAAATATCACTTTCTAACAATTCAGTAAAACGGCGCATCGATGACATGGCTCTGGACATCAAACAACAGTTGATCGATCTGTTCACTCACAGAAATCGAGGAATTCACCCAATTTCGCACTTCAGTGTGATGAATCTACTGATGTTGCCCAATGTTGCCAACTAGCAGTTTATTGCCGTTTTATAAATCAAACAACCATTTCGGAAGAGTTTCTCTTTTCTCATTCCCTGCAAGGCACTTCCAAGGGTAGTGACGTTTTAACAGTCATTAGCAATTGAACACTTTTAAAACTATAATAGCATTGTTTTCTATTTTCCTACCATTTTAATAGTAGGAACCAGCTAACAATAGCATTAATTACAATTATTATTATTACTGCTATTTCCTCTTCCCATACCATTTCTTCTTTTCATATCTACATGACAACGGAGTGGGGACATGGTGGGTCTCAAACCGAGTAAGGGGGGGCACGAATGAAAAAAGGTTGGGAACCACTAACATAGGCCATGATTAGAGCGTCCACCGCTTGCTTGACCAGAGAAGCTACGCTGTTAATAAAGTGACTGTTTGTCAATGTCATTTTAACAGCCGTTTAAGAAGAAACAGATCCAGCCGATCCCAGTCTTCGTTCACATCGGCGTTCATTCAATCCTCGTTTAGGGTATAGATTTACTGGGTTTTTGGACGGCCGGCAGATGACCGTTTAAAACTAATCTTTCTAACCTCTAAGCTGTGTTTCTCGATTTCTTATGAACATCTGATCTTTCAAAATTGTTATTGTGTGTTATCATATATATAGTGTGGCCCATCGAAGGTGCACCATCCTAGTTTTCGGCTGATTTCGAGCCTAATCAAAACACGCTGCAAATTATTACACAACAGTTTATTATTTTACCTTTTTAGATGTCCATTCAGCGTATATCACTGTTTTCTGTGGTCAATACCTACCCTCGAGCTCCCCCAGGGAAGCCCGAAATCGAGTATTGGAGCCAGCCCGGGAATTCCAATTTCATAAAAATGCTCGGGATTCAATAATTCCATTGTTAATTATTTGTTGTTATTCGTGAAGCATAACGTATGTTCAAGTTACGACAGTAGGTACCTATCAACAAAATCCAAAGAGCCGTCATTCTTCAAATGAAATAATATCGCAGAACAACCAACTCGACTTAATACAGGTGTCCGTTATAATCAGGTCTGGGCCCGCTTTATACCGTTTCATTCACGATCATGTTGACGAAGCTTTTCTGTGCACACGATCGGCTGGTCGTGCAATGCTCCGAGGGGTCTCAAACAATTCTTTAGTTTGGGATAAATTTAAAACCGTAAAAAAAAAACATACCCTCCTATTGAAAGTTTTTAAGCAACGGCGTTCTGAAAATGTCAACTCCTATTTTTAATCCCTTAGAGATGACTGACAGTAACGCCGAGCTTCGTGGACCAACTAGACCACTTTTTTGGCGCGCTCACAATGTGCCAAATTGCCATTAAGTTTTTCAAATGTGAACCCCCCAATTTTTATTGGTTTGTCATTTTCCATAATGGACCTTTAGAATCGAAAAAAACCTCAAAATTTTATGGTATTTGTCAGAAACTGCGAATGTTTTTGCACATGTTCTGGCTGAATGATGAGTTGGTGGTCCCCAATGTACTTTCATTTCGTCAGCTTCAGATAGAATCGTAGATTTAATATTTGTATTCAGTTAGGTTTATTTATATTCAATTAGGTACCTGCCTACTCAAATATCTGTGGGATTTTACCAATTAAATTCAGCTACCATGCATGGAATGCAAATTGTTGTATTTCTAACCAGTGCTCCCTGTCCACTCCCCATTCCTATGGAGTGGTTAATCAAATGGATATTACCCATTCTGAGCACCCCAGAAAACGCAATCTGAATTCCACAAACACAGAGCAGGTTCCAAAGATATGGCGATTAGTTTTATGGTGACTCATGGTTTGAGGTAGGTAGGAGTTTTGGAGGAGAGAAGGTGAGGTTGAATGCGGAGGTGAGAGAGGAGTGCGAGATAATATCCGCGCGGTTTTCACCTCCTTGGATGCGTCGCTAGGACAGGAAAATATCCGCCCGGTTTTCACCTCTTTGGATATTGAAAAGAGAGGAAGGAAGGATATCCGTCGGTTTTCACCACGTTGGATATCGGAAAAATACTTGTCCGGTTTTCACCACGTTGAGTATTTGGAAGGAAGTTCTCATCCGGTTTTCACCACGTTGAGAACGTAGGGTTGTGGGGAAGGGTGAGTTGATGAGGAGGATGTCATGTGAGAGAGAGAAGGCTCTGGTTAGAGAGAAGTTGGATGAATGTCGAGCTGGGTAAGCCGGCACGTTATAAAGGCGCCTCTACCTATTGGAGAGCTACCTGGGCCTCATCCCTCGCACCGCGCAGCTCGACTTCTCCGTGTTTTTGTTGGTATCAATCTTAGTTATTTACAGGAATGGTATATTGTAAGGGTGCCGTGACAATCTTCATTTGCATCCAGGTTGCACAGTGTTATATAATTATCTTCCTCGGACTGTCCAACCTCGCGTAGGTTCTTACTGTCTATCACAATGGATGGATATACCACCCATCTTTCCTCAACAACCCTTCAAAAGTTATTACTTGTAGCGAAATATGACGAGCAAGAACGTTCTTTTCGGGGTGTACAGTAAAACCTGGATATAAGGAATCTGTATATAAGGAAATCCTCTATGTAAGGAATAAAATTCCCGGTCCCACCCCCTTGGGGCCCAAAAACCTCTTTGTAAGGAATTTCGTTACCTCTATGTAAGGAATCTCGGCTGGCTGGTCTTTGCCTCTGTGTAAGGAAAATTTCCAAGACGCTACCTCTGTGTAAGGAAGTTCCCTCTTTCCCCTTCATGAATCACGCGTTGTTTGTTTATATGCAGTTCCTTCCTTCTTCCTAAAACAATTCAGTAAACGTCAAACGACATGCCGAAGCGAAAATTCCTCTCCTTAAGCCAGAAACTTGCGGTCATAAATGAAATCGAAAGTGGCTCCGCGGAAAGATGTGTGCGGGAAGTTCGAAATTTCGCAGTCGATTTTGTGTCGAATTTTAAAAGATAAGGAGTCAATTGAAACTGAGTGTGGCGAAGGACATGGAAAAGTCAAACGGGCCCGACCAGCGGAATTCCCTTCAATCGAAAAGTGCCTCGTGGACTGGATCAAGCAGTGTAGAAGCCAAAACATTCCAGTAAGTGCAGCGTTAATCAAAGCTAAAGGGCAGAAATTTGCTTCACAGCTCAACATCAAAAACTTCGTTGGAAGCAATGGATGGCTGGAAGGTTTTAAGAAGAGACATGATTTGTCATACAGACAAGTTTTTAGGGAGAGCAAAGATGTTGATGGTGAGGTATGCAATCAGTGGATAGCAGATCTTCCCGCCCTTTGTCCGGCTATTGTCTAGATGACGAGACGGCGTTATTTTTTTGCTCGTTATTGGGAAGTCTACTCGACCGAGGTGCTTCAAAAACACTCTCCCTGACACTTACAAAAACAACAAAATTGCGTGGATGACGAGGCAGATATTCACGGACTGGCTGAAGAGTACCAACACATAAATGAAATTGCAAAAGCGTAAAATCATCATGTTCGTCTACAACTGTACCACACTCACAAGGATCTCCCTGAATTGGAATTTGTGCAAGTGATGTTCCTTCCGGCCAATACCACCAGCAAACTTCAGCCCATGGACTTCGGGATCATAAGAACTTCAAGGTTCATTACCGAAAAGAAGTGGTTTGTCATGTCATTAATGCAATTGAAACGGCCCAGTCCCCTGAAATTAATCATTTGCAGGCAATGAGATTTGCTTAGAAAGCATGGTTTTCCGTCCCCAAAACGACCATATCAAATTGCTTCCGAAAATCAGGTTTTGTAGTCTTTGATGAATCCAGCTCCGTGGTCGTAGATCCAGAACCCCCCAGCCTAGAAGTCGAATGGGTGCAGGTGATGGCATCCCTACCATCGCCTTCTAGAGAGGAACCAACATTTGATGATTTCGTTGACGTTGATTGCGACGTTATGATAACGGGCACGAGAACGGATGAAGAGATCATCGCTGAGTGCACCCAGACTACGATCGAGGATTCGGATGAAGAAGAGCCTGCAGAGGACACTCCAGTGCCTACGAGGAAGGAAGCACTTGCAGGATTGGATTTTCGAGTGTAACGTCAGTGATCCATCATCGTTTGATCATATTTGGGAGCTCGAGAAACTCACTAAAAGAGTAGAAACTGGTAGCTTACAACAAGCAAAAGTGGCTGATTGTTTCAGCAGTACAAATTTGTAAGTTTTTCAAATTTAGTTTTCAAGTTGCATTCAAATATATTTATTTCAAATATACATTTTTTCCAATTCAATTTTGAAAATTCATTATGTACCTACCTCTGCATAAGGAATTTTTGACTGATAAAGCCTGAATGTAAGGAAACCTGGTGTAGTGATCTACTCCAATACCAATAGGACTCTAACCCCCTGATCATCATATATGTGGATATTGTAGACGCAGCTGACGGGGGGAGAGAGGAGATTGGAAAAAATAAAAAGGGAGGATTCTCAACATTGCAATAGAATATTTCTATTTCCATTTTGTATTTGATTAGTTGCAGTCCATTACACCTGGATTCAAGGAAAACCTGGATTCAAGGAAAACCTGGATATAAGGTTAAAAAATTCTGGCCCCTTGGGATTCCTTATATCTACGTTTTACTGTATGTAATTTTTCTCATCAGTTGGTTGAATATTTGGTTTTCTCCAGTACCTGTCTAAGCAATATCTGTCAGATAGCCAGCTTCCTGTTAGACTGGCATTGTTAAAAGCATTTACCAGTTACGTGGCAGTAAGCATTATAATCGCCTGCACAGCTTGGGAGTTGGTAAACCGGTCCTGACTGGAAGTGAACATGTGCGGGTAGTTCGGGGTGGCGGAGTGATCGATTTTTACGCGGGGGAGGGTCAAAGAGGCAGGTGAAAGGCAATTAGGAAGGAAGCCCCGCGAGATGAGGCTAACTTGATATCCTAGCGATGTGCCAACTGCCGCTCCTTAATTGAGTTACCAGTCGGAGTATACGGAGCAGCTGTCTGCCCGGCCTTTCCTCACCTTTCATTAGCATCTCTCCTGCCTCAACCTTCTCCGCGTCGTTTACCTCCTTTCATCCCCCTTGAAACCCTCCCTTTCAGCACCAGCTCGTCTCATCCCCCGCGTTTTCCCACGCGAGGAATCCCGTTTCGCCTTGATTCCTGAGACGCGTCTTCGATCATCGCGTTTTCCGTCCCGAAAATTTCGCTTGGTTGGTTTAGCTCGTCTTCCTCCGTTCAACACCCCCACTACTGATCCGCAGGAAATCTAACCCGCCTCGAGCGAATATGTTATCGCGACCCCCAACCGATGCGATGTTACATCTGAGGAGGTTAACGGATGTTGCAATCCACAGGCGAACTGTAAAGCTGGGTTTACATGGGGCGGAAATTCGTTATGGCAATCCGGAACGGCAAATTGTTCTACAATGCTATTGGCCAACGCAAAATGGATTACGGCAACGCAACCCATGGATACTATATCATAATCTCCAGATATTTTCCGCTGCCCGAACCTTGCCCAATCTGCGCAGAGGTTAGTGCCTACACCTTTCCCGTTTGGTTGTTCACGCCATATTGGAATTGGATATTTTGGTTTATTATTTTCAATAATGAACCATTGGAATCGAGCATGAAAAAAAAAATTCTTACCCCCCCTCAAAATTTGATGGTTTACGTTTCAAGGTATGTAGAATCCAAAACTGCAATAAAAATATTTCTGTCTGTCCGCCGTACGCCGTACGCCGTACGGGCCACTTTTCTTAGTTACCATGAAAAAAAATTGATGAAATTCGGGTTATAGGTTCCGTTCGGCGTCTAGTTGGTCCTCGAAGATCGACGTTACTGTGAGTCATCTCTAAGGGGTTCAAAATAGGGGTTGAAATTTTCAAAACGCCTATACCATTTTTTTACGTAAATATTTTTACGGTTTTAAATAGTTCTTGAACTTGCGAGTTTTTTAAGACCATCCGGAGCATCGTACGTCCAGCCGTTCGTTCACAGTAAGGCCCCGAAGTTTGTACCGACAGGCATTTTCGACTCCAGTGTGAATGAAATTGTATACAATTCAAACCAAATCTCGTAACCAGAGACGCGCCCACAATAGGAATTTGTGAATACGGCCAATCATTGGTAGGGATCACCTGATTATATTGGCCGAGTATGAAGTCGAGTTGGTTGTTCTGTGATATTATTTAATTTGAAAAATGATGGCTCTATTGGAGTTTGTTGGTAGGTAGTGAAACTTGAACAAACGTTGAAGTATTATTGATGGGTAAATTATTACTACGGTAAATCATTACTCAACGGTAAATTATTACACAACGGTTCATTATACCATATACATACGTAGAAGGGGCTGGAGTTTGTTGGTAGGTACTTTTGCAACTTTTTTCACTCCTCATCAACAATTTCTTTTCAGAACTTCATTATGTGTGTTTCTTTTTGTTAGGTACCGTTTGTCATCGGCAGAATTATTTTAGCAACATTTAACTCGTGATTTAGGTAGGTACCTAGTAACGAGTACGGGGTTAGGTACTAACCTACGGAGGGTCTGCGATCTACATAATTATGCATAGAATAGTACATATTATATTATATAGACGGGTTATCTATACATAGAGCTGTGATCTGTAACAGAAGGGTATTCTATACAAAATAATAAACCGTTGTGCAGGGATTTGCAGCGTTTTTTGATAATATTATGATTCCGCTCCGTGCTGCCTTGTGAACGTCTCTGCGAAAAATATTCCGGCAAACGCGTTGCCGTACCTGATTTTCGCCCCAAGTGAACCCGAGCCTAAGAAACGTTCCGGTCATGCAGCATGACCTAATGAGCGAATTTACCAACTTTCTCATCTACCCCAATAAAACTCACCTGGGCAGACTCGCAGTTCTGTGTGGGCACCTCTTGAGGGTTTTTTTTTGGGCTTCTCTGCCAGAAATGTAGGCGAGACCCCGGGAAGCCGCCGCGGTGTGTAGGGTCCGCCTTCCGTATCCTGACCGGCGCTCTCTGTGCTTGTGCATGGAGCCGCTGTCATCGTGCGTTCTGGCACTGGCTATGTCACTGTGATCATGTCTCGCTCATCACCTCTGTGGATCGTCGTTACCTTATTCAAGTTTTCCTATCGCCCAAATACCCAACAATATGTACGGTCTCGTTATCTAAGCCACCCAATTTTCTTCGCTCATAAATTTCATATATGTAGCAGTATTCTCTTCTCTCTTCTTTACGAACTTTACGATTCTGATGCACTCAAATTCCCAAAAAAAAACCACCATCATCATCATCATCATCTGTTCATTTAGCTCTCATTCCACGAGATCCCATTTCTGAAACATTTGACGTAAAAATTGTGGAATTTTTGTTTGCGTAATTATCCAAATGGGTTCAGCCGTTCGCTCATAACGATAAAACCCGCGTATGTACTGTATAATCTATTCATATAATGATTATTTCCTTGAATTCAAAGAAGTATATCTCAGAACAACAAAGTATCGCGATTAATTTCATAACCATTATCCGTCCTCTTCATCGCCTTCCCCGATCCGCCAACCTGCTTCTAAACTACACCCAAACTTCAACTACTCTGCAACGAAATTGAAATCGAACATAGTTTGTGAAATCGGTGTATTGTAATTTCTTTTAAATTTGATTACTCCAATGGTGTTGAATAATATAATTTTCTTGTTTATTTGTTTTTACACGCTGTATTTATCCGTGTGATTGGGCTTTGCCTGTACTGAACAAAATAAATATAAATGAATGAATAAATTATTATAAACACAATATGCCTCATGTCATGACCCACACACCCCTCTTCGTCACGTTAGGAATGAGATATTTATATTATCCCATAATCTATACATATAATAAAACAGTGTCTGTTTGTTTGTCTGTCTGTTTGTCTCGGCATCAATTGAGAACGGCTGAACGTAGAAAGTTGCGGCTGGTACCATTTGACGCAGAATTTATCTGGGAAGGTCTATGAAAAAACCGCATTTGAATCTGTCCATCCGTTGAAACGCTATGAATGAAATACTACTAAAAAACGTGTTATAATCACTTCTATGAGGACGTTTATGCTTATAATAACTTTGAACGGTTGGACGTAAATCCGATTGTAATTAGATTCTGGATTCAGCTCGACGAGTACATTCAAGTGGTACTTCAATCAGGATGTTAGTGGGAGGGGGGTACAGGTTATGAGAGGGGGAGGGGGTCTACAGAAATTTCAAAACTACTTGACCAATTGGAGTGCAACTTTGGGAATTTGTTGTGTGAACATTGAGGAATGTTTCTAACCAGGTAGGGAGGGTTCATAGGATACGGGGGGGGGGGGGGGGGGTTAAAGGCAGTTAGGGTTGGCATTGGGGAAGGTTTCTGATCAGTTGAGGAGGGGGGGATACAGGCATATTAAAATACATGACCGTTGGCTCCATTTATTTAAATTGCAGCAACACGCGTCGGTTCAAATAGTATAATCTATACATATAATAGATTTCCAAGTAGCCAGTCCAAAGCTTGGATAGAGAGTGATGGGAATCAATTAATTTCTAACTAAGCTAAGTTTGCGGCCACTAATCAAACAATAACCAATTACTCAAACCAAAATTTTCACTTGGGACGCACCCTTGAACCGTGGCTTACGGTAGCAAACAACCACTCTTTGTCAAACCTGAGGTGATATCTGTTATGAGTGGGGCCTGTCCTAAAGGGGGTGTCTGTTCTACCGTTGCGAAGCGCGGGTACACAGCTAGTATACAATATTATTCATAATATACAATATTATATTATCCCATAATATAAAAAATTCACCCTAACTGGATTGTATTTTTCAAAGTAGAAATCCCTGTTGCAAAAGATAAATTAGGTAACACATGTTACGATTGTAATGCTGAGTTTTTCGCATTGTGGTAACTCTGGTAAGAGCCAGTAGACACATTCTCATACCTAGTTGGGCGAATAGCGTGATGACAGTTTCCTGAAAGACGAGCAGCACGTGCATCACGAAATCAATCTGGCCTCCAATTGTGTCTCAAGCTGCGGGCACTAAATGAGGGAATGGCGGAAGGTTTTTTTTTGTGAGTTGTTATTATTTACGGAAGGCTTCTTTTGCATTCATTACATCACGCGGCTCGTGCGTACATCGCGTGTGGATTGCCACACCGGTAATTATCAGAATCCAACTTTGTACTCATTTATCAACGTAGGAACGCCGCAGAATGCAAAAAAATTGCTTATTTTGGTTCTTACTGCGACGTGGAGTTTGAAGATTGAACTCCGTGCTGGACCCCACTGGCAGTGTGTGTGTGTGTGTGTGTGTGTGTGTGTGTGTGTGTGTGTGTGTGTGTGTGTGTGTGTGTGTGTGTGTGTGTGTGTGTGTGTGTGTGTGTGTGTGTGTGTGTGTGTGTGTGTGTGTGTGTGTGTGTGTGTGTGTGTGTGTGTGTGTGTGTGTGTGTGTGTGTGTGTGTGTGTGTGTGTGTGTGTGTGTGTGTGTGTGTGTGTGTGTGTGTGTGTGTGTGTGTGTGTGTGTGTGTGTGTGTGTGTGTGTGTGTGTGTGTGTGTGTGTGTGTGTGTGTGTGTGTGTGTGTGTGTGTGTGTGTGTGTGTGTGTGTGTGTGTGTGTGTGTGTGTGTGTGTGTGTGTGTGTGTGTGTGTGTGTGTGTGTGTGTGTGTGTGTGTGTGTGTGTGTGTGTGTGTGTGTGTGTGTGTGTGTGTGTGTGTGTGTGTGTGTGTGTGTGTGTGTGTGTGTGTGTGTGTGTGTGTGTGTGTGTGTGTGTGTGTGTGTGTGTGTGTGTGTGTGTGTGTGTGTGTGTGTGTGTGTGTGTGTGTGTGTGTGTGTGTGTGTGTGTGTGTGTGTGTGTGTGTGTGTGTGTGTGTGTGTGTGTGTGTGTGTGTGTGTGTGTGTGTGTGTGTGTGTGTGTGTGTGTGTGTGTGTGTGTGTGTGTGTGTGTGTGTGTGTGTGTGTGTGTGTGTGTGTGTGTGTGTGTGTGTGTGTGTGTGTGTGTGTGTGTGTGTGTGTGTGTGTGTGTGTGTGTGTGTGTGTGTGTGTGTGTGTGTGTGTGTGTGTGTGTGTGTGTGTGTGTGTGTGTGTGTGTGTGTGTGTGTGTGTGTGTGTGTGTGTGTGTGTGTGTGTGTGTGTGTGTGTGTGTGTGTGTGTGTGTGTGTGTGTGTGTGTGTGTGTGTGTGTGTGTGGGTGTGGGTGCGTGTGTGTGTGTGTGGGTGTGGGTGTGTGTGTGTGTGTGTGTGTGTGTGTGTGCGTGCGGTGTGGCAAACACCGCAACTCACCATTTTTGGATGTCTTGGTACCTATACCTACTTCTTTACTGAGACCTAATAACACTATCTTTCCCATCCCACTAGGTCACCAACGGATTTACTATGATATCCCAGTATTATCAAACTAATGCGAATAAAATTTTAATTTTAATCCCCCCCCCCCCTTTTCTTAAAGAAACTCGAACAGTATTAATGTGAACCGTGACCTTGAAGAGGCAGGAGATCGGACGGAACTGTGATGGCCAGCATGCAACATTAATTGCGCGTAATTTCAGGTCCGAGGCTCTTTGTAGAAAGTTTGAGACAAACGAAAGAATGGGTTCGAAAATTGGAATTCTCGGAATAGGTTTAAAATGTTCGTTCGAGATTGTGTAGGTCAGAAATCGGTAAAAATGCTATTGAAAAAAATTAATGATTTACATAACGTGACATTTCCTAAAACTGACTAAAAGTTGAATCGGATGAAGACATTTCAATATCCAAAAGTACTTCAGCTCAAAAATTGAGAGTGGCCACAGCCTCTCCGTAGGTTATTAATCTATTCGCCACTACAAATAAAATTAATATCGTGCGGTGGATGTTCACGCAGTAGCTAAAATGGCAAAAAGAAACACAAAAAATGTAGTTCTGAGGGGAAATCGTAGCTGTGAATTTCGGTCCCAGAACTGGGATTCGATCCTCTTGATTTTAAGTGTAGGAGCCACCTGCCCAAGAGACAAGTGATGAGCGCTCTCAACCCAGCTTGATGCCTGCATACACGCTACTCTTTAAGGCAAATCTTATGGCGACATCGCAGATTGCTCCAGATGGTCTCAAAAATTCAACGACAAAAATCGAACTTTCAAAATCCGAGAAAACCCACACCTCAAAGTTCTATGAGATAGGGATACTGTTGATGTTTTAACCCCTTAGGGTTGAGGGACATTAACGCCGAGCATCGAGGACCAACTAGAGCCCAAACAGGACCAATATACCAAATTTCGTGAATTTTGGTTCATGGTAACTAAGGAAAAAGCCGCGGACGGTGGACTGCGTACGGCGGGCGGTCGGAAATATTTGTATTCGATATTCGTATTCTACGTCCCTTAAAACGTAAACTGTGAAATTTATGTTTCGTCGTCGATTGTAAAGGTTCATTATTGAAAATAAATTCCAAAATACACCATACAATGTTTGGCATCATGAATAACACAACCGGCCCACCTCTTTCATTTTTCCAAAAAACTCGAAAATAACAGGCGAAGAATTTTTTTTTTCAAGTGAAAAATTGTTATAAATTGAGGAAGTACCTACACACTGACTCTTTGAAGTTGGCTAAAGCCAACGAAATTTCACAAAAACTCATTTTTTTCTCTCCTAACTCGGATATCTCCTGGAAATCGTGAGAAGCGGCCGTAAGTACGTTGATACAAACTGAAACTCTCACACCTATCCTAATCTAAAAGAAAATGGAAGAGAAGAAATTTTGTTCTTAGCTGGATGAATGGCATAGGGGGATGGGAATGGTGTTTCAAAGCTGAGCGACACTTTCAAGTTGGAAATTTACAAGTAATAAACTGCATTTCCCCCTTTTTGGGGTCCAAATATGAAGTTTATTCTGAATAAGAAGTAATGAAGTTGGAGTTTCTAGAAGTTCTGTCTAAAAAAATTTCAATCCGCGTCAGTGTTTTTGCAAACTTTGAAACACCATTAGTTCGGCTACGGTCGACGTTTTTTCAGTCGTCTGATTAGATTCCTGTCGTTGTACTTATGTCCGCTTTTCACGACTTCCGAGAGGCATTCGACTGAAAAGTGGAAAGAGCAGAGAGCAGAAGAGCAGAGAGAGTGGAGAGTTTTTGAGCATTTTCGTGAATTTTGGCTAACTTTGAAGAGTCGAGTTTTCTTTACCTGGGACTATGGTTTCGACTGTTCGTTTTCTACTTCAATATGGTATGGTTCCTCTCTTCGAACCTTTCTGTTCTTTCGGAGACATCCTTTTAGTAAAAGCATTTTCATATTTTGCCATCGCCGAGCGGAATAAGGAGGTGGAAACCTCCAATGGCTGTATGTGTGACTTGAAAGGTAGTTGTATTTTCGATTCAGGCGGTGAACCTCTTTGCGGATGAAAAGGGAGAGATCTTGCCGTTTCCAGGGTCCCCAAGGAGCCCACGGACCGGGATCTCCTATGAATAATAGAGAGGTTATCGGGCGGTGGCGCATCTCCTCGGCGGATCAAGATCCATCCAGCCTCCTTCAGCCTTCCGCAAACACACTTTTCCTACGGCCAACCTACGGAATCAGCGTTATGTCTTGTTCCTACCGAGTGAGCGTTATTGAGTGGCAGCCAGATTCAGCAGGTAGCCTGCAAGGCATTTGAGAAGAAATTGCCAACAATGCAGTGTGCCTGATAACATGGAATTGTCATTAAGGAAATTCGAAAAAGGATGATATTTGCCCTCTAGGGCTCAGGTTTATAGAACATTTTTGTTCCCTAAAGGATTCGTGGCATAGACTAATACTGTCGTTAACGATCTATGTAATAATCAATCTATTATATTTACGCATTCGCAAGTGGATTTCCTCTGCACTGCGTTCACTTCTTCTTTTCCGATTCAACTATACCCAACGCTATGTTGCCATTTCTGTCATTCACGGTTACGAATATGCGTGGTAGTAGGTATGTGCCGCACATAACACTCTGTGTATATGGAAACGTAAAAGTGGTTAATTCCTTGTATTAATTATTGATGTTCAAAGAATAGTCCTCGCTCGCCACGATGGAATCGCATTGCATGGCAGCGATCCCTGACTGATGAACGTATCAGCGTAATATTATGGATTACGGATATATCGTTTCAGATGGTATTGTGGCAGATCCATACCTAACTGGATGTCTTGAAACTGAGTCTATAAAATTTTGAGTCGGGGGAGGGGAGCTTTTCAACTGGCGCCTTAGGCCACATCCATCTAGTTGAAAATAATTAACCAAAAGTAGTAGTGCTCCAAATCATAATTTCCACTTCCATTTCAGACCTTTCTGAACAAATGGGCTATCAACAAGTAGAACCGTCTTTCGAAAAAGTAGAAGGGTACCTATATTATATCTCTGACATTTTGAAATGTTTAGGGACCAGCCGGAAGCATTGGACCAGCGGTTCGATATCACTGGTCCAGAATTTAAAAATTGCACGAATCCACCAGTGAGCCAGCTCCCATCCACCCTCTAAATTGGGTCACAAAGTAGTTTAGCTTTTCAGGGGCATTTGCAGATGAATCTAACAGTCGGATGGTGATGATAACACGGATATGTGGGGACCCGCTCCAAGCTTCAATATTTCAGCCGATTAACACCATTCTTACTTATAATTGTTGATGTTTCAAGAGTATGGCGAGCAGAATAGTGATTTGGAGAGGGTTTTCTATACAGCAAATATGACAAGCAAGTGTGAAAGAGAGGAATAATTAAACCCCAATTACCTAGTCGTAATAGGTGCAATACCTGGTGTTGTGATCCTCCCAGAACTTCACTTATTGTACCCATTAGATTGTGCAAATAATAAACGCAACGAGTGAGGTGGCGTACGTGACCAGAGTCAGAAAGGCCTGCAGCTCCCCCACCAGTCCCCAACGGTAGTTGATGGACTGGGGGAGAGTAGGCAGGTGCATACAAAAACTCGCCGTCTGCGCCTGTCACCTCATTCTATGCTCTCCTCAAGTCAATGACTTATCTCTCTCTCTCTCTCTCTCTCTCTCCTCTCATGCCTCCTTACCTTATCTCACAAAAGAACCAAGATTGGTGGAACCCGCCTTGGTGATAACCGGCCTCGAGTGGCAACCACTGGGCATATCCCTAAACGTCTTTAGTGGTGGTAACCTTCCTGGCTTTGCCATAGGTGTTAACCTTTTAGGCGCTAGATCCAACAAACTTCTCCTCCATCACACTCACTCATCTTACCTCACCTAGCCACCACACCTAGTTATGTACTTTTCTGTATTTCAGCTTCTTAAGGCCATTTTGTCGTTTAGGTTAGAAACATTGCGAGGTTATTGCTAACAGAACTGTAATCTTAACAGACGGGTTATCCGTACAGAAAATAATGAACAGTTTTAGTGGATTCGTGACGATTTTTATGTTAGTAATTTGTCTTCCTGTTCTCTCGTTCGCTGTCCCTTAGATTCATTCAGTTTCTGTTTCGAACTCGTTTGGAAAGGATTCGTGAGCAGAGTTATAACACAGTCACGTTATTTGGAGACCATAAAAACCCTAATTATCTCGATGGAGGGGTCTGACCCTTGAAGAGTATTGCGGCGCTCAAGAGCAATGGCCCAGTAAAACTGGGGACGTTACCGAAGAGATGAAGCGATTGTGATTATGATGTAACGCCGACCAGTTTTATGGGGGAAACGTTTATCGGTTCGTTCGTATTTGAGTCGAAGCTTCCAATTTTCCAGGAGGTTCTGTTACAGAAGAGACATTTCCCATCTCGTTCTTTCGTTGCTAGTGAGATTGACTGAATAGGTCTTTGTACACACGCTCATTCTATCAAGTTCTTACTACAACGGATAGTGTCTTGATAGTTATTCAAGATAATTATTCACTCATTAAGATTATATAAAGATCGAGATATCTCGGGCCTGGTTGTTCTTGTTCTTCCCGGCTGCATAGCAGTTCCGCCGTGAGTCAGTTCCCAGCTATCCTCCACATCATTAACAAGCATTATCGTATTATTTTTGCAAAGTTACGTTCTGTTAATAACTGACCTGTAGTCAATATTGGAAGCAGGTCTGTGAGTTGTTACAATAAAAAAAAAAAAAAAAAAAAGAAGCTCTCCTCCACATTGATTTCGTCAAATACCGATTATGTACCGAATTTTACATAACGCCACGTTAATCTTGAAGGAACAAAGTTTTTGTATTATGCGATTTTCGGATTCTGCACTTACCGCGAAATATATACCACCGCATTTTGAGGATGCCGAATAACTGTTTCTCTTGATCGATTCCAGTGGTCAAGTGTTCGACAAGTTCGCTGTAATGGATGAATACTTTTTTTTTTAATTACCTACTCAGTCAGTCAATTGCATAAGCAAAAAAATAAAAAAAATGCATAAACAAGTTTTTGAAATGACGAAAAAATTAAGCAAAGTGCTGTACGTCTTTGCGAAACTCAAAAACATCCTTAGTCTAAAGATATTAAAAATTACGTACGTCGGACTAGTAGAGTCGGTACTCACATACTGTCTCTCGGCCTGGTGTGGTGCTTATCAACTGCATTTTTTGATCACTTGGTCGTAGGACAGCAGTGAGACAGATAAATAATGCACAACTAATTGAAAATACAGCTCCTTTGTTTCGAAAGTTACAAGTTCTTCCCTTCCACAACATAGCTGATTCACAAATATAATAATCAAACAAGTAATTAGAGAAGGCTTGTTTATACAAACTCAACATGCAGCGGATACTATATTTATCTAAAAACCTCACAAACTTGAAGCTACCTAAACCAGAAGCTTATATATAGAGGCATATGCGCTTTTAATAACCTCCGAGTCGAGCTCAAGGAAAAAGTAATCATTTAAAAAAATTAATTATACTAATAGTAAGTAATTATTAATAAAAGTGAACAAATATTTACTAGGCTTGTAAATCTAGGCCTTTTTTGCATCTTTGCATAGAGGTACTATGAAGATGATTATTTCTTTTTTTGTATTGTAACATGACGTCATTGTAAATTGATGATTTTGATTAAAATTTCTTATTGACTAGGGAGATATTACCATCCCCTAGCGCACAACTCGTCCATATTCGGGATTAAAATGTCGAGAAATTTTTACTTACATCTAGTGGAATGAATTATTTTAATTTAAAAAAAAAATAGGATTGAAGCATGATGTATTTGTAAGTATTAAAATTTGGAAATATGATTTTTTTTTTTAAATTGCAATTCTCACTGAATACCTGGTACTTCACTAATGAGAATGTTTTTTAATGGCTTCTGCCTCGAAAGCGGTACATTTCCGTGGAACTGTCCTGCAGCATTACCTAATGAGCGAGTTTTCGAAGTCTCTAGGTACGTCAACTTATTCAACTTCCCCATGTTTTTTTATTAGCCTCCTAAACCCAAATTTTTCTCCGGCCTTTTTGTTGTCTCAAATAACCGTTATGCATCATAAATAATGTTGAAGACAATTTTGTATCAAGAGAAACTCTCGAAGTTTCTTTATTCAACTTCACGTCACATTTCAGATGCATCAGCGAAAACCATATGATCCAAAATCCATCTCAATATTAATGTTTGCACTACCTACATTGACGATTGTTTATAGTTTATATCTAGGCCTATACACAACATCACAAAAAACTCCATTGCTCCTTTATTTATTTATTTATTTTAATTTTTGCATAAGTTGATTATATGCTATAATGCAGCATGTTTCAGGTATTTAAATCACGAAAAGTATCTGACAGTGTTATGATATTTACATTATGAGTTCATTAACTTTGCACTACAACACCGCTTCAGGAGTACACGGATGGATCGGCAGATGTTAGAGCCTGATTAAGATTATATGGGCGGGTTATTGTCTTGTCCCATTCGGGTGGTGAACCTTCTGGACTCCATGATGAGATGCTCGGCTGCCTCCTCTACTACACAAGTGATGCATAATACCGTCGCTCTCCCTTCCATTTCAAACAAGATAATATTGGTTCCGTCACACCTGTGCTTAGTCCTGTTGGTGGGCGTTATTGCTATTTTCAGAAAACGACAACAGGCTGTTGGTTGCCCAAGAATAACTGTTGTCTATAACAGTTGTAAATAACAGACTGTTGTGTCTTTCAAGGCTCAACAGTCTGTTGTTGATAGCACCTCTCGTTGTGGACTTTTTTCGTTTTCGATGTGTCTGGAAATAACTCTGCGATACGAACTCAACTAATAACAGGCTGTTGTTGATGAGCATTTGATACGCCTCTCGTTTTGGACGTTTTCGGAAATTCTTCGTTTTAACAACTCGTCGTACAACAACTGTGCAGTACAACAAAAAAAAAGAGTTGTTTCGTCAGAAAGAGGGTTTGAACCATAAAGAAATGAGCGTTTGAAAGGGGCATTCGGGTGAAATATGTATAGGGTGTTCAGAAGACTGCAGGAGTTTACGCAATTTGGCTTTGGTACCGAGAACAGGCCACTCGATCGGTTTCTGTTGCTTCTTCAGACAACAAAAATGAAAATTTCCACACACACACACACACACACACACACGCTGAAATGCCTTATACATCTTTTATGAGTGTTGAGGTTTGTCACGCCGCTGTGAAAGTAAGATATTATTTACAACTGTTATTTTATATTCTTGACAACAGTTGCTTCGTTTTTTATCTGCAACGGTTGTAGCAAAACTGTTGTGCGTTTTCGTTCCCACCACCGCTTGTTAAAGTTTCCCAGAAGGGTATTTGGTAATCGGTATAAGGGGAGAACCGGGGTTTTGATGGTATCGTCCGGGACATTGTTGTGTACCGACGTCCTGATGGATAGGACGCATGCCATTCTCGACTTCGGCCCTGAGCTTCTCTTGAAAGTCGAGGTCTGTCGATGAGTAGACTCCTACGTCTGACTCAATCGCCATAGATAGCGCCTGTTTCGCTGCAGAGTCTGCCCTCTCATTACCCATCAACCCGTTACGGGATTTTATCAAGCATAATACAGTTGCATTTCCCATATCTGCCAGCTACCTTACAGTTTATCACTGTCAATACAACCTATGTCAGAAGAGCGAACCATGTGAGAGTGTTTTTCCTTTCATTTCACCTCCCCTCTCTTCCGTTATCGTCCTCTGTAATGGATGAGGGGTTTAACTACGCCGCCCATAAAGCGTAGTTTCCCCCTCTCCATCCTCTGGAAAGGTAGGGAGGCAGTGTGACAGCTGCCCCCGGAGACAATGGTTTGATTATAACGCAATGCCTCCAGGAGTTGACGATTCGTTTCCACGAATCGACCGCCCTTTCAGCCGCGTGTCAAAAAGATCGGGAAGAGCCCGCATCCAAGATGGACGGGATTCCCATATACCGTCACACTCCTCCCCTTAAAAACATACTTCTTTGAAGAAGAAGTATGTGAAGTTAATAGACACGGGACTGAAAGTAGTATGGAGTTCGGATTCAGGAAGGTTCATCTGAAAAACTCCAAAGCTTCCATCGTAATGGTACTACTGAGAATTGTTACTGGTGGAGAACTTAGCTCCTTATCAATATCACTTGGCGGGCTTGGACACAAAATAAAAGGAGAAAAGTTGTTGTCAGAGGTTCTGGTTCAGGAAAGTTCATCTGAACAACCTCTGGGTGATTAACCCCCATCATATAAGATGGAACAACTGGGAAAAAAAGACAAAAAATAGGCATTGAACGCCAGGCATAATAGCCTTAAGAATAATAATAAGTTTGATAATGATAATAATAATAATAATAAGTTTGATTTGATGACAAAAAAGAAAATTGAATGGCCGAAGTGCATATTGATTATCAAAGGGTTATTAAAAAGAGGAACTTCTGGAAAACCTCAGAGCTATTCCTTCTGGAAAAGCTCTCAAAAAGTGGAGGGGGTACCGAGGATAAAATCCAGCACATACCCACCAACCACGCTCTGCTACCATGTAATGGATGAGGGGTTTAACTACGCCTCCCATACAGCGTAGTTTCCCCCTCTCCATCCTCTGGAAAGGTAGGGAGGCAGTGTGACAGCTGCCCTCGGAGACAATGGTTTGATTATAACGCAATGCCTCCAGGAGTTGACGATTCGTTTCCGCGAATCGACCGCCCCTTCAGCGGCGTGTCAAAAAGATCGGGAAGAGCCCGCATCCAAGATGGACGGGATTCCCATATACCATCACACCTCTTTCTTTTCACGTTCTTTCAAGCGTTTCGTTAGCCGTACGGTTACGCTAAGTGAAGTATCTTCCACTTCTTTCAGATTCTGATGGCCAGATTTTGCTATACCTAACTTACCCACATTAAGAATTTGGCTCTTTCCTCGCCTTCTCCTGTTAAATTTCTGCATTTGCTCTTCCTCTTTCATCAGAGAACAGCGCCCTCATCTTCGCGCGAAACTCCTCGACGCGTTCTATTTCACGATCACATGTGCTACATATTCATGAACATCGAGTTTCTTAAGCCTCTTAACTTGGCCTTACCCTCGAAGTGCTCTACTTCCCGAAGAGCGCTCAACAATAGCCAATATTTTACTGTTTTCTATCTTGAAATTCACAATTTTCTTCATCAGTTCATTTTCTTGGATTTTTAACATTGTATTTTTTGAATTCTTCTACGTTACGCTTCTGCATTGAAAACTAAAGGGGATCCTTCATAATCGCGGTGTTTTTCCCCAGTCTTGAGCTGCCTGGACATTAATCTCAAAAGGGCGGTTCAAGTTGAGCTCGAAGGTTTGAAATACCCACCCATTACACACACAACACAATACAGCACAAATACAATACAATACAATACAATACAAAGGATACAACTGTTTTTTGTTTTTGTTTTAGGGCATAAAAATAACAATATGATAATAAGAACTTTAGAACCCATTATTTTCAAGAAAACTTTCTTATACCTGGTTTTGTTTTTTGCCTTAAGAAATTATGGCTTCCGAATTTCTCAACTTTTTCAAGAATCTTTCATACTGATTTAAATAATAAAAGAACGTAGTTGTAGGGCTTGATATCCTTTCATTTTTGACGTAGAATAAAATTTCTTCCAACGTTGATGTCGAGATGTCTTTCGATTCGCGTGTTCCTTTTTGTGCTTTTTGCATCAAAAACGTAGAAGAATGTGGGGTTTATTGTTATAAAGTGGATGATCTCCATTCTGGTACCCATGAAATTACGTTACATTCGTGAACAAATTTCCTATGAGACCTTCAAGTATCCAGTGACCACCAGTCCGGAGCCAACCTGTACCACCTCAAAGTTTCCGCCAATTTTCCTCTCTCAGAAGTAAAAAAGAATAGGCCTGGTAGAATTGGAAAAGCCTGAAGGAATTAGGGCGTGAGTATTATCAGCTTTTCAGTTACCTAACACTCGCTGAGTAACTTTTGCTTATCGTTAGAGACCGCATCCGAGAACTCCGCCTTTCGTGAAAATATAAATCATACTACCCTGTTTCATTTTATTTTATTATTTTCGGCGGATTTTGTTTTCAAGCTCTCACCACCTTTGTTATGGGTGTTTTTCACTTTTTTTGGAGAAGGCAGCGGGAGATTGAAAGGAAGTTCGTACGCTAAAGAGCATTTAACCATTTCGATCCCCCCCCCCCTCCCCCACACCCACAAACCACCTCATTTCTCGCCTATTCACATTTACTACGAGTATTAACGAGTCTTCTACAACGTATCTCTGGTACGCCTGCATATGACGGTCTGAGGGCAGTTGAAAGCTTGTGTTTCAATAAATATCGGTTTCTAACACACCTGGATCTCAATCGTCCCTCAAACACCCATTAACTAGTAGCAATGGTGTTTCTTGTTGTTGCACGGTTCAACAAATGCTCCCGTGCGGCATGACCATATGAGTAAATTTTCAAAGGAAAGTACTTACCTAGTACCTATCTAGATTGAATATTTTTCATGATATTGTTCAAATTGGTTGAACTCTATGCCCTACACTTTTCCCCCGTAAATGGACTGGAATTTTTTGCGCTGAATAAACAAAGGAAAGGAGCTTCTGCTAACTGGGCGAAGGAGCGTGAGCACATTGTTTCTGCCATGTTCTGCGCGGTGAGAAACACGAAGTTTTCCGCCTGGTTATTGATGGGAAGATGGGGCCAACGATCAGTTGTTCACCGTCAAAATTAGCGGTTGAAGGCTCAATAGAGGTTTGAATTCTTAATGGAGCTTTCCGTGCTGCTGCTTCGAGGACTTATTAATTTGCCATTATGATCGCCGATTTATAGACAAAGACGGGCTTCATAAGAAGATTCAGTTTGTATGGGCTTTGCTATAGAATGTATTCGAATTTAATAAAACCCCACTTTCTAACCTATTGGAATAACTATCTCCGAATAGACTAGGTGCCTGTCTAATTTGAAAATGATGATGTGGTTCGAATCAGCTTATTACTTTGGGAATCGGGCTGAATTCACCGTTTTGTTCACGCTCTTATTTATGATTTTCATCTGTTTTCCAGAACCATTCGATAAGTTCAACCCAAGTATCTATTCAGTACTCCGTCCAATGTCTTATCAGCTTATTGTCTTGGTCCGTGTTAATGTATGATATGATTTTAGCGAAGCCCAATGGGTCCAGAAATATTTGTACATTCATTTTTTTAAACAGATTCAGATTGTTTTCCGTTTCAGTGCATTCTGAATCCACCCCTAGATTTGATATAACGGTACAAGTATATAGACTTGATTATGTGTCATTCCATACGATATCTGACCTTGGCTACGAGATGATAAAAAGTCGAATTCTCGGCTAAATGTTTGTAATGGCAAGCGAAAGAACGGGTGCCAAGATGTGCCCTTTTCAAAAGTTAAAATAGTATCAAATTTGAGTATATTGCTAGGAATTTGCTAAAATTATCAAAACTTAATGTGAATTCACAAAAATGGCATAGACTGATCAATAATAGAAAATATTTCCACGAATTTGGAGTTGAAGATTAGTATGGCTAAAAACGTTACATATTGATAAAACGCTGCAAATCCCTGCACAACGGTTTATTATTTTGTATAGAATACCCTTCTGTTACAGATCGCAGCTCTATGTATAGATAACCCGTCTATATAATATGATATGTACTACTCTATACATATTATGTAGATCGCAGACCCTCCGTAGGTTAGTACCTAACCCCATACTCGTTCCTAGGTACCTACCTAAATCACGAGTTAAATGTTGATAAAATAATTCTGCCGATGACAAACAGTACCTAACAAAAAGAAACACACATAATGAAGTTCTGAAAAGAAATTGTGGATGAAAAGTGAAAAAAGTTGCAAACGTACCTACCAACAAACTCCAGCCCCTTCTACGTAGATGGTATAATGAACCGTTGTGTAATAATTTACCGTTGAGTAATGATTTACCGTAGTAATAATTTACCCATCAATAATACTTCAACGTTTGTTCAAGTTTCACTACCTACCAACAAACTCCAAAAGAGCCATCATTTTTCAAATTAAATAATATCACAGAACAACCAACTCGACTTCGTACTCCGCCAATATAATCAGGTGATCCCTAGCAATGATTTTTATCTCCGCCAAATTTCCTATTGTGGGCGCGTCTCTGGTTACGACATTTGGTTTGAATTGTATACAATTTCATTCACACTGGAGTCGAAAATGCCTGTCGGTGCAAACTTCGGGGCCTTACTGTGAACGAACGGCAGGACGTACGATGCTCCGGATGGTCTTAAAAAACTCGCAAGTTCAAGAACTATTTAAAACCGTAAAAATATTCACGTAAAAAAATGGTATATGCGTTTTGAAAATTTCAACCCCTATTTTGAACCCCTTAGAGATGACTCACAGTAACGTCGAGCTTCGAGGACCATCTAGACAGCGAACGGAACCTATAACCCGAATTTCATCAATTTTTTTTCATGGTAACTAATAAAAGTGGCCAGTACGGCGTACGGCGTACGGTGTACGGCGTACGGCGGACAGACAGAAATATTTTTATTGCAGTTTTGGATTGTACATACCTTGAAACGTAAACCATCAAATTTTGAGGGGGGTAAGAATTTTTTTTTTCATGCTCGATTCCAATGGTTTATTATTGAAAATAATAAACCAAAATTCTTACCCCCCCTCAAAATTTGATGGTTTACGTTTCAAGGTATGTACAATCCAAAACTGCAATAAAAATATTTCTGTCTGTCCGCCGTACGGGCCACTTTTCTTAGTTACCATGAAAAAAAATTGATGAAATTCGGGTTACAGGTTCCATTCGGCGTCTAGTTGGTCCTCGAAGCTCGACGTTACTGTGAGTCATCTCTAAGGGGTTCAAAATAGGGGTTGAAATTTCCAAAACGCCTATACCATTTTTTTACGTGAATATTTTTACGGTTTTAAATAGTTCATGAACTTGCGAGTTTCACAGTAAGGCCCCGAAGTTTGCACCGACAGGCATTTTCGACTCCAGTGTGAATGAAATTGTATACAATTCAAACCAAATGTCGTAACCAGAGACGCGCCCACAATAGGAAATTTGGCGGAGATAAAAATCATTGCTAGGGATCACCTGATTATATTGGCGGAGTACGAAGTCGAGTTGGTTGTTCTGTGATATTATTTAATTTGAAAAATGATGGCTCTTTTGGAGTTTGTTGGTAGGTAGTGAAACTTGAACAAACGTTGAAGTATTATTGATGGGTAAATTATTACTACGGTAAATCATTACTCAACGGTAAATTATTACACAACGGTTCATTATACCATCTACGTAGAAGGGGCTGGAGTTTTTTGGTAGGTACTTTTGCAACAATTTCTTTTCAGAACTTCATTATGTGTGTTTCTTTTTGTTAGGTACTGTTTGTCATCGGCAGAATTATTTTAGCAACATTTAACTCGAGATTTAGGTAGGTACCTAGTAACGAGTACGGGGTTAGGTACCAACCTACGGAGGGTCTGCGATCTACATAATCTCTATATATTATAAAAACGAATCTCTGTGAGTCTGTGAGTCTGGTGTCTGTCTGTCCGTCTTCCCACGGCCTAACGGCTCGACGGATATCGACCAAATTTGGCACGAATATCCAGTAGGCTCCCAAGTTGTGCAACGTCGCATTTTTAATTCCCTGACCATAGCGGAACTATGGTCGACCATGGTCAACTCCTGAATGGCTTGACGGATATCGACCAAATTTGGCACGAATATCCAGTAGGCTCCCAAGTTGTGCAACGTCGCATTTTTAATTCCCTGACCATAGCGGAACTATGGTCGACCATGGTCAACTTCGTTAATTGAAATGGTAACCCCTATTTTTTATCGCGTATTCGTAATCTACGTGAAATTCTATCTACGATCGACCCTTCGGACTACCCCCGCGGTCGACCATAGCGCATCCATGGGCCCCTCCATGGTCGAATCCCGAATTGCTCAACGGATATCGAACAAATTTGGCACGAATATCCAGTAGGCTCCCAAGTTGTGCAACGTCGCATTTTTAATTCCCTGACCATAGCGGAACTATGGTCGACCATGGTCAACTTCGTTAATTGAAATGGTAACCCCTATTTTTTATCGCGTATTCGTAATCTACGTGAAATTCTATCTACGATCGACCCTTCGGACTACCCCCGCGATCGACCATAGCGCATCCATGGGCCCCTCCATGGTCGAATCCCGAATCGCTCAACGGATATCGACCAAATTTGGCACGAATATCCAGTAGGCTCCCAAGTTGTGCAACGTCGCATTTTTAATTCCCTGACCATAGCGGAACTATGATCCACCATGGTCAACTCCTGAATGGCTTGACGGATATCGACCAAATTTGGCACGAATATCCAGTAGGCTCCCAAGTTGTGCAACGTCGCATTTTTAATTCCCTCACCATAGCGGAA
Source organism: Leptopterna dolabrata (assembly GCA_954871275.1). Lineage (NCBI taxonomy): Eukaryota > Metazoa > Arthropoda > Insecta > Hemiptera > Miridae > Leptopterna > Leptopterna dolabrata. The sequence continues at coordinate 41,548,658 of OX940977.1, read as the reverse complement.
CTATGGTCGACCATGGTCAACTCCTGAATGGCTTGACGGATATCGACCAAATTTGGCACGAATATCCAGTAGGCTCCCAAGTTGTGCAACGTCGCATTTTTAATTCCCTGACCATAGCGGAACTATGGTCGACCATGGTCAACTTCGTTAATTGATATGGTAACCCCTATTTTTTATCGCGTATTCGTAATCTACGTGAAATTCTATCCACGATCGACCCTTCGGACTACCCCCGCGGTCGACCATAGCGCATCCATGGGCCCCTCCATGGTCGAATCCCGAATTGCTCAACGGATATCGAACAAATTTGGCACGAATATCCAGTAGGCTCCCAAGTTGTGCAACGTCGCATTTTTAATTCCCCGACCATAGCGGAACTATGGTCGACCATGGTCAACTCCTGAATGGCTTGACGGATATCGACCAAATTTGGCACGAATATCCAGTAGGCTCCCAAGTTGTGCAACGTCGCATTTTTAATTCCCTGACCATAGCGGAACTATGGTCGACCATGGTCAACTTCGTTAATTGATATGGTAACCCCTATTTTTTATCGCGTATTCGTAATCTACGTGAAATTCTATCCACGATCGACCCTTCGGACTACCCCCGCGGTCGACCATAGCGCATCCATGGGCCCCTCCATGGTCGAATCCCGAATTGCTCAACGGATATCGAACAAATTTGGCACGAATATCCAGTAGGCTCCCAAGTTGTGCAACGTCGCATTTTTAATTCCCCGACCATAGCGGAACTATGGTCGACCATGGTCAACTCCTGAATGGCTTGACTGATATCGACCAAATTTGGCACGAATATCCAGTAGGCTCCCAAGTTGTGCAACGTCGCATTTTTAATTCCCTCACCATAGCGGAACTATGGTCGACCATGGTCAACTTCGTTAATTGAAATGGTAACCCCTATTTTTTATCGCGTATTCGTAATCTACGTGAAATTCTATCTACGATCGACCCTTCGGACTACCCCCGCGGTCGACCATAGCGCATCCATAGGCCCCTCCATGGTCGAATCCCGAATTGCTCAACGGATATCGACCAAATTTGGCACCAATATCCGGTAGTCTCCGAAGTTGAACGTAGGCGCATTTTTAATTCCCTGACCATAGCGGAAATATGGTCGACCATGGTCAACTCCTGAATGGCTTGACGGATTTTGATAAAATTGGGCACAAATACCCAGTAGGCTATGGGATTTTTCCGTCGTTTGTTGGTTCCACGATACTGCGTACAGCGAATCTCGGATAGCGAGCGAAGCGAGCGGTCAGGCTAGTATGTATAGAATAGTACATATCATATTATATAGACGGGTTATCTATACATAGAGCTGTGATCTGTAACAGAAGGGTATTCTATACAAAATAATAAACCGTTGTGCAGGGATTTGCAGCGTTTTTTATTGCAGTTTTGGATTCTACATACCTTGAAACGTAAACCATCAAATTTTGAGGGGGGGTAAGAATTTTTTTTTTCATGCTCGATTCCAATGGTTCATTATTGAAAATAATAAACCAAAATGTCCAAAAGTGTTCTAAAATAGTGACTTGCGACGAAAAATACCATTGTAGTAGTCGAAAATATTTCTTCGCAAGGGAAAAAGTGTCAACTTGGTGAATTGGTGACTCGAGACTAGAAACCATTATTCAATATTCGAAAAATGTTTCCAAAACACTGTTCAAAACTGGGTCTAATTGAGTATTTGTGGGTCAGCAGTGCTTAAAGTATCTACTAATATGAGTTGTGGCTCATACCTACTTGGTAAAAATAAATGTTACCAAGCAATTATTGCTAGAAATCAGCAAAAATGCTTTAAAGTGACTAAGTTAGGAGGTTCCTGAGGCTCGGTCAGTGAAAAACGATTTTCTTCAAGTAAGCGTTTCGTTGAATTTATTCAACATCTTCAGGGCTTACTCACTTTCGCTCATGTTGTTTATCATTAGCCCTGACGATGTTTAATAAATTCAACGAAACGTTGGCGTAACGAAAATCGTTTTTCACTGACCGACCTCAGGAACCTCCTAGCTTATTTATTCCAGCGATCAAGAACCTCTCCATAGTTTAAAGTTACTGAAATTTTCACTGAATGGTACTTCGAAAATTCGCTCATTTGAGCAAACTGCATTTTCAGTGAATTTTCACAGAAAATGCAGCTGCAATGGGTTAAAATTTTTCAACACATGAATTTTTGAAAATTGTTTAATAAGCAATTCGTTTCAGAGCATCCTGAATTCATCCCTAGATTGTAACAAAAATTTATATTATTTATATAATATATCAATGTCACTGTAGACGATATCTGACCTTGGGTCCTTGATATCTTACGTACATGATAACAGTTCTAAATTTCGCCAAAATGTTCGTATTGCCAAAGAAAAGGATGAGTTCGAATATGAGCAATTTTAAAAAATTCTAAAGGTGGTCAAATTTTAGTTTTTAAGAGGGCAAAAATCGGTAAAAACGGGTCAAATCGCGAACAATTGATATAAAATCACTGAAAATGGTGTGGGGTGGAGACAGAAAATGACCATTTCAGATGTTTTTCATACAGAATAGGGGTCAAATTTGGATTTTTGGGGGTAAAAAATTTAAGAGCTAAAATCAATATATTAATTCTTCTGACGTTGTGTGGGATGGTGATTCGCGGCAGAATGATAAAAATGTTTTTCTCAAAAAATAATGGGCCAAATTTGACTTAATAAGGGTAAAAAATGGGTAAAAATGTCTAAAATACAAAAACAATTATTTAATTTTACGAAAAATGGTATGGTATGGTTTATCGCTATTTCATCTTTTTACTCAATAGCACGAATATTTCTTCGAAAACTCGCTCTTATAGCCAAGCTGCACGACTGGAACTTGTTATTTTTTTCTTTATGCTATTATTTTTTCTCGATTCTGAAAGTTTGTAACTGAAAATGATGATAAACCGGGAGGTAGCATTCGGAAAACGTTCAGCAATTTATTACCAACATCCGGATTATCATTCTCGACAATAAAAGTTCCCATTCAGAGCGCAGTCAATCGAGTCAACAATTGAGATTTACAGCGAAAATCTGTACCACCAGAGGAACAACATTTACAGAAAGAGAGAAAAAAAGTATCCTCCAGAAGAATATTACACGGATATCGATGGCAGAAAGGAGGAAAAAGGTCTGTGTATGACAGAAGTAAAACTGGGATACTGCGGTGGAGCGGGCCCACCTTTGTGGGTCTCGCACAACTTGTTAGAGCAGGCTTATCTTCTATTGTCCGAAACTCTGATACGGGTCACCGAAGCCAATAATTACCAGGGGGAACGACCGAGACTCCTAGGGCTTTTCTACCTAGTGGTTGTCGTGTGGTGGTGTTGTGGAGGGTGGGGAGGGGAGGAGAGGTTGTCCTCTACTTAGTTTCCTTGGTAAACGGAAGTTAGCTTTCGTATAAGGGCGTAACAGGGGTAAATGAAAAACTTCGGAAATTGGAAAGGGGCCGTCCACGGATTACGTAATCGACGTTTATATATTGCTCTTTTCCCACGTTTTAGCGAATTTTCGAAGAAAAGGAAGCTATTGTTCTCGGTCCAAAATTTTTAAAACTCGAATTTCCGAAAGATTTTTATTTCTGTTTACTCACGTTGTACGTAGGTAGGTACAAATCGTGTAGCTAATCAATTTGTTCGATTTCCTCCTTTTCTGCAATCGAGCTGAGATTGTAATTTTTCGCTATTTATTTTGCACTTTCACTAATCTATCCTTAATGCCAGTACGAACCAGTTTGAAAGCACACGTGTAGAGGAAAATACGCTTCAAATTCGATTTTTATTTATCTATAAACGGAATAGGTACTTTCTTTTTAAAAATTCAACCCGCTTCCCCCCCCCCCCCCCCTTAGAATTTGATGGTTTCCGTTTCAAGATGTGTGGAATCCAAAAATGAATTAAAAAAATTCTGTCCGTCCGCTCACGTCGCACTTTCCTTAGTTACCATGAACCCAGGTAGTACAATCTGGTTAGTAGGCCCCATCATTCGGGGTCTATTTGGTCCACGAAGCTCGCCGTTACTGTCAGTCATCTCTAAGGGTTGAAAAATAGGGGTTGAAATTTTCAGAACGCTGTAGCTCGAAAACTTTCAATAGAAGGGTATGGTTTTGGTTTATTATTTTCAATTATGAACCATTGGAATCGAGCATGAAAAAAAAAAAATTTCTTACCCCCCGTTTCAAGGTATGTAGAATCCAAAACTGCAATACAAATATTTCTGTCTGTCCGCCGTACGCCGTACGGGCCACTTTTCTTAGTTACCATGAATCAAAATTGATGAAATTCGGGTTACCTATAGGTTCCGTTCGGGGTCTAGTTGGTCCTCGAAGCTCGGCGTTACTGTCAGTCATCTCTAAGGGGTTCAAAATAGGGGTTGAAATTTTCAGAACACCAATATCTTTTTTTACGTGAATTTTTTACGGTTTTAAATAGTTCTCGAACTTGGGAGTTTTTTAAGACCACCCGGAGCATCGTACGTCCAGCCGTTCGTTCACACTAAGGCCCTGAAGTTTGCACCGACAGGCATTTTCGACACCAGGGTGAATGAAATTGTATACATCAGACCAAATCGTCACCAGGGACGCGCCGACAATAGGAAATTTGCCGGAGATAAAATAGTCATTGCTAGGGATTACCTGATTTTATAGGCGGAGTACGAAGTCGAGTTGGTTGTTCTGTGATATTACCATTTCATATGAAAAATGATGGCTCTTTTGGAGTTTGTTGACAGGTATTGGAACTTGAAGAAACGTTGAAGTATTATTGATGGGTAAATTATTACTACACGATGGTAAATCATTACTCAATGTTAAATTATTACACAACGGTTCATTATACCATCTACGTAGAAGGGGCTGGAGTTTGTTGGTAGGTACTTTCGCAACTTTTTTCACTCCTCATCAACAATTTCTTTTCAGAACTTCGTTATGTGTGTTTCTTTTTGTTAGGCAGGTGCTGTTTGTCATCGGCAGTATTATTTTAGCAACATTTAACTCGTGATTTAGGTAGGTACCTAGTAACGAGTACGGGGTTAGGTATTAACCTACGGAGGGTGTGCGATCTATATCAAATCTATAGAATAGTACATATATATTATATAAAGGGTTATCTATACGGAGAGCTGTGGTCTGTAACAGAAGGGTATTCTATACAAAATAATAAACCGTTGTGCAGGGATTTGCAGCGTTTTATTATGTTTTTAAATTGATCTCGAACTAAAGAATTTGTTGAGACCGCCCGGAGCATTGTACGACCAGCCGTTCGTTTGAACCGAAAACCTTCGTCAACATGATCGTGAATCAAACGGTATAAATCCGGCCCAGATATCATCACTAGGGACCACCTGGTCATTATCACGGATGGCTTATCAAGTCGAGTTGGTTGTTCTGTGCTATTATTCCATATGAAAGATGATGGCTCTTTCGGATTTTGTTGATAGGTGCCTACTTTTGCAACTTGAACAAACGTTATGCTTCATGAATAACAACAAATAGTTAATCAGATGATTGAATCCCGCGCGTTTTTATGAAATGTAATTCCGGGCTGGCTCCAGCTCTCGATCTAGGGCTTTCCTGGGAGGAGCTCGAGGGTAGGTTTTGACCACAGAAAACAGTGATCTGCGGAGAAGGGGCATCTATACAGGCAAATTATTACACAACGGTTTATTACACAAAGTATCTTACACTACGGTTTATTATTTATCATGTGCTTCATGAATAACGAAAAATAATTAACGATTGAATTATTGAATCCCGCGCATTTTAATCGAACTATAATTCCCGGGCCGGCTTCAGTACTCGTTTTAGAGCTTTCCTCGGGGGAGCTGGAGGGCAGGTATTGACCACAGAAAGCTGATCGACGCAGAAGGGCACCTATACAGGTAAATTATTACACAACGGTTTATTATTTACCTAATGCTTCATGAATAACTACAAATAATTAATGATCGAATTATTGAATCCCGCGCATTTTTATGAAACTGTAATTCCCGGGCCGGCTGAAGTAGTCGATTTAGCGCTTTCCATGGGGGAGCACGAGGGTAGGTACTGACCTCAGAAAACAGTGATCTACGCAGAAGGGGCATCTGTACGAGGAAATAATAAACCGTTGTGTAATAATTTGCTACGTTTTTTAATTTAATAAATAAATAAATAATAAATAATAAAAATAAAATAAAAATAAATAAAATTTTTTAATGCTCGATTCCGAAGGTTCGTTACTGAAAATAATAAATCAAATAGTTGAAAATATTTCTTGCTGTCCGGGCATGCAAAACACGCTGATCCATAAATGGGACAAATCGCCATTGTGTGAAAAATGTCCTTGGGCACTCCCATGTTGCATACTTTAAATGAGTAGTTGTAGCCATGGATCTAGAGTCCTGTGTAGTACCTCCCCGAAGTTCTCAGCTGTGCCACCAACCTCTTACATCCAAAATGCATGCCCAGCTCCAGGTATCCTCGAGAAATATCGACCGCAACAGCCAGCACTGGTGCTGTTCGTGGAGGTTACCACCCAGCCACGGTCTCTTCCTACCAGAGTGCTCCTCACAGCCACCAGGATCGCCTCCTTATCTATATATTATCTTACTCTTTTACTCTCAGGAACTATTATTTAGTTAACAATTAATTATTGTTAACTAATTATTAATGATTTTCCATTGAAAATCTGGTAAAACTATAAAACAAAAAACAGAAGTAGTCCATCAAAAGAAAAGGATGAGGTCATTCAAGATGGACACCTTATTCACAAATACACAACTACGCATATTATTTGAGAAACAAGGAGCGAGGGGAAGCGGTTGGACGAAAATAATAATGAAAATGTCAGTCGAAGTCCAGAAAATTATATTACCAACTATACAAAGAAGCGAAATAAATTTTTTGTTATTTTTCAGTTTTTGTTTAAAGACCTGAGGAGACTTCCCCGCTTGCCCGTCAAGGAGGTTAGGATAGTTGAATCGTGACCCCCCTCCCTCCCTTCCGGAAGAATACAGTTTCTGTCCTACAACTACCATACAGTGATTCTTATGTGTGTGACGTTATCATTTATCCCCAACTTGGTCGACAGGTCCTTAACTGTCTGAACTACTTTCTCATCCTGAGTAAATGGTGGTACCATTTACCATGCACTTCAGTGTTCTTCCTACGGGATTCCTGCTCGAGATAGTCAGCCTTCGACTGCGGTGCATCGACAGATGTCGTTCATGTTCAGTTGCACTGAATCATTAACCAAGGTGTCAGATTGGCAGCTCATGAATTCAGCTGATTTTATCTTAGCTCAGGTCTTTCTGCATTTTAGAGATTTTATGTACCTTATTATGAATGGATTTCATAAGTAAGTGGTATTTCAAAGTCTTTTAAGTCGATAGAGGCAAGTGGCGCTGCAATATACATCCAGACACTGGGCTCCTACTCCATGACCCTTTCAGCTCCTTACGAAGCTTTTTATGACACTCCGTCGATTCAAACGCGTGCACCTAGAATGATGCGACGCGGAACATAAATATCAAACCCCCCCCCCCCCCCCCACAAATGTATTACTGCAACTTCGATAAGAATGAACAAGTTCCAAAGCCCAGGCGTTCGCTCTTCCCTACCTTCCGCATACGCGAACAATTAGTAACTGACTTATTATGTATCATCACCTGTATTATTACCACCATTCTTCCGTATAGTTGTGCGCGTTTCAAGGAATTGCGAACATGTAGAATGACAGACACGGTACCGAATTTGTTCAGAAAGGTCTAAAACGCAAAACGTGAGTTGAAAATTTGATTTTGGATGGCAAATATGTGTTTTTCCTCACAAGAATATCAAAGCTTCCGCTACCTTGGTTGTCTCGGACGAATGATTCCGGATTTCGCAGAAGTTTTCATAATAACTAACAAAAAGATTAGCACGAAATACGAAAAGTGGATCAAATTTAAGTTGGGGTCCAAACGCTAAAAAACCTTACTTAAATAGAAAAAAATTTCATGCTGCATGACTGGTCTTCACCTTGTCTAAAACATGTATAATCATTTTAGAAAATTCCGGTTAATCCCCGCCTATCAATTTATATTTAAGGTGAGAAACATAATTTAGTTCTATTTAAATCATATGCCAACCTTCAGATGCTGTTTATGTTCATACAGAATTATTTTAAAATGCAATATTGTATACCTAACTTAAACGTCGGGGTTACCCGTGTCATAAGCCTAGAGGTAGGGTAGGTTTGGGTAGAGGAGGATGTGCTCCTTAGGAGTCTTTTCGGATAGCTAACACCCCGTGGTTATCACCATAGCAGGCGTTAGAGGAAGAGACGTCCCGCGGTTATCGCTACAGCAGATGCCAAAGAGAAGGGTAATAGCACCTCGTGGTTATCACCACAGCGAGTGCTAGAAGAAGGAACGTCCCGCCGTTACCACCGCAGCAGACTCTAAAAGGGAAGGATGCTAACACCCCGCGGTTGCCACCACAGTGAGTAGGTATTAGAGGAGGAAACATCCCCTGGTTACCACCACAGCAGATGGGAAGGGAGGCGAAAGGGTAGGAGAGAGAGAGGAGGCGTAGGTAAGGTGAGTGAGAGAGAAGTTGTAGACAGGTAAGAGCAAGGTCGGTCGGGGAATGATGAGCTGGGCAAGCCGGGCGCCCATTGAGAGTCGTTGGGGGTTCGATGGAACGGATCCCTTCTGGGCTTCAACCGAGGCGTCGCACAGCTCGTCTTTCTCCTTGTTTATTTCGCTGAGGGGTAACTGGACAGTATACATATATATATATATATACTGTATTATACACGAACATATAAAAACATTGTTGTGGCAAAATTAGGACTCTATGCACCTGGGCTTTTCAGATAATTGGCATCTCGTCCAACACCAGCGAATATCACCAGTGAAGCTGGCAGAGGATCTGATGGAAAAAGCCGCCGCCTTTTATTCCCTTCGTTTAATCCGACCGCAGGTATCGCGTAGCCATGGATCGGCGGGTGCTATCGCCTGGGCCTCTTTTCCCGTATTACCTCTAATAAATGAGCTCTAATGGTCGCTACCGGCCGCAATCCTGTTTTATTTTTGCGATCTTTCCGCCCTTCCCCGGCAATCATCCTACGGATTCTTTTTACGGATTCAATCGGATTCTTTTCTCACTGCCAGAAAGTTTTCTCAACAGAGCGAGAGGGAATCGGACGACTCTATATTTCACCACCAAAAACTGCTACTGCAACTTCCAGACGTCCATGAAATACTGCGGAACTCTCCTCTTAGAAACCCATCCAGTTCAAAAGGAAATTTTTCTCTACCGCTGCTTCTCAAGTTTTTTGACCTCTTGCATGATTTAGGTTTCATGGTGGGGGGGGGGGGGGCTTGACCTAGCCAGATGTGAAAAATTTAATTGGCAGCTCGGAAATTAATTTTTGAATCCCCAACAGTTGAATTGGTACCATTTTTAGTCAGATAGTAGGTATTCCTAGTAAGTTGGCGAATTTGAGTTTTGATTGGAAAGTCCTTGCCAGTTGGATAATTGAAGTTCAGTCGGCAAATTTTAATTTATTTGGTAATTAAATCCCTGTCAGTTGGATAGAATATCCCTGTCAGCTGTGGAGAGGATCCCTGTCAGTTGGAATATCAGATTCGATTCCCCCCCCCCCCCCCCCCCATCCAATCACGGGTGCTATTAGTACCGCCCCTGCCTTTGCATTCCACATCGCGGTCAATTTGACGTCATTCAAGATTTTTGATCTTAGGAGCAAGCTGGGGCGCATGTCTTTTTAGGATCTCATTCTGCCTAGTACCTTCTAATTGTTTACGAAAACAACACGAAAGCGCAGCGCGCAAACGAACTGAAGTTATTGGATTTCATGGGTTTTCATGTCGTTTGTACCTCCGCATAAATCCATATTTAGATCGCAATGAACCATCGAAGACCGTACGTAGTCTTTCCACAGGGTAATGGTTTCGGATTGATAATTCTCCAGGCTTTGAAATGACCGCAACCTAACAAGTGTTACGTTAACAGTGTTTTTCGCATTTTTGTGTACATATTAGTGGAAATAGACTATTTTTTCAATAACTTCGTTTTTCTTTTCTTTCAGATCCAAATACCAAGTTCGGGAGAGCCGGTCGGGCTACAAAGTCCTGATGTCGCTCAAAATTCGATCCTTCGTACTGTCTGACGTCGGCACCTACAACTGCGTGTCGACCAACTCCCTTGGCAAGGCCGAGGGGACGCTCCGCTTATACGGTGAGTGGTCACCACCCATCTACAGCCAACTACTGTTACAGCCCCCGCTCAACGGCATCACTTTGGGCCAAAGTTACTTGATGTTACTATAAGCGGGCGATTCCAGTAAGCGGGTGCTGTACAAGGAGTGGGGAAACTGCCAACGATAATAAAAATCATTCACCACAAACACGGCGTGTCTGCATTATCATAACACAATAAAATTAATAAAAAGTTCCATTCATGCAGTATGGTGATATAAGCGAATTTTCGAAGTTAGTCACATGGTTTTAGCGAATTTTAAAAGAAAATAATATTGCAATGGGTCCAAAATTTTCAGAACATGACTTTTAAATTTGTTTATAGGAAAATCCACTTCAGATCATCCTGAATTCATCCCTAGATTTTAATAAAAATTTATGTCCCTATATATATACATGCATATATTTAATATATACAATATATATAGATTTATATATATATATATATATATATATATATATATATATATATATATATTGAAATTATATAGGTACTATATGTATATATAATACATATATATATTTCAAATTTCTAAGGCAATTTTCAAAAATTCTGAGGGGGTCAAATTCGAGTTTTTAGGGATCAAAAAATTGGTAAAAACGGTTAAAATCGCGAATATTTGATATAAAATCACTTAAAGTTGTATGGAAGGGTGAGTAAAAACAGAAAAAGACAATTAAAGTTGTTTTTCATACAGAATATTTGGACTTTTGGGGGGTAAAAAATTGGTATTAAGCGCTAAAATCAATATTAATTTACCTGACGTTGTGAGGGACGGTGACTCACGACATAACTCTATTCCGATGATACTCGTAAAAATATGTTTCTCAGAAAAGAATAGGTAAACTTGACTTCAAAAGGGTCAAAAATCGGTATAAACACCTAAAATCACGAAACAAATTATGTAATTTATGAAAAATTGTGCAGCTTCTCGCTATATCAACTTTTTACACGATAGCCCGGATCTTTCTTAGAAAATTCGCTCTTACAGCCTGCATGACTGGAACTTTTCTTTTTACCCACTAATGCTCAACTATTTTGAGAACAAATAATATTATTGAAACTTTTTTGGGTGAATTTATATAAATTTTGGTGATAATTATCAGACTGTGAAGGTTAATAAACGAAACGGTTAATAATAAAACCTAAATATGAATTCAATAACAGCTACATCACTCGAGTTTACAGTGGCTAAAATTACGGATAAGTAAGGACAAAAGGGGATTTTTTCTTCATATGCCTATTTCAACCTCAAATCGGCCACCTAAAGCCGCACAGTTTTCAGGAAAAACTTTTTAAGATCAGAGATTTCCGATGGTACCTATATATAATTTTTCACGATTAGGTCAAGACTCGGCTCAGAAACTACAGTTTAAGCTGAAGACTAGGGGAAAATCGTGGTAGACTGGCAAAGGTAGATGTGACTGGGTAGACGTGAGATTTGGATCCCTTTTGCCTCAATCATTCCTTCCAGGTTACGGTTGTGTTGATACTTAATGTTTTTTGGTGTGCTGAACAAGAATCTGAGGTTTTCGAATGGTCATTCTGGGTGCAAAATTGGTTTTTCGAAAAAACCAATCGTCGTCCAAAACCAATGTCGTAAAATTTTTCCATTTTTACGACATAAAATTTTTCAAAAAATAGAAATTGTTTATCACGATGCAAAGTGATGCCTCTTTTTGAACATTTGTGAATGTTCAAAGTATTTTAATACAAACGAAAAATGACGTTGTTTTTGTCAACAAAACTAAGGGTTTTGGAATAGTAATAATTAACACGAACCTCAGATTTGAATTCAGCACTCGGAGAAACAACAATGACAAAAAAAATCAAGTTCTTGACAGACAGTTTTTATTTTTGAAAACGTTCTGTCGTAAAAAATGGGAACAATTATTTGTTCGAAAAACCAATTTTGCACCCAAAATGGCCATTTGAAAACCTCAGATTCGTGTTCATCACCCCCCAAAAAACATAAAGTAACAACAATCGTAACCTCGAAGGAAGGATTGAGGCAAAAGGGGTTTAAATCTCGTGTTTACTCACATTTACCAGGCTACCACAATTTTTCACTGTTCTTCAGATTGAACTTTAATTGTTGAGCCGAGGGCGAGAATTGAAAGGCGCGCCAGCGGATAGGAAGAAGCGCGATTGTCATACCTGTTCCGAGTTTCTTCTGTTATGTTAACATATCACTAATTTTTCTCCAGATTACGGCTTGGGCGCTAACGTCGCACTTTCGCTCGTTGTGTCTTTACTACTTAAGACTTTCGGGGCGTACTTCTGGTGTTCAACGGTTAGCGTCCGCGACATAGGCAGTGAAACACCGCAAGTTTTAAGGCTGCCTTTGATACTGACGACTGTGTTTTGCCGTTATACAAATTTGTGGGGTGCCTCAAAATAATTCGAGCCGTTGAGTATCCTTGTGAGGTAACCAGGATGAAAGTCTCGTCTCACGATACAGGTTTGAGAGAGTTTGCAACTTCTGTGGGCGTCATAGAGGACTTGAGCCTAACACTCTTTGTGGATGTGGATGGCATTTGGAGTTTTGTTGGTGAGAAAATTCAAAACGCGCATTTATAAACACCCTCATATTTGCAGACGATCTGGTGTTGATAGCGTTCTCCAAGGCTCTTTAGAGGATGAATGGCTGGATGATGAGTCTGATGAGGATGATGAGAAACATTCCCGCTTAACAAATAACGCCCCTAAATTAAAGCTAAATTTAGATCACGTGTTTGAGCCCCTCTCCAGAGTACCTTATGCTGAAAATTAGTTAAGGTATCTCTTCTGTATGTGTCTCTTGACGTGTACGTATTTCTGTTGAGAAGGAAACGGCACCCATAGTATGGACACCCCAACAACCCCATGGCCTCTCCAGGGGTCCATTCCAGTGATTACATTCACCCTGGTTACCTTCGCAGAGCAATTGGACTGTGATCGCTCTGCTCTGAAATGCACTGCCCTTTCATCCCTGGCCCTTCGTTACCGTGATGGTGTTTATACATCCTCAGTATTCCGCAGCCGTCACTTTAACATGGGTTCTGCCTTATCTTAGTTAATTTTGGTGATCGATAGTTAGCATCCGCGTTCTCTCGAGCTGCCAGGGAGCTCTGTACTCCTAATTGCCTACTCTGTTATGTCTGAGGGTGATCTGGCGAGTCCAAGCGAACGCGCATTGCAGCGAATGTCGGCGGTGAAAAGCCGCAAGGCGCCCGCAGGACAGGCGGGAACACAATGAATCACATTTATTACAACCGGCCCTCGACCCACCTCTTCCTCCCTGGCCCTTTATTACGCAATTATCACACGCACGGCTCACCTTAAATTACCCTTTTTCCCGTCGGCAACCTCCTCAAAACTTCCGCTTCCCTTTTCTCGAGATCATAAATCCAACTGCACAAGGTGGTTTTTCATTATATCCCCCCCATTTTATCTCACTTCAGCTTAGTTATAATGAAAATAAAGCGTCCTTCTACCTCCTTTCTTACTTCCTTCTGTCGGAAAATAATTTCAACGTCGTCGAGGAGAGGAGAAAGAAATGACTAGCTTCAGCGTTTGGAATATATTCAGTGTTTTTAGCACGTTACCAATACGAGAAATCTGTGGAGGACGAATTTTCATATATCATATAGCGCATTGTTGAAGTGAACAATGCACTATTGCAATGGGTCCAAAAATGTTAGTGCATGATTTTTTTTTCCAAATTCGCCATTAACAGCATAATAAAAACCATCTCTACATTTCAACTCTAAAGCGAATTTTTGAAGAAGATGTGCTATGGCAATGGGTCCACAGTTGTAAGTACTTAACTTTACTGAATATTTTTTGATTACCTTTCGTTTAAGAGCATTCTGAACGATATCTGACCTTGGCTACGAGGAAAAACGAAGAGTCGAGTTTTCATGGGCCCGAAAACCTTTTAAAAAATAAGAAAGAAAACTGTTCGTCGTTGCACCAAAAGCGGTACGAAATGGTGGACCATTCCAAAACCATGGCAGTAGTCAAATGTTTTTTCCCCCAAAAAGGGGGCAATGTTCTAGTTTTGGGGGGTCAAAAATACAAATCATCAAAAATGGCCGTCACGAACAAAACTTTATATTATGAATTCACCAAAAGACGTAAAATTTTGCTCGAGACATGAAAGACTATTTGAACAGTCACAAATATTTTCCATATTAAGTCGGTCAGATCTTAGTTATATCTTTATATCTTATATAGGTACTTGGTGGGGCGTTAAGGGTGGTTCTCTATCGATCTATACTGTCGCCGACTGTCCAAAGGTGTCCAAACTGGTAGGTCCTCTTTGTTTCAAATGGGAACCCCCATTTTGGTTTATTATTTTCAATAATGAACCATTGGAATCGAGCATGAAAAAAAAAATTCTTACCCCCCCTCAAAATTTGATGGTTTACGTTTCAAGGTATGTAGAATCCAAAACTGCAATAAAAATATTTCTGTCTGTCCGCCGTACGCCGTACGGGCCACTTTTCTTAGTTACCATGAAAAAAAATTGATGAAATTCGGGTTAAAGGTTCCGTTCGGCGTCTAGTTGGTCCTCGAAGCTCGACGTTCGACGTTACTGTGAGTCATCTCTAAGGGGTTCAAAATAGGGGTTGAAATTTTCAAAACGCCTATACCATTTTTTTACGTAAATATTTTTACGGTTTTAAATAGTTCTTGAACTTGCGAGTTTTTTAAGACCATCCGGAGCATCGTACGTCCAGCCGTTCGTTCACAGTAAGGCCCCAAAGTTTGCACCGACAGGCATTTTCGACTCCAGTGTGAATGAAATTGTATACAATTCAAACCAAATCTCGTAACCAGAGACGCGCCCACAATAGGAATTTGTGAATACGGCCAATCATTGGTAGGGATCACCTGATTATATTGGCGGAGTATGAAGTCGAGTTGGTTGTTCTGTGATATTATTTCGCTTGAAAAATGATGGCTCTTTTGGAGTTTGTTGGTAGGTAGTGAAACTTGAACAAACGTTGAAGTATTATTAATGGGTAAATTAGGTATTACTACGGTAAATCATTACTCAACGGTAAATTATTACACAACGGTTCATTATACCATCTACGTAGAAGGGGCTGGAGTTTGTTGGTAGGTACTTTTGCAACTTTTTTCACTCCTCATCAACAATTTCTTTTCAGAACTTCATTATGTGTGTTTCTTTTTGTTAGGTACTGTTTGTCATCGGCAGAATTATTTTAGCAACATTTAACTCGTGATTTAGGTAGGTACCTAGTAACGAGTACGGGGTTAGGTACTAACCTACGGAGGGTCTGCGATCTACATAAATATGCATAGAATAGTACATATTATAAATTATATAGACGGGTTATCTATACATAGAGCTGTGATCTGTAACAGAAGGGTATTCTATACAAAATAATAAACCGTTGTGCAGGGATTTGCAGCGTTTTTAAATTCAGATTCGGATTCTACAGAAAATTTCATAAATAATAGACCCTTACTCGATTTTTTACGCCACTTCCAAAATTGGACAATGTCCGGCAATTTTCACCAACTTCAAGTGAGGTTCGTGTCTTTTGACTGTTTTTTTCACGCTGAATTCGACGGTAACAATTATTTTGAATTTCGAATGCACTTGAAGTTTTAAATTTCAATATTTATTCAAAACCATTTGGGCCAATTTTAACCATTTTAATTCTACAAATTTACTCGCTGCACTAAATTGTATTAACGCCTAGTGATTATGGTAGATTCTGTTTCATAGTCCAACCCGGGTGTACTTAAACCGGATATTTCCAGGCGAAAGATCTTGGTATTATTAGGATTTATTTTCCCTCTCCGTCTTCTCAACCTGGGCTTGGGACCGGCTATGGTAAGATTAAAAATAAATCCTTCTTCTTCAAATAATGTGAAACTTCAAACATAATAAAGCCACTTTTTTCGTTTTCAAAATGATAAACTAAATTATAACTTGAAAAACGAAATGACTAAATTATTTAAAGAAAAATAAAATAAAATAAAGATAAATTCATGACATTTGTTTGTTCGAACTGGCGACAATTTTCTTGCAAACAGGCCTCAGCTCTTCTCTTCCGTCCATATGTCAATGCTGCAGTTATGGAACGCAATTTTTACCAAACGTATTGGAATTTAAAACCTCACATGCACTCAAAATTCGAAATAATTGTTGCCGTCAGTCAAAAGTCACGTGCCTCACTTGAAGTTGGTGAAAATTGCCTAAAAGTTTCCAATTTTGCCCTTGTTTTGGAAGTGGCGTAAAGAATCGAGTAAGGGGTCTATTATTCATGAAACTGCGTAGAATCCGAATCTGCAAAAAAAAATAATAAAAAAAATAAAAAAATAGGGGTTCTCATTTGAAATAACGAAGTTAGTACCCGTTTGGACACTTCCCGACAGTCGGCGATAGGCTAGATCGATAGAGAGTTAGATATCGATTTAGTGGGGGTAGGTGTTTTCAGTTTTTTTTTTTTTTTTGTAGAGTGAGAAATACGCCCGGAAAAGGGGGTGAACCACCCTCTACCTCCCACGCAGTATATATAGATCACGCTGGGGGTTTCTAATGATGGTTTCCTGTTCCAGCCCCTTGATGAGTGAATCAAGTATATTTTTTAGGCGATTGGGTTCAATTTTGGCTCCAGAAAAACAAGTTACTGCCATCTTTTTAGTGCTTCACGTTTTGGTTTATTATTTTCAATAATGAACCTTTGGAATCGATCATGAAAAAAGTACCCCCCCCCCCCACCAAAATTTGATGCTTTCCGTTTCAAGATACGTACAATCCGAAAATGGAATAAAACAATTTCCGTCCGTACGCCGTCCGCCCTACTTTGTTTTTTCTTAGTTACCATGAACAAAAATTGATGAAATTTGGTTTGTAAGTCCCATTTGGGGTCTAGTTGGCTAGATGACTGCCATTCACCTCTAAGGGGTGACAAATAGGAGTTGACATTTCCAGGACGCCGTTATCTCGAATTTTTTTACGGTTTTAAATTGATCTCGAACTTCTGTGAGACCACCCGGAGCATTGTACATCCAGCCTCGTTCACATTAAGGCCCTGAAGTTCACCGAAAAGCTTAGACAACATGATCGTGAATGAAACCGTATAAATCCGGCCCAGATACCATTGCTAGGGAACACCTGTTTGTAATCACGGATGCGCTACGTGAAATCGAGTTGTTCCGTAATATTATTTCATTTGAAGAATGATGGTTATTTTGGATTTTACAAACGTTATGCTCTATGAATAATAACAATAAATTAATTATAGAAAAAATGATAGAATTCTTGAATCCTCGCATATTTATGAAACTGTAATAGCCCGGCTGGCTCCGGCACTCGATGTAGGGCTTTCTTTGGAAAAGCACGGTATGGGTATTGACCACAGAAAACCGTGAGTTGCGCAGGAGGGACATTTATTTATACAGGTAAATAATAAACCGTTGTGTAATAACTTGCGGCGTTTTTATGAGTACCTTCTTAGGGTAGGTATCGTTTGAGCGACTTTGCTCACCTGTTTTTCACGTTCATGTTACATACAAAAAGTAAGTAGGAGGAAGTATCATTGCCTTCGGTATCTTCAGCAGTGAGAATCAGATACTGTTACACGGGAAGGTTCCTTATGCGTGAACGTCTAGCCCCAGGTACACTTGCCTGTCTGAACGATAGGTAAGGTAAGAAATCCACCTTATATCGTGGTCTTGGTGGTGAATGGAATATTGGTCCTGTTTGGTCGGTCTTCGGTAAGAACACAGCGCAGTCCTCTGGCAGTTTAGCTCTAGTGCAGATTGCCAGCACGACCACGATTGCCGTGGCACGTCCGTCGGCATCCCCTCAGAACAATACACAGTCCCATCAATACTGCACTAGTGTAACTGTTCAACACTACTCAGCACCACAACTAGAAGACTTTCGCTTAGTAACGTCACCAGGAGGAGTCTTCTGTGGAAATGAGGTAAATGGGAAGGCACTGCTGGGATATTCCCTCCTCTCCAAGTGTGACTACAGCGAGAGCCAATCAGAAATTCCACCGGGCCCAGCATTCGCGTCCTCTACTAGGCTCTGCAAGACGTGGTGCAGTGGGGTCGCGCCAAGGCGCCATTAGACTCAGATTTCAAATGGAAATCCTATTCTCATCACAGTCATAAGTAGACAATATTTCTATGCTCTAAAAATAAATAAATGCACATGTGTTGAACAAATGAGGTGCCTACGAGTTTTTTGCGGTTTCTGTGTGGTATAATAAACTTAGTTTGTTAATTATGCAAGCTTAGATTGTTAATGAGTTACCAAGAGCTAGTTCATAATAGCAGGTTATTCTTACGAAAGGCTCATTTCCATAGCTTTCAATTTTAAATCCTTGATTCATAACTATAATAACGATGCAAATTCTTCCGCAAGTTCTCTGTTCTTAGGAATAAACCATCTGTCAATAACACTATCTACAACCTTCTCAATTTCAAAAACAAGCGACATTAATACATTTTTTGTTAATAACTCATCCTTGTAGGAAATTTAACGCTAACTCAGAAACGGCCTGATGTAACCAAAATCGCTAACTGGCGCCGACTTCAAGTACTTAGTGAGATGGAAAGAAAAACACAGTTCTGATTAATGGAACCTATCAAAATGGTTTGTGTATAAAAGAAAAGTTACGCAGAATAAAATTTCGCGGCGAATGAAACACTCCCGTTCCCTAACCATATTTTTCTCAGTGTAACGAAGTTTTACAATAATATCCGAGAGCACTGATAAATTCGGAGGAGACAGAAAGTTACTTTGAAAATTATGGTTTTGTTACATGGCACGAGAACTGGTGTTGGTCTCATCCGATGAGGAGTTGCTGCTGTACAACTTTTCAACTAAGTACGAGTAGGTACCGATACGGAAACCTGTTTGGTCGGTTTCACTGGTCAAAATTTGAATCTTCAAGATTTCTTGATGATATCAAACTGTATTTTAGACCGTAATATGTTATTGTACTCAGCATTAATAAGGTAGTATAGGAACAGAGGGTGTATTCGAATCAGTGTAAAATTTCCCACAAATATGGAGAGGTGTGTTTTTCCCTCTCTCGCCTCTTCACCAGAAAAAAATCCTTGTGAGTACCATTTTGGTGACTTACTGATTGTCTCCAATCAGGTCCCACACCACCCGAATTATTACATCCACCCTGATGATTGCATTAGAAATTCATGATAACGTGAGGTTCATAATCTACAAACTCAGTATTAGCACTATCCCTCTTACTTAATCGATTAGCTTCTCGAATAGCCAACAGTAACCCTTTATCTGAAACAGCCTGAGAGCGGATCTTTATTTTTTCAGAAATAAAACTGACTCCCCATGACCCGGCTGACGATAATCAGGCCGCCTTCCTGGGAGGTGAGTTCATCATAAAAATTTTCTTTTTCACACCGTTACAAACACCTTAATTACAGCACTTAATGAACAGTTAGGTTCATGTTCACACTTATCTTTTTATTTTCCAGTTAACAGATCTCACACTCTTTCCGCCATCGATCTTGCTTGCCACACAAACTAATCATCATCTGACATCCAGAAAACCTACCGTTCGATTCTGTTCGGAATAGTACGAATATGCAACGAATTGCATTTACCTTTACCACTTTTTCACCCAATCCAATATCGGCATTGCTTCATCTTCCGGTAGAAAATCAAATGGAATAATTGAGCTTTCCAACTGTCTCATTCCAAAATTATAATGGCAGCGCTACCCTGCATATTGTATAGGTTCCTATACTGTACCTATACTCCATTACAAAACATTTCCCGTTTTTCTTTATGTTGATACGGTTACGGCAACAGTATGTTGTTGTTCCTTAAAAAATGCGTGGTTGTTACTCCAGCAATTGGTCTTCAATAGATGGCCTGAGCGTTCAAACTATATTTACCGAAGTATCGTTATCGTTTATATGCATGTTGATTTTGATGTCTTCAGGATTCCTTAACAGTATGAAATTACGAACTAAATCACTCGCGAAGAAATCGTGGAAACCCATTTCAAAGAAAAACGGAGTTATTGAAAAGTTGTCTATTTCCACTAATACACGAAAAAACATGAAAATACACTGTTATCATAACAGTGTATTTCCCGCGTTTTTCTCGTGTATTAGTGGAAATGGACAACTTTCAATAACTCTGTTTTTCTTTTAGTATGGAATTACTTGCAGATTGCGTTCTGATTCTTTTAGCATCACAACCGATGTTTTTATGCTACAGGAACAGTCAAGCACTAGTACAGTTTGTAGATACGGATGCATTATGCGGGGAACTGGGTTTTTCGGCCTACAGTACCTAGATTTGTGTACATACAGTTGGATCACTCGTAGAAGAACCGCACAGGCTGTTGAGAGGGGCCGAGCTTGAACATGGGGATCCATCAGCCCCCATCAGCCAGTGACGTTTGTTATAATATATGTAACCGTTATGTGAAATAGCGAATTCCTAGATTTCAAATCGTTTTAGAAGTTTAATAAGCGCAGTTATTAGCGGAGAAAATGCTGCCTAATTGTGTGCTTTGTTTAGTAAAAAACTTCGAAGATGATTTCTTCACTAAAGGGAGGTACTCAACTTGTTTAATCTAAAACTTTTTTACGCCACGAGCTTTCCACCTTGTGGCCGACTTATTGTGGTATAATTCAAAGAAAACTGAATGGTTTCAACGAAGCGTTTTTGTTTCCAACATCTTTGGGCCTACGTTCATACATCTTACTCTTTCTTAGTATAGGAATTGGTACCAAATAGACATTCACTCCTTCGTATCGCTAGAAATACCCATTTACTTACTCATCACCTTGTTCATAACGTCCCTGTCCTCAAGGCGTACCGTCATCCACGTCATTAACAAATTTTACTAGGTAAGTTTACAAGTAGATATGTAGGTACCTGCTTGAAGAAAAGGTTGAAGAAAACTTGAAGAAAAAGGTTTGATATCAATATGTCTAATAACAAATTCTTTAAAACTGATCAATGGTGGTCTGTGTCTAGTTGCTGTGTCATTTATTTTTATATAATCAATCCTTTCATATATTTCTGAAGTCACATTCTATTCACAGGTGATGAACCTGAAACATTGTTAGTAGGTAATCAAGGTAATTGGCATCAAAATTGTAAAATAGAGCGTCAATGGAGGCGTTGATGTGGGCGTTGGTGTGGTTTTGGTTTATTATTTTCAATAATGAACCATTGGAATCGAGCATGAAAAAAAAAAATTCTTACCTCCCCTCAAAATTTGATGGTTTACGTTTCAAGGTATGTAGAATCCAAAACTGCAATAAAAACGCTGCAAATCCCTGCACAACGGTTTATTATTTTGTATAGAATACCCTTCTGTTACAGATCACAGGTCTATGTATAGATAACCCGTCTATATAATATGATATGTACTATTCTATTCTATGCATATTTATGTAGATCGCAGACCCTCCGTAGGTTAGTACCTAACCCCGTACTCGTTACTAGGTACCTACCTAAATCACGAGTTAAATGTTGCTAAAATAATTCTGCCGATGACAAACAGTACCTAACAAAAAGAAACACACATAATGAAGTTCTGAAAAGAAATTGTTGATGAGGAGTGAAAAAAGTTGCAAAAGTAGCTACCAACAAACTCCAGCCCCTTCTACGTAGATGGTATAATTTACCGTTGTGTAATAATTTACCGTTGAGTAATGATTTACCTAGTAATAATTTACCCATCAATAATACTTCAACGTTTGTTCAAGTTTCACTACCTACCAACAAACTCCAATAGAGCCATCATTTTTCAAATTAAATAATATCACAGAACAACCAACTCGACTTCATACTCCGCCAATATAATCAGGTGATCCCTACCGATGATTGGCCGTATTCACAAATTCCTATTGTGGGCGCGTCTCTGGTTACGAGATTTGGTTTGGATTGTATACAATTTCATTCACACTGGAGTCGAAAATGCCTGTCGGTGCAAACTTCGGGGCCTTACTGTGAACGAACGGCTGGACGTACGATGCTCCGGATGGTCTTAAAAAACTCGCAAGTTCAAGAACTATTTAAAACCGTAAAAATATTTACGTAAAAAAATGGTATAGGCGTTTTGAAAATTTCAACCCCTATTTTGAACCCCTTAGAGATGACTCACAGTAACGTCGAGCTTCGAGGACCAACTAGACGCCGAACGGAACCTATAACCCGAATTTCATCAATTTTTTTTCATGGTAACTAAGAAAAGTGGCCCGTACGGCGTACGGCGTACGGCGGACAGACAGAAATATTTTTATTGCAGTTTTGGATTCTACATATCTTGAAACGTAAACCATCAAATTTTGAGGGGGGGTAAGAATTTTTTTTTTCATGCTCGATTCCAATGGTTCATTATTGAAAATAATAAACCAAAATATTTCTGTCTGTCCGCCGTACGCCGTACGCCGTACGGGCCACTTTTCTTAGTTACCATGAAAAAAAATTGATGAAATTCGGGTTATAGGTTCCGTTCGGCGTCTAGTTGGTCCTCGAAGCTCGACGTTACTGTGAGTCATCTCTAAGGGGTTCAAAATAGGGGTTGAAATTTTCAAAACGCCTATACAATTTTTTTACGTAAATATTTTTACGGTTTGAAATAGTTCTTGAACTTGCGAGTTTTTTAAGACCATCCGGAGCATCGTACGTCCAGCCGTTCGTTCACAGTAAGGCCCCGAGGTTTGCACCGACAGGCATTTTCGACTCCAGTGTGAATGAAATTGTATACAATTCAAACCAAATCTCGTAACCAGAGACGCGCCCACAATAGGAATTTGTGAATACGGCCAATCATTGGTAGGGATCACCTGATTATATTGGCGGAGTATGAAGTCGAGTTGGTTGTTCTGTGATATTATTTAATTTTGAAAAATGATGGCTCTTTTGGAGTTTGTTGGTAGGTAGTGAAACTTGAACAAACGTTGAAGTATTATTGATGGGTAAATTATTACTACGGTAAATTATTACACAACGGTTCATTATACCATCTACGTAGAAGGGGCTGGAGTTTGTTGGTAGGTACTTTTGCAACTTTTTTCACTCCTAATCAACAATTTCTTTTCAGAACTTCATTATGTGTGTTTCTTTTTGTTAGGTACTGTTTGTCATCGGCAGAGTTATTTTAGCAACATTTAACTCGTGATTTAGGTAGGTACCTAGTAACGAGTACGGGGTTAGGTACTAACCTACGGAGGGTCTGCGATCTACATAAATATGCATAGAATAGTACATATTATATTATATAGACGGGTTATCTATACATAGAGCTGTGATCTGTAACAGAAGGGTATTCTATACAAAATAATAAACCGTTGTGCAGGGATTTGCAGCGTTTTTTTGCTCGTAACTAGGTATCAGTTAGCTAGTGGGCGCGAACGATTATTGCCGCAGGCCGCGGACTCTGCTTCATAAATGTGCCCGGTTCCTATTACTACCCCTATATGCTGGCCTCTCCTATTTTATATGATTTCATAAAGATCGGTTGCAGCGAAAAATTCGCCGCTATAATCTACTGGATACCGCGCGTTGCCCTTCATTCAACGAGGAATATAAATAAAAGTTCCATAATGCAGCATGATCAATGAGCGAATTTTCGGAGTAACGCACCTATTCCTCACTCTACTACTAGACACGGTTTTTAACCATAGAAAATCACAGTTCAGCTATTTATTACCTTCATAACTTTTTCGTTATAAAATACGTAATTGTTTATATTATACGCCAATTTCACCATTCTTGTTGATTCGACGAATTTAATTTGGTCGGGTGAGCAGATACCAAACCTTTGATTGGTGCCCTCTCGAGACAGGAAACTTAGACCCGGCAAACTAATAGGCTGCGTTCACGCTGGAGTCGACTTCCTACGACTCCGACTACGGACGACTTTGTCGTACAAGTTGGGTACTCGCACTCGAAACAGGCAAGTAGGAGTTCTTCGTCAGAATCCCTTCGAACTTCTTAGTCACCCCATACCAACGTCGTCGGAAGTGGGCACACGCAGGTAAACAGTCAAAAGTTGCTCGTAGTTGGCTTCGTATGGGCTCATAATGAAGCCTCCGTCTCAACAGCGTTCTGCCTTGTCTAATTCACTTTCTGACCTCTTTGTGATTTACTTTTGTAATTCCGTCGTGTGGTTGCACCTTCAAGTTGGTATTCCAGCTGTGAATTCAGGGACAGAAATTGCTGTTTTACGATTTCACTTCTGCTTGGATTGGAGCACCACCTGACTCTTAACAACTATGAAAGAGGAAGCCTAACAGGAAAGCTTTTCACTTTAGGAGTCCCAATGAGGGGGAGCGAGGTGTTAACAGAATTTAGTGTTGTTTTTTATGCGAAGGGTTTCTTATATCCTGGAAGCCTTAAGTACCTCTAAAACTGTGTAGCCCATTCATATACGAAGCTCTTAGAAGGTTGAAAGGAAATGGGATGACGGTGGAGGGGGTGTGGAGGAGAGCTGTTTTTATATTCAAAAGTATATCTTATGTAAGGAGGGAAACGATAGCGTCATTGATATAACCCTGAGCGGCGCAAGTTGACTTTATTTCTTTCCCTTACGCCGGTAACGCGGGCGGGAGGGGCCCACCGGTGGATTTATGGGGCCAGGGCCAAAGGGAAAGGGCAATGAATTATGCAGGCGTTCACTGAGTATTATGACTACACACGGTACATCTTCTCAGGAAGTAAATATGGACTTAACGGCGAACCTGTAGGAAGGACGTCAGAGGAGGCTGTAGCAAGGGAAAAATTCCGTCGGGCCCTTTTAGTCAAAGCACCATGAATTAAGTTTTCTTCCCTGCTCTCCGCGAGTCTCCTAATGGAGAATTGTCCCTGAAGATTTAAAGTAGGATTTCACGCTACAGCTGTAAACATAGAAACATAAACATGTAACAGTTTAACGTTGTGAATCCAATTTGTATTTACGTTCGTATTTAGTGATGTGTGAAGGTTTGATCTCATTTGCCTTGGCACAAATGAGAGTTTCGAAATTGAGCCATTTTCGAAACTCGAGGCTATTTCTAAATCCAAACCCCGTTGGGTGGAGTTTCTACCATGTACTAATATTATTAGGTAAATCAGAAATGAAACTTGATGAAAAGCAGAATGTAAAACTCGTTTTAACATCACAATAGGATCTCCACTTCGTGTGTAGTCTTTGGAATCAAGATTTTTACTTTGTCCGAAGGTTCATCATTGAAGTTAATAAACCGATGTGAGTTGCTCCACTACATGATTATGTGGATGTCTAGTTGTTGATACTGAATACGCTCCATGTTCCTAAATCTACCGTGAATAGCTATTGGCGCAAAATTACGTAAGAAGAGCTAATATTCCGAAGACATGGAAAAATTCAAATTTTCTTCCATTGGCTGGTAAACAACCTGGTTTTCGGTAAAAGGAAAAAATTGAAACTTTCATGAATCCACAGCCTACAGGTTCCCGATTTCATATTCGAGTGTCGCATCTCGTCTTTATTGTTCCTATGCAGTCTTTCTGTCCACACTGGTGTCAATGTCATTTTTGTTGTGTTGCAGAGCTTGCCGAATCTTCGCGAGGGGAAAAATCGCGTAGCGAGCAGAAGAAGGACTCGAGCTGCATTCTGGCGACTTCCAGCTCAACGTACCTCCTCATCGCCGTTTCTCTCGTCTGGTGGCTGACCACGTAACAGGAGACTACAGTTTTTCGGACGTCATCGTGATACCGCGTTGTACATATGTAAATATAAGAGATCCATTCAAGTTGATATACCAGACAGTATATATAAACTTCGAGCTCTTGTGCGATCGTAATCAGCGAGTGTTGTTTTGATATGAACGTGCTCAAGAATATTTCATGTACCATTTGAGATTCGAGCACTAAGGGCTTTGAGAGATGACGAGGATAAAGTGAGCTTCTTTCCACGTAATATTCTACATGGCCTGGTTTGTTCTCCAACTTGTATGAATTTGAGTTCACAGGCACTGGTAGTCGGCCAATCTGTCACTAGTCGACACCTCCATGAAAGAGTTGAAAAATTAGGTTACCTTCAAGCAGTGCTCGAAAAATTCGAGTCCATCTTATAAATAAATAACTCTATGATTCGATTAATTGCGTTGGGTTCCTTTAGCAGTAAAGATAGACATTTTTATGGCAGTTACCAAAGGAACGGTGGGAAGGGGAGCCTTAAACAGCCTTAAATTGCCGACTACCGGTGCCTACAATTATGCTGCAAAATTTAATGTAAAGTTACGACATGATCTGGTGTGTGTAGTGTTGGCTCCATTGATGAAATCGTATACGTCCTGGGGCAATGGAGACAGCTTCAGCTCTACACTGACCTTGGGTGTGATGAACCGGAACATATATTATTACGAAAGAAAATGTGACATGCTTCCCAATCGATGGAATTAGTCATCAACCAGGTTGTTCCAATTGTCTCCCTCTATCAGGTGAATCTAACTGTAACTGAAGAAATCGCAATGTTCTGTTCGTGTGAACTGCTCCAAAACAACTGAATTACAAATAAATAGCAGCTCAAAAATCCTGATGTGCGGGTTGTTCTAATGTGACATTTACATGGTTGATGATGTTTGAAGCACGTCATCAACAGCCGACTACCATTTTCATCTCCTTTCATGTTTCACATCACTTTATACCTACTTTCTTTGGTGTTTGAAATTTTTTCCAACTACCTAATGTCATAAAATTATAGTTTTTGGCTGCTCGAAGATCAAACAGTGTTAGGACCTAATCCATTCTCTTGGCCTTATAGAATAGCTTCATCTTTCATTATACTTATCATGCTCATTTTTCATATGCTTGGCGCATCTATTTTCGTTAATTTTCATTACATTAATGCTTGTTACCAACGTTTCTTCCTCCAAAATGTCGAGTCGTTTAAACTGTTGATCTATTTCTTCCAGTCAGTATAGTATTCGAGGATATTTATTAGGTATTTTTTTCAGTTCAAAGAAAATGGATGTTATTCGCATTGATGCAGTTTGGTATTGTGGGAGCTGAATATAATTTGGGCTCCACTTATTACGTTGTTGGTATTTTCTACCTATGTTTAAATTTTCGGAATTCCTGCATTTTCATGTTCCATATAAATGAGCAAGTAAGAGGGACACAGGAATTAATAATTGAGAATAATGAGTACCATAATTAGATACCTAATTACTTTTTTCATGACAAGTTTGTTACAAGAACCTGGCAATAACTAGAAGATAACAAGAGGTAGCAGTAGGAAACAAATTAATGAGAAGAACGCTGAGAGTATTGACGTGATTATTGGCAACCAATACTGCAACCCCTAATCCCAACCTCTACATTTCCATTTTATGGTGAATTATCTGCTCATCATTCCTATCTCTGTTCAATCTGCTCATCATTCCTATCTCTGTTCAATCTGCTTGTACTGAGTGAGTAAAAGTGATTCATTGAATTTGTTGGAGTCCATTGGATTTTTTCATCAAATAAGCTAGGTACCAATTTTGACAAGCTATAACCAATTTGACTCAGTAGTACATGTCTGTGTACTTGGTAATTCATGCCGCTTGCGTAATTTTTAGAATATTCTAGCGATGTCACTCAAACTTCAGTGATTTGGCATTTGAATCCCAAACTTCATATGTTGTAACGAGGAGGTTCAACTAATATTTTTATTAAACGTTCAGTGGGTTCGCCGTCAATTTCGTTACTGCCGTTTGTCACACCAGCTCACTCGATCCCTAGTTGGATTACCAGTTCATGGATGATCTCGCTTGGATGCTCTGCCACATATACTAGTGAACCTCCTGTGAAACGGGTGCGAAACCTTCGTAGAATGAAATGGTCATTAACACGAAGTTATACAGGTTGACGGATGTAGGGAAGGCGATCTTACAAAGTAATAAGCATTAAGGTGGGTAAGGTGACGTGACTTCAGCAGATCTATTAATCTAAAGCGTAATCGCCATCTCGCCTTCGGTTGCACGTCAGTAGATGTACGGGTGGTCTCGATACCGATATTCCCACCTGCCTTATGACATTCATACTGCATCCAATTATAGTTACAGTGACTGCTAATTAATCACACCGTCACCTAGATATTGCCACTAATCAGTGGCCTAATCAGTTCAACAATCGATAGCCCCTTACCGCTGGAGTGGACGGATTATTCACATACTTAGTACGTTTCTAAGGTTGCCTGTGACGAAACGTCGAGTACATGATGGTCGTGAATGGGATACGCGCATGTTCATTTTTAAGGGACGCCCCTTAGGCTTCCAAGTGAGGGCTTCCGCTCAGTCACCAACGCAACCCTAAAGAAAAACTACCTGTGAAAATCGTGAAAGAAGGAATTGTTTACAAGTACTAAAACGGAATCCGTATAGAAGGGAATATTGTTGAGTAATGCAATGTTGAGTATTACAGGGAACGCCCGCTGACGGTTTAGATTGCAGGTTTCTTAACATGACGGGACAGACAGAGAAATTGAAGTGTTAACACTGACGATGTTTTCACGGTTGATTACGCAGTCAGCGCTGTTTGATTTTTGTTACCTAAAAACTTTCGATATTCATATATTTTTTATTAATTTTTGTGTGGGTATGTTAACAATTAACACAGTATCGAGAGAATAGGTGGATTCACACTTTCAATACTCGGGCTGCAGGTTTATGGCGTAGTCTGAAGGAACTTGCGTTAAAAATGGAGAGCGTTTTGTGGCAAAAGTTACCGTCTGTGCAGACGTATGCATTCAAACGTCAGCACTCAAATGCGTTAGCGTTCGGAAATCCACGTTTGAAAATCGTTGCTTGGCTCAGAAAACAAACCAAAGCCCCCCATCTATCTCTTACGTCGAGGAACAGAATAATGACAAACGTGCATGTTGCATTTATATTTCGTAATGTGAACACCGAGAATGCAAACATCCATTCACAGTGTGCATCATTATACGTCGAGTGTGGAATACGGGCGTGCATAAATAATGAGCTTTGGTTTCGAGCGCGTACATCCTCTAACCTGCTGAATACAACTGAAAGGGTAATGTATTCAAGGGGATGGTGCATACGCATACTTGAGAGGGAATGGAGAGCAGGAGGTGGGCGCCACGGTGTCACCTGCTGGAAAAAAAATATACTAACAATAAACAAAGTGAGTAAATTAAAACAAGAGGATACGGCATGTGACGGTGTATGAGAATCCCGTCCACAATGGGCCAGGGCTCGGAGTTTTTCTGCGCGCGGCCAAAGGGGCAGGCGGTTCGCGAGAATTACAGTAAAACCTGGTTATAAGGAACCTGGATGTAAGGAAAAACTCTATGTAAGCAAGAATTTTCGCGGTCCCTCCTCCTTGGAAGCCAAAAACCTGCTTGTAAGGAAGTTTTTGACCTCCATGTAAGGAATTCGATTTGGCCACTCGTTACTCGTTACTCGTTGGCCATCTCTGTGTAAGGAAGATGATTGAGGGGAACCTGTATATAAGGAAGAGGGACCTTCACATAAGTAAGACAAGCCAGCTGAGACCTCTGTGTAAGCAAGTTTGGGTGTCAAGTTCAAGGGTCAATATGGACTTATTCCAAATAAGTCCAAATACCTTGTCAGTTGTATTCAAGTCAGTTGTGCATTCAAGTCGTTCGAACGTGGTCCCCTCCTCGTGGCGACTACACGATGCCTAAACGCAAGCTCCTGTCCAAGAGTGACAAACTTTCGATTGTTCAGCAAGTGGAAAGCGGTAAATTGCGTAAAACTGTGTGCAAGGAATACGGAATTTCGGGCACAAAATATAATTTGACGCTGTGTACATTTGCGTACTCCGAATTACAGTTGCATGCTTCCAAAGTTGTATTTTCCTTCAAAATTCCGAGAACCTCTATTTAAGGAATTTCAGTAGGAAGATCCTACCTGGTTATAAGGAAAACTTGGTTGTACGGAAAAGCTCTATATAAGGAAAAAAATCCTTGCGATTCATTATATCCAGGTTTCACTGTAACTGTAAACTCCTGGAAGCATTGCGCTATAGTATAACCACTGTCTTACCATGGTGACGTCACACTCTTCGCCCTACCTTTCTTGAGCTCTGAATGAAGAGGAAACTGTGGTGTATGGGTGTCGGGGGGAATGGGGGATGCTATTTCACAATCACGAATCTTTCTCCTTCTTTTGCCTACTCCTCTTGAATCACTAAATGAATTGACGAAACTGTATTATTGAATCACAATCAAGATTTTGAACTTGTCTTGCTCGATCGAAAACGTGGAGAGCCTCTTGTTATGTTCAATGAGTTGACTTGTCATCATTAAACTACCTACTCAAATGAGCAGTTGACTTTTCATTTAACATGAACATTGTATGGAGTCGATACTATGAGTCAGTAGTCACTGTGAATTCGGTATGTCTCTTATTTCTTATTGAATGTAGGAACAATTTATGCGTTAAACCTACCTACATGACTCATACATACGTCCCATATGGTATAATCACATCATTACCGTCAAAAATCGTCTGCTTATTGTAATGTGCACCATTTCTCTGCTCTCTTTTCCATCTAGTTTTCGTTTATTTAACTCAGTTTTTCCAATAACTGATTGTCTTCCTATTGTTTTTATTGTACGTCATGTTCATTACCCTGCTCATCCTTATAACATTATGATCATTCTAGATATCATTGAACCGTTAAAGTTTATGTCATTGAAATGTGTTCTTCTACAATAGAAAAATTGAAAAAATACAAAAAAAATTACCGCTAAACTCATCTGACTTTGAGTGATTCTCTCTGTTTACTGTCATCTTTTCAAGGAAACGAAAATGTTGCTATCAATAATATCGTTTACTACCTAAAGCTTAAAATGTATACGATGGCCTGACGAAAGTAATTTTGTAAATACGCGACTGCGAGGCTGTTTCTCTTAATGGCTTGAACATAATCAAATCATTTGACCATGCGTACTTATTGAATGTTTGCATTTAAAAATGGAAGAAACCATCAAAACTAAATATTTCATGATCCATTTTAGTGCCAAGAATTATGTATGTATGTCATGTGCGAACATGAATGTAATCATTTGTGACCTATCGATTATTTTATTAATAAATGTCTTTAGTTAATTTGCATCATTTGCTAACCCTTGTTCTCCCTTGTGATCGAAAGGAGTTCGCTGATTACGAATTGTCATGGTCTTAATAAATTATAATAGTTAAGTGTATCTGAACAACTAGTGATGGATAGACACCTTCGTGGACATAAATGCATAAGCTGGAGTTCACTTTTTTTTGTAGAGTTGTGGGTAATTTCTCTGAGGGAGGGTCACAAGCATAAATTCCTTTACTCCAATGATCACCCTTCAACAAGAAGCACAGTTATTGCAAACCTACTTCAAACAAAATAACTTGGTTTCCTACATACATTCTCTATCTCTAGTATGGAGAACGTACTTACGGATGTAAAGGAGCTCTTCCCGTCACTCTACTTTCCACAAGGGGATTTTTGTTTTGGTAATCAGGTTTTTTATTGTTGGACCAAAAATATTATGGTATAGGTAACAAGCGTCACAGTTAACAACAATAAAGAAATGCAATATAAAAACAGTAAAATAGCCTAAGTTCTCTAGGTAGATTCATCGAAACTAATAGACAAAAATTGATATGTATTTCAACACATCACCAAATTGAAAACTCGTCAACTGAATACAGTTTAGCCTCTGTGAGAATCTCCTTCATTTGTGTCGTGAGTTGGTGTGCTGTGCTCACGACATGGCGGGTGAGTTGAATGAGGATGAAGTTGAGAGGTTGGATGAAGGCGGATGAGGAAGGACGTGCTCTGTAGGAGTCGTTTTACTAATGCCCCGTGGTTTTCACCACAGCAGGCACCTGGGATGTGGAGGCTAGTACCCCGCGGTTTTCAACACGGCAGGTACTAGAGGAGAGGATGGTGTCCAGCGGTTTTCACCACAGCAGACACCGGGAAGATGGAGGCTAACACCCCGCGGTTTTCACCATAGCATGTTCCAGAAGAAGCAGGTATCCCGCGGTTTTCACCACAGCAGATACCAGAAAGGAGGAGAGCACCCCGCGGTTTTCACTACGGCGAGAGAGAAGTCACAAGTCGAGGGGTCGGTCGGTCGAATGACGAGCTGGGCCAAAGGTCTGCTTATATAGGCCCGTTTCCACCCCCCCCCCCCCCCCCCCCCGTCCACAATCGACCGTTATGACCGTTGAGGAGCAATAGCGGTTGATGGAAGGAACCCTTCTCCCTTGACGCTACCTGGCTCGTCGTTCCCTTTGTTTATTTGGTTAAATCTTTCTTGTATTACATGGGAGTGGTTAGAGTAGAGATTTGAGGGGAACTTCGACTATTTGTCTTTCATATTTCATTATTGGCAGATGACGTAATGGTTTTGGGAGTGAGTGGAAGAGATGTGATCCGTAATGAAGTCGGTTACAGCGTTGGGAGGTAGCAGGACGAAGAGCTTTGCGATGACGGGTAAAATATTGATGGACATCACAACCGCGCTGGAGCATCTCGGTATTATGCCTGATAAATAATAAGAGGCTACGAAATACGAACATTGAGGTTATCTTAAGGCAATCCAGTTTTTTTCTTTAAACCCCGCCAAGACTGGTGGCATCCCAATTTATATAAAATGCGGATGGCCTCGTTCTGCTGCCCAAACACAAAACGCTGCAAATCCCTGCAGAACGGTTTATTGTTTGTACAGAATACCCTTCTGTGACAGATCACAGCTCTCTGTATAGATAACCCGTCTACATAATAATATGTACTAGTCTATACATATTATGTACATCGCAGACCGTAGGTTAGTACCTAACCCCGTACTCGTTACTAGTACCTACCTAAATCACGAGTTAAATATTGGTAAAATAATTCTGTCGATGACAAACTGTAACTAAAATGGCAAAAATAAATGCAAATAATGAAGTTCTGGAGGAAAGTTGTTGGTGTAGATTGAAATAGATGCCCCTTCTGCGTAGATCACTGTTTTCTGTGGTCAGTACCTACCCTCGTGGACAAGTTGTATAATGAACCGTTGTGTAATAACTTCCCCATCAATATTACTTCAACGGTTGTTCAAGTTGCAAAAGTACCGATCAACAAAATCCAGCCCCCTCTTGGTAGATGAACCGTTGTGTAATAATTTACCGATCTGTAATAATTTACCGTTGTGTAATAATTTACCGTTATGTAAAATTTACCGTTGTGTAGTAATTTGCCGTTGTGTAATAATTTAACATTGTGTAATAATTTACCCATCAATAATACTTCAACTTGTTCAAGTTTCAAAAGTACCCACCAACAAAATCCAATAGTCCATCACTTATCAAATGAAATAATATCGCAGAACAGCCAACTCGACTTCATACAGCCATCCTTGATTATAATCAGGTGCTCCATAGCGATGATATCCGGGCCGGATTTATACCGTTTGATTCACGATCGTGTTGACGAAGCTTTTTGGTCAAATCAATTTCTTTGGTCAAAATCGACTTCATATTCGCTCTCCTCGCTCTTAAAACATGGAAAACGGTGCCGTACAAGCTCACATTACAAAAGACAAAAAATAAAACCTATTTTTACACCCATTTGTCACCCAAAACACCCCTGGGTACATTCCGATCGGGCTGCAAAGTTTCGGGACACAACTATAGGGCCCAAATGAAGCGTGTGTGTGAAAGAATGATTTTTTAAAACCGAAAATGAAGATGATGATACGGCGGAAGAAGGCGTACGGCGTACGGTGGATGGCGGACAGACATTGCATTTTTGGAATCTACGCACCTTGAAACGTAAAAGAAAACATTTTGAGGGGGTGTTATGAAAAATTTGTACTGAGCGAATACATAGGTGTATTATTCACAGAATAATAAACCAAAACCCGTTGAACCCAGTGAAGCAACTCAACAATTTTGCTCACAAGTTGAGGCGTTATAAATATATCAAGAGGCAAGCTGGAGGCTTTGAATAGGGTCTGCCGGGTTGTACAGTCGACCGGATTCATTAGGTATCGGCGAAAAGTCCTGTTGTACTTCCACTTCTTAGCAACTCCAATTCACTTTGATGAAACATTTGACACCTTCGCTTGCGTTTGGCCATTCAAATCAAGGAAGGCTCTCAGGGAACAAGCTTCCGAAATCAAGGGTTAGCGATGCTTTTTCCGGCTCTAGCTTCAATTCAGTGAAACGAAGAAATATTGTGACTTGTTTGAGTTGTGTTCGAAGCAGAGCAAACTTCCATGGTGCCTCAACTTCTGCCATGTCACAGGGCAGCTTTCTTTACTCAAAACCAACAGCTACCAGCACTCGCTCCATTCATTATATAACCCAGTGAATTTAGAATATCTGTCAAGCCCGTTTGTAGTATGTTCGTTACCAAAAATCGCTCGGAATTACCGGTTTGCAGCGGCTTGTCTAAATGTTATCTTTAACCATCATAATCAGTAGCGGTGCGTGGGCTCTGAAAATGGTGGGCCACCAAACCGGAACGCAAATTAACAGCTTTTTCCACAAAATACCTGTAAATGTTTTCCAACAGTGGAGTCTTCTTATGAGAAATGGGTGGATTTTAATCAACCGCAGCTCTTAGCAAGTCAGAATGTAAGCTCTGTGTTCACAATAGTTCTGACCAGTACCCGATATTACCAGAAGCTAAAAGTTCTATAGCTTCATACTGACTAATACTCAGCAAAGGCCTATCTCTTCCTAAACTTTTAATCATCACTCTATCTATCCTCGTAGGAACACGTCGAAAATTTCGACTGTAAGTGTCAGCCACCGAATTCATGTGTTACAAAAATACAGAAGCAAAAAAACTAAACAACAACTAAAAACAACGAACTAGACTAAAATACAACGAAGGAATGACCCGGCGGCCAGTACCTACTTGGATGGAGAATGAGACTAGAAGCTAGGTACTTATCTGTTTATGTTGACGTCGATCAATCCACAGGACACAACGCACTTAATTATCGCAAATCCAAATCTGTCCCGGGAACTCGAATGGGAACATACAAAATTCTAAACGTAAGCAGAAAATTGAAAACTCAACATAGGAACAGAATGGCGAAAGTGATGAGAATTTTTAGGGGAGGACAGATCGAAGGACAAGCATCTCGTATCGAGATGACAAGATGAATTGAAACAATCCAATCGATTGTGAACACAAACGATTTTTGGATGGAAATGTGGGCCCCGGGCCCAAAAGGGGCGTGGCTAACAAAAATTTTACTCGACTGAGCTTGCGCGGACGGGCCACTTTTCTCTGTTACAATGGCGACACCAGGTCCCAGGACCTGTCAGTTTCAGAAGCATAGGTTTTGATTTCGATTGCAAGACATCGATTACTGTAGCTATATTCCGATAAAATGCTCGAATATCCATAGCCAGAGAACTCTGTCGAGTCGCTGTTGAACTTCGTGAAAAATGCTAGGTACAGTATACGGAGGGAAATTCGAATGCCAACTGAACAAATGGTTGGCATTTTTTTGGAGTTTTTTGTGTTTCTGGGGGCAGTGGCCCAAGTGGTCTTATGGACGCAACGCCCCTGATCATAATAGTAAACTTTATTGCGAATTACCGCTTGATGGGAGTAATGGTAAATTTTCAAAATTATGGGCATTTTCGGTGCATTAAGCTGTGCGCTACTCAAAAATTGTTCTAATTTCAGTTTCAGAGTATAAAATTGCTACCAATTTTGCAACATCGCCGTAAATGTTTGCGGAATACTGCAGGGTAGAAAAGAGGTTTTGCTTAGGTGTCGGATATCTTCTTGTTATAAGGGTTGAATCCACATTCTGGGGGCGCAAAAAGTGCCCAAATTTCGAAAATTTAAACCCGACCAGTGAGTAGCTCTTCACTTTTGATGGAATCATGTGAAACCTACGGGGACTCTAGTTGAAATAATAAGTTGTGTGTGGCTTTCGAGTAAAAGTTAGATACGAGTATATACCGAGTATGTTCAAATCCAGGGTTACGAAAATAAAAAATGAAAAAGCGCACACATTTGTTGGGCAAAGAGGTCCCTCAGAGGGGTTGCCTCAAAATAGTCTGGGATGGGCGGGAGGCTTAATTAGACCTTAGTAGATAGTGCGATTTTGCCCTCTAAAAGCGGAACTTCGTTCCACCTGCGGACGGAGCCAACGGTTTTAAGGTCCCCATAATTAATTTGTTTACTAGCACTAAAATCGACAAGGCGCGAGCGATAATAACGACGCAGTTCTAACTCGTTGAACCGAAGAATTATTACCTGGAGAGTAGAATTTCACGATATTGATTTACTTCAGAAGGCTTAGTGGTGGGCGGGGGTACCGACCTGTTTTCAACGAGAGAACACAATTTACGTCTACTTTACACTATTAGCCGTTTCTATTCACGTGTTATTTAGGGGTTTTCGACTAATTATACGCTTCTGGTGTTGAAGCGACCATTATTATTATCAACGGCTCTTCATCAATGCATTCATTCCTAATTAATCAAATGGAAATTTACACGGTTGGGTATTTAAATAATTTCTAGCTTATTATCAATTTTCAGTGAACTTTTCAAAGGGAATTATCTATTAATTCAAGGTTCAATGGGTACCTCTACCTACGCAGTTTTATTGCCGCAGCATTCATGAGCATCCCGAAATAATCCACAATCCATACCTACCTATAGCGAAAAAGCAAAGATGGATGCTCTTACGTATGTTTCCGGTGAGTTCACAGGTTGAAAAGGACTCTTTGTTGGTCTGACGACCTACTTTTCCAAGCCATGTCACGTTCATTTTTGTACTACTGAACCACCGATCCTACCAAATATTTCACGTTCATGGACATGTACAAACGCTAAGCTTTTGTCCGTTATTCGGAAGTGTCCGTTATATGGGATACGCTAATTTAGGTGGGACACGGACAAACTCTGCGATAGCTCATATGACTCACTGAGTTTATGAAAGTATTCGTTCAGAAGAAATATGAAAACACGTGTATACAGTAAGAAGAGGAATCGATGAAACAGTAATAATTATTCCATTGCCTAGAAAAGTACACATTTACTTTGTTTTGTTGAGGGAAAAAATCATGAAAAATTTGTGATAATCGTTTGTTTAATTAAAATAAGTCATACTTACCTAGGTGTAGAATAGTGTTGCTGCCTTGAGTTGGGTATCAAGGTGATAGACCAGTCAGTAGAAGTATTGTATGTTGCAAAAGTAGCGTAGAAGCTTGTATTTTTTCAACTTGTATGTATGGGTACCAACACGTGAAAAACAAAAATACTAACTCGGGCGACCCCGTGGTAACTTTTGGCAGCCAAAAAACATCTAAATTTTAGGATTTTTTCGGTTTTTGGCGTATAAATTAAAGTGCATCCCACAGAAAAATTACACTCGTGCCAAAATTAAAGGTCATCAAGTTCTCCGTCGAATAACCTCCTTAAATATCAGCTGTGGTCCAACGGTACGAAAAACGGTTATTCAAAATGAAAAATGTCATATAACTCAAGCAGTAGAACACTAAATTCTTCATTCAGAGCACCCCTATATTTATCAAAACATTTAATGTAAAATTTAAAGTTTTTAATCAAAGATTTGAACACACGCTTTTCAGTATAATAGCACACTTTTTAGTCAAAATGGAACGATTTGCCTAATTTAGACTGCCGATTTTGACCAAACCGGTTAACCAAATTAATTATTTAAGGAAGTCATTCGACGCAGAATTTAATGCTCTTTAATTTTGGTGTGTTACAAATTTCTTAGATTCCATCTTTCAGATGTTATAAGCCACAAACTGAAAAAAGTGCCTAAATTTTGAGGTTTTTGGGTTATCAAAATATGTCCCGAGGTACCATTTTTGTTTTTTTACATGTTTGTAATGATATATAGAAAACCAGTCGAAAAATAAAAGTTTCCACGCCACCTTCTGCACCCCCCCCCCCCCTTCGGTCTTCTACTGACTGGTCTGGGAAATTTCCAAAAAACTGTGGGCGCATCACTTCCTTATGAGATGATGAACAGATACACCGTTGATCGTGAGTAGAGGGGTGTCCGTCCACTACTTACCATGAAGGTTATATACCACGTAAAAGTTAAACCAATTTGTCTTTGATTTTTTTTCCCGAAGTGGTATGAGTTGGAAAAAGTTTGTCCGTAATGTTGGGAATGTCCGCTATAAGGAGGTCAAATGCACCCTGTAGTCCTTACCCTCAAAAAACGGAAGGTGTCTGTTAAAGGCGGTATTACTGTATGTTCACAATGAATCTTATAAGTGGTATGCGTGGTCAAGTAGGTACATACACTGAATTCGTGTCATTGATGGCATATAAATATGTGATGGTGGCATATAGAAAGGTTCAGTAGTCATTATTTATTCTTCTTCTTCTTTGTCTATCCTCTTGTACCTTGTGTTGTAGAGGTGTCATTATTTGTAATTCAATAAATATTATACTGACTTGTACTGACACTATCCTCACTTTCCCCTGGACATGTGTTCCAACACACGTTCGCCCTTTGCCCCCCGAGGTTGCAAAACAGAGGAACAGGGTACTGAATTAAACGGCTAGAGGGTTTGCTTAGAAAATTCCCTCTTTGAGCTGCATTATCAAAGTAGAATGTAATAGCCCAGGTGAGATAGAGAATTTATCACCAGGAACGAAGGGGCAGCGAGGGGTGGGATCCACCTCGGTAAATCAGGCAGGCTAAAGGAGTGTCAGGACAGGAATGGGGGTCAGGGGAGAAGGCCCATAATTAAAAGTATATTAAACTTCGGTGGGTATCAGGAGAGGAAAGTCGGGGGTAGACCCCCAGGATCCGGCCGGGATGCTCAGGGGAAAGAGAGCGAAGCCCCGGCAACTCCCCTAAATCTTAGTCATCATCGTCTTTTAATTGAATGTCTTTTTGGCTGTTATGTAGGAAGCGAGCCTAACTACGATTAGAACTTGACACAAATTAAGTAACGTTTCGATTTTCATGGGCTTAAAATCGTCCTGCGTGCATTCGTTGGAACGACAATGTTGTTTGTCTGTTTTCCGTTTTGTATCATTTTGGTAGATAATAATCGGTATCATTTTCTTTAATTTGTCTTTGCCTGTATGTTGTTAGTATTACTGCAATTAAAGCACGTAGAAAAACTGGCAGAAATTACCTGAAGGTCGCTACACACATGTGTGACAAGAGTGTGAGGAGAGTGACGGTGGACCCTCGGGAGTCCCTCCTCCTAGGCTAGCGATATTATCACCAGTTGAGAAGGGATATCGATTAGGATTCAGCCGAAACAACCCCATCTTCACTTGAAACACAACTCGAGAACTGCCCACTGTCACACATGATGAAAACCTATTGAACTGAAATTGGCTAATTGGATACCTACTTCATGGATTTTGGTTCATTATTTTCAATAATGAAACTTAGGAATCGAGCCCCCCCCCCCCCCCTCCCATCACAATTTGATGGTTTCTGTTTCAAGTTAGGCGTGGAATCCGAAAACGGAATAAAACAATCTCTGTCCGTCCACCGTACGCCGCACTTTACACTTTCCTTAGTTACCATGAACCAAAATTAATGAAATTTGGTTTGTAGGTCCGCGAAGTTCGGCGTTGCTATCCCACAGTAGAAGAGACCTATGATTTTTATGAAATTGATTCCCAAATCGAGGTTTTTTTTATTTTGAGTATTTCGTCAGTGTGAGTGTGAATCATACGGTAAACATCTAGTCGAGATGTCATTGCTAGGAGCAGCTGATTACAATCACGCATGACATTATGACACATCGAGTTTGATGATTTGGTGCTTCATTTGAAGAAGGTTGGTTATTTTGGACTATGTTGATAGATATACCTACCTACTTGTTCCATATTAATTTGTTCACTACTTGTCCACGGCCAAACGAATCATCCAAATTAGGTGAAAATGTGGAAATTTTTCGATGGTCTAACTTAGGTTCATATCATCTGAATTTCAAAAATTACCGTGGGGGCGAAATGGCGTGTTACAGAAGATGGTGGCGGTGGAAAATGCATATTTATGTAACTGTGATTGCCGAGCGTTAGAGAGCTTAAACTTGGAATCTTGTGGGATTTTTTGCGCGCGCGCGTGTCTTTTGTGTGTGTGATTATGTATTGGAATCTACGTTCAGTGATCTACGTTGAAGGGGTTTCGAGGCAGGAAAATGATAACCGGTAACCGATATTTTGTTTCAATAACCGGTAATCGATACAACGTTTCAGTAACAACGTTTTCATTTGACATGGGTTTCCACTATTTTACCCCGAGTCATTTAATCTGTACCTGCCTTGTTACAACTCCCCGTGATGATGTTGATTATTTTTAACTTGAACCAATGTCATGAACTGTATCTTCCGGGTACCCACTGTTGGCGTCCAGTGACGTCATTCCACGTTCACCAAAGTTTTTAGCATAAATAACTACGAATGTTTGGGGGAACCTAAAATGTCCCTTTTCAATATGTACCTACTTAAGATGAGAAAGCTGAGAAGATAAGTGGCTAATACTTATACGCACAAGTCGACACCACCCAGGAAAATGACCCATACATTGTGAGAATATACAACAAAATATCAACATGTTTTGTGTATAATATTTTTAATATTTCTTTCTCAGATTTTCCTCTACAATTTGCAGTATTTTGTGCTAGCTATTTCAAAAGAAAGGCGTGAGAAAAGTAGAACCAGCGAAACCGGGTTGGAGATAGCGAGTTTTGAACGAGCCCTTTTGGGTTTTTATCGCGGCCCTTCGCTCCCATAATGTTTCCCGCTCGCCCTGCCCTCACGCACCGGAACAAAAAGGGAGTGGATATAAAACTCTATGTCCTGAAATCTGTGGTATGTTCGTCATCATGTTCGGGAGGCAGGTGCTCTCGTAGATGTCGTCGCAGAGCTGCTCACGCACAGTTGGCACGAATGCGAATGGGCAGAATTAAGAATGTTCATTGACCCAACCAAAGCCTGAGCGAGCCGATTAATTGATAGGAAACTGAGGAGGTAAATTGTAGTTGATTTACCTCCTCAGTTCCCTGCTTCACAGTTGCAGGATGTAGAAAGCAAAATAGACCTTGAGTTACTTTTTTAAACTCAACGTTCAATTGTAAAAACAATCTTGTCCCATTATAACAATGACTAATATATTATTTATTTTATTATGTACATTATTTGTTCTCTGGGTGTTAATGGCTAATTTGAGGAATTTTTACTAATGACGGCAACATTATGTTATTTTCGAAGAATATTAGCTTCGAAAAGGCGATTGACGGGCTCGAAAGATACCTACGTGACCGCTCGGTATCGGGGTAGCTATACTTACTATTAGGTACACGAGAGTGTACTCGTGGCGCTTCTAGTGACCAAACTTGTCAGCTCAGAGCCCAATTATTGGTCATGCCCATTGGCCAGGGCTTGCCAACTGAACCTCCGTTGTCATGTAATAAATTATTATTACGAGAACTGCTCTGATTGCACCACATCATCTAAAAGCTATAATTAATAATATTGCTGGAAAGGTGGGGTCATCGTAACAGTAAGATTAGGATGAAACTAGGTTATTTTAATTTGCAATGTTTCAAATAGATTACCCATAATAATCGTTGGAGTTCTACATACTGGTCAGGGGAGGGGGGGGGGGCTTGTCAATTGCACATAAATTCCGGTGCAACATAAATTATTATAGAGACAAAACAAATCGGTAAATAAAATATTGTAAATATCACCTATTCAGCAGATTAGTGAGCCGATGAAATGATGTGAAACAGCAATTCTTGATGGTAAGGGTTTAAAAGAACAACTTAAGGGGCAGTTTTATGTTGCTGCATCAACAACTACACAATTAAGGAGAAGGCAGTCACTACATTTTCGCACCTAAAGAGCACCAGAGGAGGAAGAGAAATGGACAGATAAAATATACCTGCAGTGATGCTAAAATATACAAGGATGCTAGATGAGAAAAATTTCCGTCGTGCTGCACGACCTATTGAGCGAATTTTAGAACTAACGTACCTTCTAGTTTGAGTAGGCTTCCATCGTGAGTGTCCAGATGGTTCCAAATTGCTTGAAGCAGTCATCGAAAGTAAATTGATAATTATGTAGTAGAAAGGAAACGTTTTTTTCGTCCTATTAATATTCATATAATGAACATTATTATGATGGCACACTTGAGATTTTGCAACTGATGCATATAAGTTGAACCAGTAGGGGAGGAATGGCAGACCACCTCGGACTTGATGGCTACTGGGAATTTCTAAACTGGACATGAAAGGAGGGGGTTTACCTATTGGGTGAGGAGTGGTGTCAGGAGGTATTGCAGCATCTTATCTGCGCTATCCTATTACTATTAGGAAAACCCGTTGTACTAAATACAACGGGCTCTAGAGCAGTAGGCATCGAAGAGAAGCCTCGAAAAATTCGCACTTGATAATGGCAGTTTCACAAATTTCTCATAACGATTGGTCAGACGTTGAATCTCATCGCTACCCACGAACCCGTCGTCGGTAAATCGGACACACATTTTCACAATCTCGAGAACTGAGTGGCTGGGGTGATGCTAAGTGGAGTTGAAGGTTTCACGGTGGGTTTCAGAGTAGCGTTGAGATCCATCGTCAGACTAATCGCTATGAGAAGTTTGTGAAACTGCCATTATATTTAAGAATTTTTGGTGAAGCTTTGTTAACCTTTTGAGGACGAAAGATGTGGGCCTGAAAAACAGTTGGAGGACGTGAGCATCGGTACGATGCTTCAGGTGAAACAACCCCTGAGTACGAGAACCTGTCGAGTTTTGAAAAACCCCCTGAGGACGA
The DNA here is from genome assembly GCA_954871275.1 of Leptopterna dolabrata. Lineage (NCBI taxonomy): Eukaryota > Metazoa > Arthropoda > Insecta > Hemiptera > Miridae > Leptopterna > Leptopterna dolabrata. The sequence goes on along the minus strand of OX940977.1, from coordinate 41,505,604 downwards.
GAGCATCATACCGATGCTGAACAGAAAACCCCCGATGCTGATTCATTTTTTCTCATTTTTATTTTACTCAAATTAATTTTTGACTCCTTGAATGCACGACAATTTCCTTCAGATAATGATAAATATAATATATGATGATAAAGCCAATAACTCCCGCTTCAGGTGTTCAAAGTTAAGCTGTTACTGTGTTTATTTGAAGAATCAAACAGCGGCCAATGAACGAGCCTTTGTCAAATGAAATTCGTTAATAATTATGTTGTTCCACGCAATACACATTCGGGACTACAAGTCTTCGTGCAGGATCTGCAGTTTGCCGAATCAGCGGAAAACTACACGATTTTATTGCAAGACCTGCCCAGGGAACCCTGCTCTGCACCCAGGACTTCAAAGAAAAACGGAGTTACAGTTATTGTTTGTTAATGACGATGGTTTGATCACCGAAACCGGTACAACACTTCTTTTTCGCGTTTTTTCGTGTGTTAGTGGAAATCGACCATTTTTTCAATAACTGCGTTTTTCTTTGAAATGGGTTTCCACGATTTCGTCGCGAGTGAAATAAATCGTACACAGGACTTGTTTTGAGAGGTTTCATTACCTACTCCAGAAGATTTACGGAATTAAAAAAAAAAAAGTTTTGCGATGTTCCTAAACTTTCATTAAAAGCGGAGTTGAAGATTTCACGACGGGTTCCCGGGTAGCGATGAGATTCATCGTCATCCTAATCGCTCTGAGTATTAGGTAAGCGGACCCACAGTTTTCATAATTTTTCCAATATATATATATATATATATATAATGACAGACATTACGAGACAGGTTCGTGTCTGTGAGAAATTTGTGAAACTGCCGTTACCAATTGCGAATTTTTTGTGCTTCTGTTAGATGCCTACCGCTCTAGAGCCCGTTGGATTTTGTAAGTACAACTGGTTTTCCTGGTAGTCTCAAAGAAATTTGTTATGAGAAATAGTCAAAATAGAGATGTAAAACCATTGGAAATCTAGCTTGCCAAATCCGGCTGGGCTCCTCACACAACCGGAGCAATACAAATCATTATAGAAGAGAGGACAAACATGGTAGTTACAAATTTTGAATTATTAAAGTATCAAATTGATGGAATGAGGTGGAAGAGCAACTTTCGATGGCAAGGGTTAAAAAGAACGAGAACTGCCAATGGTACAGGTTGATGTTTGACAGTTTACTTTTGTTATGTTTTGATTTTCCACATCAACAATGGCTTCTTCTAATGCATATACAATGAAGGAGAAGGCAACGGTAACATTTTCGCTCCTAAAAAGCAAGAGAGGGGCAAAAAGAGATGATGATAAGGGGAAAAACGAAAGAAACAACGACCTTTGCACCATCCCGGGTTACCTTTTCCTTGAAAGCTCTCGTAGGACCCCTTACGCTCCTGTATAAATGCAAATAGGAGTTTAGAGTTGAAGGGCTGGTAAGGTGAAGGGAGAGGGTAGTATTAATCTGGGCCCAGGAAGCGGAGGTTGCCCATGTGGGGCACCCATGAATTATGCTCCCCAACTTAAGGCTGGACTTTGACAAATCCTCCGCCCGCTCTACGACCAGCCTCCCAGCAGTTGGCACTGATTTGCAGTGGCACCTGTTTCCACTGGTTTAAGGGCATTATGGCTCAAAAGGGCGTAAACTTATTCCTCGTGCAAACCTCTCGTCATCTCTCTCCTTCCAACTCCTCGCTCGGAGACCGCTGTCTGATTCAATGCCAGCGATATGTAACCTCATTTTCCACTCCTGTGTTGACGACCTTTTCCTCTAGAGTACTTGTAAGAAGTTGTTCAGTTTTTTCTACTAGAAATGGTGATAGTAAATTTTCTTCAAAACTTTACTCGATTTATGATATACTCACACGAAAGCCACCGAAATGTTGTAGATCGCGAACTTAGGAGGACAAAACTGAAAAGTTTTTAAAATTCTTCCTCAACGGTTTGGTGACTGAGGTTTATATTCGAAGTAGGGCGGCAGTGTTAGTGACACAGTCACAGTACGTTTGACGGACTTGTGCGAATTGAATCGACAAATTTGCTCATGGAAAAAGAAACGGTTACCAAAAACATTCGTGCGAGTTGGAAAAGGACAGGGAGGATTTCACGAACTCATCAATAAAATTCAGGGCAGGAGACCCGAAAAAACCGCACACGCTTCCTTCAATTTCATCGTTACTCTGAACACCGTTAACACGCACTGGGCTATTGTTGCGAAAATCCACCATTTTCCTCTCCCGATCCCCAAGGTTATGAATAATGTCCCTGCCGTCTAACAGATGCCATGACCTTTTTCCGTTTTTCTCATCTGTCAGCTCAAATTTTCATGGGGACCTGTTACATCCTCATTGCCTGTAAATTTGGAGATGTGAAGCTGTCCGAAGTCGACGAAAGAACCCTCTGTGGGAGTGACGACCCCTAAATGTCATACATTGACGTCTATTACGAGACATTGCTAACCTCCTGCCTACAGTAGGCCGCCACCTCCACGACAAGTCCATTAAAAATCAAGTTATTACGCTACTGATTATTATTTACCTACATAGATTCGGCATTAGTATTTACATATTATATAGATTCACTGTTTTCTGTGGTCAATACCTAACTTCATGCTTCCCCAAAGATAGCCCTAAATCCAGTACTGGAGCCAGCCGGGCGATTACATTATTTCATAGATATGCGGTAGATTCAAGAAGCCTATCATTAATTTACTTCGTGTTATTCATGAAGCATGACGTTTGTTCAAGTTACAAAAGTACCTATCAACAAAATTCAAAGTAACCACCATTCTTCAAATGAAATAATATCTCGGAACAACAAACTCGATTTCATACAGCCATGCGATATTATAATCAGGTGTTCCAAGCAATGATATCTGGGCTGGATACGTACCGTTTCATTCACGATCATGTTGACGAAATTTTCGGTTCGAACGACCGGCTGAACGTACTACAATGATCCGGGTGGTCTCAAAAAATTCTCAAGTTCGAGATCAATTTAAATATACTGCCAAGGTGATGGCACAGGAGCTTCCTCGTCACAATCAGAGTGACCCATTATAAAATAGAACAGACTCGGAAGCAAAATAACATAACATTACATTACATTACATAACATAACATAACATAACATTACATTACATTACATTACATAACGTGAAATATACATATTACATAACATTACATTACATAACATAACATTACATAACATTACATGAAATATACATATTACATAACATTACGTCCATAATACATTACGTCCATTATACATAATTGCGAAAGTTATGCGTGTTTGAAGAATTTCACGTTAGCGCATGCGCAGGGCGAACCGCTGGCTCTATCATGTTGAAATTTGTATGGGACCTCAATGGGCCCTACCCGCTTAATCCCTGAGAATTGCATTGAAATTGGGTGAAATCTTTGGTTACTACGGCTGTAACAAGGAAATTGAATCTATTTCACGCCAGCGCATGCGCAGAGCGCACCAAGGGTCCGATCATGCTGAAATTCATACTGGAACTCACTAGGCCTTGTCCAAACAACCCTTGAAAATTTGAGCGAAATTGAATCAAAATTGTAAAAGTTATGCGTGTTTGTTAAATTTAACGTTAGCGCATGCGCAGGGCGTACCGCTGGATCAATCATGTTGAAATTTGTATGGGACCTCAAGGGGCCTTATCCGCACCATCCCTCAAAATTTGAGCTGAATCAATTCAAAATCGTGGAAGTTATGGCTGTAACAAGGAAATGCGGACAGACTCACAGACCCACAGACCGACAGACACGGAACCAAATTTGTTCAGTAGGCTTTGAAACGCAAAATGCAAGTGGAAATTTTGATTTCTGATGACAAAAATTTTTTGGCTCAGGAAAGTGAACACAAGGCTTCCGCTGCTTCGCAGACTCGGAAGCAAAACGTTAAAAAAACCGAACCGTTCTATTGAAAGTCGAGCTACGGCATTCGGGGATTTTAACCCATATGTTTTACACCCCTTAGGGATGGCCGAGCTTCGCAGATCAAAGTAGACCACCAAATGGGACCTAAAAACCATATTTCATTAATTTTGGTTCATGGTAAACTGGGGAAGTGCGAATTACGGCGTACAGCGGACGTACAGAAATCTTTTTACTCCATTTTCAGATTCCACGTACCTTGAAACGGAAGCCATCAAATTTTGAGGGGGTTAATTCCCCCCCCCCCTCCCAACAATTCTCGATTCCATATATGTTATTATTGAAAATAATAAACCAAAATAAACGTTGTTATCGCCAAAAACCATTCGTGATGCGTGTTTATTCAGACTGCTATATTTTTAAAACTGGAGAGCACTTAAGACACCTAGAAGACACTTTAAAATTCAAAAAACAGCTAATTGCAGGTTTTACGGCTCGATATATTGCGACTACTCATTGAACCGTCTGAAATTGCTGCATAGGTCTCAGTGCCATGGCGGCGATAGGTTAGCGGCAATGGCACCGCAAAATTGAAGAAGGCTGCACGCTCATTATAGATTTTTCACTTTTTCATCGTGAACCTTATAAATAAATGAACAGCTTACTGTAGGACTTCCTTTGGTGGAAAATCAGTCACTGAAAACAACCAACTAGACTCCAAATGGGGCCTAAAAACAAAATATCATTTTTTTGTTAAGTTTGGTTCATGGTAACGAAGGAATGTGCCCAGTATGGCAGACGGGCCGGAATTTTAACATGGAACATGTTTCTACGGGAGTAAACCAGGCTGGAAAACGTCCGCGTCCAGTCCAGGGGAACTCGGCTCCCCTCCCTGTCGCCCGCACAGTTCTCCGTCTACCCCACTCCTGCCACCCAACTCCGAGGAGAGCCCAGCCAGACCTCACTCCGCCGAAAACTGCCGAGGGGGTTCTACCTACCCGAAAAACGCCAAAAGCAGCTGAGGACGTGTATTACATTACATTGCGTTAGGTCGCTGGTCCGAGGCTTGGAAATCCCACGAAGTTCTTTTGCTTCCTCACTACCGAAGGCAGGGAAGCCTTGGATTCGTGATTGAGTAAAAAAAAGTTCGTGTCCTCCAAAATGAAAATTTCCAATACCATTTTCCGTTTCAGACATCGAGGAACATGTTTGGTTCCGTGTCTGTCTGTCTGTGGTCAATTCCTTGCAACACCCATAACTACCCGAAATAATGGTCGAAGTGGGCTGAAATTTCGAGGGTAGGTGCGGGTTGAGTCACAGATGGTCCCATACCATAATCATTGAAAAAGTACCTTAAATTTCGTCTGCGCATGCGCAAACGTGATATAATTGGAACACCCATAACTACCCTAAATATCGTTGAAATCAATTCAAACTTGGAGGGTCGGTCAGGAATAATACTTTGGTAGTTCCAAATCAATTTCATTGGAATGGTAATGTAACTTTGATCTACGCATGCGCGAACATGAAATGTTGACGATTTCCTTGTGACGTTTCTAACTACGCGATAAATAGCCGTAGAGAGCTGAAATTCTGAGGGTATACGCGGGTTGGATCGCAGATGGTCCCGTTTCACAATCATGAAAATAGTTTAGTCTGCGCATGCGCAAACGTGAAATACTTGGAGTGCCCATAACTACCTTAATTGTCGTTGAAATGAGTTCACATTTGGAGGGTCGACCAGTATAATACTTTGATGGTTCCGTATGAACTTCATTGGAATCTTACTGTAATTTCCCTCTCCGCTTGCGCTAACATGAAATGTTGACCGTTTCCTTATAACGCTTCTAACTAAGCGAAATACACTGCCAAGGTGATGGCACAGGAGCTTCCTCGTCACAATCAGAGTGACCCATTATAAAATAGAACAGACTCGGAAGCAAAATAACATAACATTACATTACATTACATTACATTACATTACATTACATAACATTACATAACGTTAAATATACATATTACATAACATTACATTACATAACATAACATTACATAACATTACATGAAATATACATATTATACATAACATGACTTCCATAATACATTACGTCCATTATACATAACTAGCCTGACCGCTCGCTTCGCTCGCTATCCGAGATTCGCTGTACGCAGTATCGTGGAACCAACAAACGACGGAAAAATCCCATACCCTACCGGGTATTTGTGCCCAATTTTATCAAAATCCGTCAAGCCATTCAGGAGTTGACCATGGTCGAGCATATTTCCGCTATGGTCAGGGAATTAAAAATGCGCCTACGTTCAACTTGGGAGGCTACCGGATATTGGTGCCAAATTTGGTCGATATCCGTTGAGCAATTCGGGATTCGACCATGGAGGGGCCCATGGATGCGCTAAGGTCGACCGCGGGGGTAGTCCGAAGGGTCGATCGTAGATAGAATTTCACGTAGATTACGAATACGCGATAAAAAATAGGGGTTACCATTTCAATTAACGAAGTTGACCATGGTCGACCATAGGTCCGCTATGGTGAGGGAATTAAAAATGCGACGTTGCACAACTTGGGAGCCTACTGGATATTCGTGCCAAATTTGGTCGATATCCGTCAAGCAATTCAGGAGTTGACCATGGTCGACCATAGTTCCGCTATGGTCAGGGAATTAAAAATGCGACGTTGCACAACTTGGGAGCCTACTGGATATTCGTGCCAAATTTGGTCGATATCCGTTGAGCAATTCGGGATTCGACCATGAAGGGGCCCATGGATGCGCTATGGTCGACCGCGGGGGTAGTCCGAAGGGTCGATCGTAGATAGAATTTCACGTAGATTACGAATACGCGATAAAAAATAGGGGTTACCATTTCAATTAACGAAGTTGACCATGGTCGACCATAGTTCCGCTATGGTCAGGGAATTAAAAATGCGACGTTGCACAACTTGGGAGCCTACTGGATATTCGTGCCAAATTTGGTCGATATCCGTCAAGCCATTCAGGAGTTGACCATGGTCGACCATAGTTCCGCTATGGTCAGGGAATTGAAAATGCGACGTTGCACAACTTGGGAGCCTACTGGATATTCGTGCCAAATTTGGTCGATATCCGTCGAGCCGTTTGGCCGTGCATAGAAGGACAGACAGACAGACAGAGCGCATGCGCAGGGCGAACCGCTGGCTCTATCATGTTGAAATTTATATGGGACCTCAATGGGCCCTACCCGCTTAATCCCTGAGAATTACATTGAAATTGGGTGAAATCTTTGGTTACTACGGCTGTAACAAGGAAATTGAATCTATTTCACGCCAGCGCATGCGCAGAGCGCACCGAGGGTCCGATCATGCTGAAATTCATACTGGAACTCACTAGGCCTTGTCCAAACAACTCTTGAAAATTTGAGCGAAATTGAATTTAAATTGTGAAAGTTATGCGTGTTTGTTGAATTTAACGTTAGCGCATGCGCAGGGCGTACCGCTGGATCAATCATGTTGAAATTTGTATGGGACCTCAACGGGCCTTATCCGCACCATTCCTCAAAATTTGAGCTGAATCAATTCAAAATCGTGGAAGTTATGGCTGTAACAAGGAAATGCGGACAGACTCACAGACTCACAGACTCACAGACTCACAGACTCACAGACTCACAGATTCACAGACTCACAGATTCACAGACTCACAGACTCACAGACTCACAGACCGACAGACACGGAACCAAATTTGTTCAGTAGGCTTTGAAACGCAAAATGCAAGTGGAAATTTTGATTTCTGAAGACAAAAATTTTTTGGCTCACGAAAGTGAACACAAGGCTTCCGCTGCTTCGCAGACTCGGAAGCAAAATAATCGTAGAGAGATGAAATTTTGAGGCAGTGGTGGCCCGATTCCTAAGGTTCATTGTTGAAAATTCTTCTAAATCTTTCAGCGAGAGAATCGAGATCACAAGTCACCACATCGCAGACAACAAAGAGAACGAAGAATATGAAGATGTGTTCTTGTTGATAACAGCATTTTTTTTTGGTTGAGGTAAAACGTTATCGTTATTACCATAACAGCTTTTGTGTTATTCACGTCTCATCTCAAGCTGACTACTGAATGGGATTACGTTCGACGAGACTTCTACAGCCGAAACGTGTCAACCCTAATTCGAATTCCAAACGGGCCTTTGAGACTGTCAATAGCCGACTGGTATCTTGTGAGGCTCGCGGACGGCGGACAGACTGTTTGCAGTCGCCTCAGACAGGTCCCATCTCATCTGTGAAGGTGATGAAACAAATCCCCTGCGGCCTCGTACGTACACGATCGCCTGTGATCTGGAGGCATCGAGTTAATAGAAGGGAGAAGCCCGTGGCCTCGACAAGTAATCAACAGAGGCCTTCATTAGAACCAGGTGTGCATACGTGACACTGTTGATCATGTTCTGTTACAAGCACATTTAAGCTGCCAGACAGCGGGTGAAAGGGGTTTTCCGACTAAAATGCTTTTTTCTGCGCTAATAGGATTTTGCGTTGATGTCAATATACCCCACGTGAATGATTGTGGACGCCATTAGGCGCTCCCCCTAAAATATTTTATTATTTGCAATTTTCTATCTAAAAACGCTGCAAATTCCTTGTAACATGGGTTTATTATTCTACTGGACGTACCTACAGATATGCTGGAAATACATTTATTGTTTCATTCATGTGCAGTAATTGAAATAGCTATTTTTTATGGTTTCCACCAATTTTGGCCCCCAAAAACACGAATTAGGCTCATTTTTGACAAATGATCTTTGCTCATTGGTAGTGGCATTTAGTTGTCTTGATTCACCTGTCGATACTACTTCTAGTGTTATTATACTAGTTATGTTGATTTCAGATAATTTACCAGGTTTTTGACTCATAAAAAAGGAATTTTGGTATCTGAACCTTCGTTACCACCTCAATTCTTTACTGTTTGGTCAAAATCAACTTCATATTCTGTCTTCTCGCCCTAAAAACCATGGAAAACGATACCTACCTCACAAGCTCATGTTCACTAAAACCTTAAAAACCCTAGAAAACCTGGTTTTACGCAAAATGGGGACCCAAATGGGTTCCCAAATGGGGACTCAAACTGTGTGCGGAAAAACGACGAATTTAGACAAAATTTTAATGTAAATTTAAGGCTGAAACTTCGTTAGAACCTCTATTTTCCGCTCTTTGCTCAAAATGGACTTCATATTCGGTCTCCTCGTCCTAAAAAACGTGGAAAACGGTACCTCACAAGCTGATGTTACTAAAACACCAAAAAACTCCATTTTTCACCCATAACACCCTTGGGTATATTCCGATCGGGCTGTAAAGTTTCGGGACAAAACTAGGGCCCAAATGGAGCCTTTGTGCATAAGAACGAATTTTTAGACCGAAATTAGAATAGATGTGGGTGATACGGCGGACGGACATTGCATTTTTGGGATCTAAGCACCTTGAAACGTAAGAGAAAAACATTTGAGGGGGTGTTATAAAAATCTTTTGCTGAGCGAATACATAGGTGTATACTATTCACAGAATAATAAACCACAATTGCATTCAACTAGGTATCAAGAGTAACAATTATTCAACTTACCTACTTATTCATTCTTATCGTCCCCATTTACCATGCTTAGGAACTGGCAGTAACAACGACTGTTCACCTGAATGTTATCTGTTTTGAACAATACTAATACTAGGTAAATTACGATGAGTAAAGATGAGAGGAAAACAAATTTTTTTTATGAAACAGAAAAAGGTGAAGGGTGAACGTGTAGTACACTACATAGTATGTTGTACTATGTGAACTAACCAGCAAGGAAACCTGGGAGCTGGGAAGTGAAGAACGGTGAGAACGGGAAGGGTGGAAGGAAAGAACGATATGAACGTAGAGTGGCGAAGGGAGGGCTTGATGAATGGATGAACCGGTGGGACTGAGGAGTTGTGAAAATGGAGTGAGTTCGGGATCGCTCGTTCAGTGAGAACGTCAACACTTTGGTCATCCGTTCAGTTCGGAAAAGTTCAGTTGAAAGATCCGTTCAGTTCGGATCCGTTCAGTGTTCAGCGCTGATAGCCAAAACCCTAGTTTTACGGTGAATAATAAGCAACACAAGTGTTGTCTTTGAACATTCGGATCTTCTAGAAAGAGGAGTCTGACACAACGATACTCGAAAAGCTAGTACGTGAAGAAAGACCGAGGGGGTCGTTGGAGCTCCGCCATTCCTATATGCACCTCCATCACCCTTACCTGTACAATACCTGCAATGTGCCAGCTACTCCGCTTGATAGCAACTCCGCCATAGTGAAAGCATTAAATACTCAAGTTTTGCATGACGTTTATTTAAATCCGGCCACAGAGCGATCCGAATGGAGCGATGGAACGATGGAGTGGAATGATTGGACTGAATGGAAGGACGACATTTTTCAGGGCGTTGCACACTGTCGCTCGATTCCACCACCCCACTCCGCTCCTCTTTTCTGTCGTTTCAGTGTTCAGTACTAAAAATCGTGTTAAATTGTTCTGTTTAAAAATGGTAATTATTTGAATAAAAATAGGGGTGAGTCAGAACGCAGAATTTGATGGTGTACACCTTTAATCTTGTGACATTTTTCATGTGGAATAATGGAATAACCGTTTTTAGTTACAGGCCTGTGAAACTGAAAATAACACATTTTCAGTCAAAATGGAAAGATCTGCGTATTTTGGTTTATTATTTTCAATACCTAATGAACCATTGGAATCGAGTATGAAAAAAAAAAAAAAAATCAAACCCCCCTCAAATTTTGGTGGTTTACGTTTCAAGGTATGTAGAATCCGAAAATGCACTAAAAAAAGTCTGTATGTCCGCCGTACGCCGTACTGGCCACTTTTCTTAGTTACCAAGAAAAACTATTGATGAAATTCGGGTTATAGGTTCCGTTCGGGGTCTAGTTGGTCCTACAAGCTCGGCGTTACTGTCAATCATCTCTAAGGGGTTCAAAATAGGGGTTGATATTTTCAGAACGCCGTAGCTCGAAAGCATTCGATAGAAGGGTATGGTTTTTTTACGTTATTAAATTTGCCTTGAACTGAACAATTTTTCGAGACCCTCCGGAGCACTGTACGTCCTGCCGTTCTTGAGCACCAAAAAGCTTCGTCAACACGATCCTCAACCAAACGGTATTATTCCGGCCCAGATAATCATCACTAGGGAACACCTGATTATAATCAAGGATGGCTGTATGAAGTCGAGTTGTTTGTTCTGCGATATTATTTCATTTGACAAGTGATGGACTATTGGATTTTGTGTAGGTACTTCTGAAACTTGAACAATCTTTGAAGTATTATTCATGGGTAAATTATTACACAATGGTTAATTATTACACAACGGTAAATTATTACATAACGGTAAATTATTACACAACGGTAAATTATTACACAACGGTAAATTATTACGCAACGGTTCATCTACCAACAAGGGGCTGGATGTTGTTGATCGGTACCTGCAACTTGACGACTTGATGGGCAAGTCATTACACTAGTTCATTACACTTGACCACGAGGGTACCTAGGTACTGACCACAGAAAACAGTGATCTACGCAGAAGGGGCATCTATTTCACTCCACATCAATAATTTTCCTCCAGAACTTCATTATTTGCATTTATTTTTGCCATTTTAGTAACAGTTTGTCATTGACAGAATTATTTTAGCAATATTCAACTTGTGATTTAGGTAGGTAGGTACCTAGTAACGTTATGAGTGGTGGAGTTGATTTGTGTACCGATGTTGTTAATAGACAATAAACAAGCTCATTCGCAAGGTCGGACTATTCGCAATTCCCTCAAAATGGCGGAGCTCCATCCTCCCCACTGTGAGCCTTTCTGCGAAAACAGTTTGGATCTACCTCGAACCATTTTTTCCACAATCGCAGTTACAGTTTTGTGACGTATAACAGATAGAGGTACTTGGCGTCCAGAAACAAGAAAAACGCTGCGAAGTCCTTGTCGTATGGGTTTATTATTCTACTGGACGCACCTACAGAAATGTTGGCTATTCATTTATGGTTTCCTTCATGTGAAATAGCTATTTCTGATGGTTTCCACCAATTTTGGCCCCAACAATAAGAATTAAGCTCTTTTTTTTAAATTATCTTTGATCATTGCCATTTAATTGTCTTGGTTCACCTGTTGATACTACTTGCAGTGCGTATTCGTACAAATAATGTATGGTGATTTCAGACAATTTCCCAGGTTTTACAAAATGAATGAAATAATAATTTATAAAATGAATTTATTTTCGGAGCTGAAACTTCTTTAGAACCAGTTTCCCCACTCTTTGGTCAGAATCTATTTCATATTCGGTCTTCCCGCCCTAAAAAACTTGGAAAGAGATGCCTCAAGAGCTAATTTAAGGCTACACACTACCCTATTTTGACACCCATTTTTCACCCATAACACCCCTGGGTATATTCCGATCGGGCTGCAAAGTTTCGGGACGCAACTAGGGCCCAAATGGAGCCTGTGTACGAAAGAACGAATTTTTTAGACCAAAAATGAAGTAGTTATGCATGATACGGCGTACGGCTTACGTCATACGGCGTACGAACAATTGGTTTTTGGAATCTACTTACACTGAACCGTAAAAAAAATTTTTGAGGGGTGTTATAAAAATTTTTAGCTGAGTGAATACGCAGAGTTGTATTATTCGCAGAATAATAAACCAAAACCGTCGTCTACTTCATGAATGACCAGGAACTTCGGTTCTACAACTGCGGGGAACTGCGTGCTACATGACCGAAACAAAAAGGTTAATAAATTATACAGAAAAAAGAAACCTTCGTGGGAGAATTTGCAGCGTTTTTAATTTACATGTGGGGGGACATGGGCAATGGATTATATTCTTATGTTCATTTTGGGATATCCATAATTCTAATATGTAAACATGAAACATGTTTGGAGTGAAAATATAGCTTTCAGCGGAAAAGCAAACCGTACGTTCTTTGGTGGTCTTTCATCCTTGGAGACTTGTTAGCCTTCAAAGTTTCTGTTTTCTTTTAAATCGCGCTCCTAGGTCATTTTAATTTTTAATTACTTTTTTTCCTTTTCTCATTCGCTACCTTTTGGCGGTATTCACAAGAAACGAAGGAGGGAGGAATGTAAAGGGTAAAAAAATAGAAATGAATAATGTCACAGGGACTTTAACATCAAAGAGTTGCATAGCGGATGATCATTTCAGAGCAGAAAGCGTGTTGACGTTGTGGACGGCGAAGGGGTTGCACGAGAAAAACGCGGTACAGGCAGAATAGTAGCAGATTGTAACGGGCAATTTGGAAAATATGAAAAAACTGAAATGAGTTAGAAATAAGCGTAACAAGAGGGTTCGTTTAACCCCTTTGTTTTCATTCACTTTTGCAACTCAAAGGCCGGCGGAGGGCCGTAGTGGGAGCAGCGTGTCGTAGCTGCAGCTAAAACCGCGTAATGAGTTCATCACGTGGGAGCGAGAGTGAGTGAGTGGCGCCTTTGTTGAACATGAAACAACGTTTTATCTTCGCTTCCCGACCGACCGAGTTGGGCAGTCGCCTATGGCCGTGTGTAAGTTTTTTCTTACAACCGGGAGAGCTGCGTTTAATATGATGTTTATATAGAGAGCCAATTTTTATAGCAAACTTGAACAAAAAATATAATGGAATTTCTCTTGTCGAGGACGAATAGGGATACGCGACAGAAGCTGTGACCCACGTAGAATAGGCAATTTAGTTTTTGGAACAAGAACATGTTGATTCTAATTTTTCGCAATAACTTACCTACCACAATGTTGCATTTTCTCTTTTTGATTTATTATTTTCAATAATGGACCTTTGGAATCGAGCATGAAAAACGCTGCAAATCCCTGCAAAACGGTACATTGTTTTGTACAGAATACCCTTCTGTTATAGGTCACAGCTCTCTGTATAGATAACCCGTCTATATAATATAATATTTACTATTCTATACATATTATGTAGATCGCAGACCCTCCGTAGGTTAGTACCTAACCCCGTACTCGTTACTAGGTACCTAGGTACCTAAATCACGAGTTGAATGTTGCTAAAATACTTCTGTCGATGACGAACAGTAACTAAAATGGCAAAAAGATACGCATATAATGAAGTTCTGAAGGGAAATTGTAGATGTGGAGTGAAAAAAGCTGAAAAGTACCTTACAACAAACTCCAGCCCCTTCTACGTAGAAGGTACAATGAACCGTTGTGTAATAGTTTACCGTTGAGTAATAATTTACCCATCAGTAATACTTCAACGTTTGTTCAAGTTTCACTACCTATCCTTCCCTTACCTTCCACTACCTTTCCTTATTTAATTTTTCAAATGAAATAATATCACAGAACACCCATCTTGACTTCATACTCAGAGATTATAATCAGGTGATCCCTAGCAATGCTTTTATCTAGGGCCAATTCCCGATTGTTGTCGCGTCCCTAGTGATGATATTTGGGCTGAATGTATACAATTTCATTCACCCTGCTTTTGAAAATGTCTGTCGGTGCAAACTTCTGGGTCTTACTGTGAACGGACGGCTGGACGTACAATGCTCCGGGTGGTCTTAAAACTCCCAAGTTCGAGAAATATTTAAAACCGTAGAAAAATTTGAGATAACGGCGTCCTGGAGATTTCACCCCTCTATTTTTCGCCGTGTCATCATACTTACAGTAACGCCGAGCTTCGAGGACCAACTAGACCCCTAACGGGACCTACACACCGAATTTCGTTAATTTTGGTTCATGATAACTAAGAAAAGTGCTCAGTACGGCGTACGGACAGAAATTTTTGTATTGCATTTTCGGATTCTACGTACCTTGAAACGGAAACCATCAAATTTTGAGGGGGGTTAAACTTTTTTTTTTTCGTGCTCGATTCCAAAGGTTGAAAATAATAAACCAAAAAAAATTAACCACCCCCCCCCCCGCCCCCTTCTAAATTTGATGTTTTACGTTTCAAGGTACGTAGAATCCGAGAATGCAATAAAAACGCTGCAAATTATTACACAGCGGTTTATTGTTTACCTGTATAGATGCCCCTTCTGCGTAGATCACTGTTTTCTGTGGCCAATACCCTCGAGCTCCCTCCAGGAAAGCCCTAAATGGAGTACTGGAGCCGGCCCGGCAATTAATGTTTCATGCAAACGCGCAGGATTCAATAATTAAATCATTAATTATTTGTAGTTAATCATGAAGCATTAGGTAAATAATAAACCGTTGTGTAATGCCGGCTGCAGTACTCCATTTAGGGCTTTCCTGGAGGGAGCTCGAGGGTATTGACCACAGAAAACAGTGTTCTACGTAAAAGGGGCATCTATACAAGTACCTAATAAACCGTTGTGTATTAATTTGCAGCGTTTTTTTTTTTGTTTAAATAGTGGAAACTTCATTAGCTGATGAAGTAAAATTGCTAAAATAAGCAAAATTGCTAAGGTAGACTTAATAGAGATGTTGTGCTTCTAATAGCAAATTCTTCATAGAAACGTTGTGGTTCTAACTGAGCAACATTTACTGTGCAATTGAGGTAAGTATCTACTTATCTACTCCTTGGAAAATTTGACAATTTTTATTGTGTTGGGGCTTTAAATGTGGAATTCGGGGTCTAATTTCAATGTTTTGTAATAAAATCTTCATCTTTAAAATATTGTGAAAGCTCACTATGGTAAAGGAGGATAAGATAGACCTATATGTTTATTTTATACTTATACGAGCATTTATCTATATTTCTTCCTTATATATATATATATATATATATATATATATATATCTACAGACCACTGTAGAGGTACACTATAGCCCCGAGTGGTATGATGGCGGATGGTTGAGGAAGGTGAGGATAACCTCAGTTTTTGAAGAAGAAAAAAAGGGGGAAAATCATTGAGGACAACAACAAAATTTCGATTTCGAATTCAAAAGCGGAATGTAACTTATATTCAACGATCTCACTGAGTTTATAGCTGTTTACTAATTTGAAATAGGCTGATTTTTCGAGAAGTAAGTTGCACTGTACTCGTAAATACACGGTGTTGGTAGGTACTCTCCATCGGAGAGAACAGGATCATCTTCGAACTTACAGTAAGGAGACGGAAGGACATGAAACATAATTTTGAACGCTGGAGTTTGTTCTGAGTCCTGATCATAAAAACGTTCAATTTTTGACTCATTCGATCGGAGAGATCAATTTTTGACTCAGCTAATGTTGGAAGAGGGGGGAGGACCCCTCACACATACGAGGCGCTGTGCGATTGTTGATGGATTATTGCAGATAAACCTATGTATCACGGTTGTTGTTACTTCACTCGTTTACCGATACCTAACGATTAAGTAGGTAGTTCCATTTAAGCTATAGAGGTAAAATGTAAATGTTAGCCGAACGCGGGATATGCCCTCGCTTAAAACCTCGCAAAGAACACTGTGTGCCTTATCTCTTTTTGGCATCTTTAACCCGCTCAAATGCAAATGAGGCTCCCACCTCGCATATAGCTTCGTCTTCGAACCATTTTGGGTCGGTGCCTTTTAAGAAGATGATCTCTATTAATTTCCTGCACTACCGTAGTGGATGTCGCCTTGGCGAGGTTACCGCTCCCAACGAGGATTTAGAACACCGTTTTCCAGGCAGGATCCGATGCCGCGTCAGGATGACAAATATTAAAGGAGGTTGCCCTTCCCAGGCTTCTCGCTGCCTCTCATCCCTTCATCTTATATTCATATTTCTCTCCTGTTATCGCGGAAAAGATTTTCATGGCATCGCTTCCTCATGGTCAAGTTTGCGGCGGCTCAACCTCTCAATGAAAAATGAGGGTGTCGGCGTAGGAGGAAATTCATACCAAGTCAACCCGGACTTTCTGGGGGAGTTACTATTAATATTGCATCTTAGGCACGTAGGTTCGGGAAGCTTCCCTCAATAGTTTGTTCAAGTGTCTAAAAATCATAAAATTCACCCTTTCCGTGGTTATAATTCAGTAATAATGATGAACCGATGATCGTTTGAGCCTCGTTTGACACCCCCAGCCAGGGTGAAATGGCCGTTCCGTTTTGGGTGCCAAACGGGCGGCCAGTGCCATATTTACCTATAGGCACACTAGCCACGTGCTTAGGGCGCGGTATTTTTGAGTGGGGTGAAAAAAAACGCTGCAAAGTTCTTGTCACATGGGTTTGTTATTCTATTGGACATACCAGCAGAAATGTTGGCTGTTCATTTATTGTTTCTTTCATGTGAAATAGCTATTTCTGATGGTTTCAACCAATTCTGGCCCCCAAAGCACGAATTAAGTACGCTCCTTTTAGCGAATTTTCGAAGAAAAGGAAGCTATTGTTCTCGGTCCAAAATTTTTAAAACTCGAATTTCCGAAAGATTTGTATACCAAAATCCGTTTCAGACCATCCTGAATTCACTGCCGAAAGACACCAAAAATTATATGTATATATATATATATATATATATTTATATATTTATATTTATATTTATATATATATATATATATATGTTGTGATCGGCTGCTCCTCCACAACTCAATTTGTGTCTGAACATGCTGTAACT
Organism: Leptopterna dolabrata; assembly: GCA_954871275.1. NCBI lineage: Eukaryota > Metazoa > Arthropoda > Insecta > Hemiptera > Miridae > Leptopterna > Leptopterna dolabrata. Next base: position 41,488,144 of record OX940977.1, on the reverse strand, counting down.
CAGAGTGGGGACCCCCCGACCCCCCTCTGATCTTGTCAGGGGAATATAAAAGAGCCAGGGTGCCATCAATAAACAACCATTCTCAATCAAGCGATCGACTCGTCTATCAGACTCCCAATCACTACACTGGTGACATCCGACGTGTGAGCTACACCGCCAGCGCCCGCCGTTTGACAGCGTCGCAGCCCCGCCTCCGCTTCAACGAGCCCCACCACACGCGGCCCCCACCGACGCCACAGCGGCGCCCCACTCCGACGCCCGCCTCGACGGCTATCGCAGCGCCTCCCGCTACTTCGCCCCACCATCACCGATCCTTATATAAGGAAACGGACGCCGGCGCCGGACACACTTCCTGCTGACACCTCAACGGACTGGCACCTACGAAGAAAACGAAGATGACCGAGCAGAAACCGCAAGACACCCGAAGCGAGCGCTCCTTCATATCTCAAGCTTCAGCCGTTTGACCCCGCATTTCCGCACGTCTGGTTCGCCCAGCTCGAGCTCATCCTCGCACACGAAGGCCTCACGACGCCACATGCGAAATTCGCCCGAGCCTTCCTCGCCCTCGAACCTCGACAAGCGGATCTATGCGCCGACATCAACCCCTCGAACACCAGTAGTTACCAGACGCTCAAAACAGGCCTTCTAGCGACACACGCACCTTCAGATGGTTCACGGCTCGCCGCCCTCCTCCAACCGACATCCGACGACGAACTACCGTCGATCCTCGCTCGCCGACTCACCCGAGCACTTCCGGCCGACATACCCGCACCACTCGTCCGACACGACTAACTTCGAGCCCTCCACGAGAATTTTCGACTTCACATTGTGGCACACGAAGAACAAGACATCACCCGGCTCGCCAAACACGCTGATCGCCTTCTCCCATTCGCACCAACTCTTCAAGCGGCTACCGTCGCCGAAGAAACAACAGTGATTCACAGTAGACGACACCGGCGATCACCGACGAGAACCACGCACACGAGATCGTCACGAAGGGACCCCCGTGCCATGCGAAACTTCGCCGAAACCCCCGGATTTCGGCGAATTACTAGCGGCGAGGGTCATTAAACCTTCCGAACCTGCATGGTCCAGATCACTGCAGCATAGAGCCACACCACGAGCCGCTACGATTCTACGTCTTCAACTCGCCGCAAGCACAATCGAATCACGACCGCACGCTCACGTGGACTACCGACTCACCGCGCAAATTGACCTCAACCAACGCACGTTCCGTGGCCTCACTAATTTGCAGCATCGAACCACTCCACGAGCCGCTACGATTCTACGTCTTCAACTCGCCGCAAGCACAACAGAATCACGAGTGCACGCTCACGTGGACTGCCGACACGCAGATTTCAACAGCACAAAACGCTACCACGAACGATCTACCGTACGCCACTCACGAACCATCAATTCGCCGCCGCACCGCCCACGGCTCGCACCAACCCCCGCAGGAAGACCAAGCCTCTCACGCCAACGCAAAACAGCGCCCGAGCTACCGCACGAGCCACATACGGCACCGGCGGGATACCTCGCGCCCGCACCGGCACCCACGCCACTAATCGGCCTCGAACCACCGCCACCCCACGACAATGACCACAGCAGCCACCCGGACAGCCCACACGGACCCAACACACGCACCTCCCACGCCCGGCCACAGCCACAGCGACATCAACAAAATTTAATTAAAAATGTAAATTACTTAAATTCTGGGGGGAGCAGTGTTGTGATCGGCTGCTCCTCCACAACTCAATTTGTGTCTGAACATGCTGTAACTCAGAGTGGGGACCCCCCGACCCCCCTCTGATCTTGTCAGGGGAACATAAAAGAGCCAGGGTGCCATCAATAAACAACCATTCTCAATCAAGCGATCGACTCGTCTATCAGACTCCCAATCACTACAATATATATATTTATATATATATTTATATATATATTTATATATGTATGTGTCATTCCAGACGATAACTCTCGAAAGAATTGAGATAAAAAGTTCAAATTTGCACGAAAAATCTGTCTTGGCAATCGACAGGCCAAGTTCGAAGATGGGCAGAATCGGGTCACTCTAAGGGGGAGTTTTGAGGAGTTTTAGGGGGGGAAAATTACCCATAAATTCCCAAAATGAAAAAGTCTGACAAGTCTCACCTCATTTTAAAGGTTTTTGTACGCTGAACACGATGGTGAAATCAGAATTGCGATATCTCATTCCATTCTCAAACTGGAGCACTTTGAAGATGAAGGAACGTGGTTATTTCTTGAGGTGTTCTTCCTGGTTCGTCTGCTCTAATCTGATAACGGAATGGGATATCGCAATTCTGACTTCACCATCGTGTTCAGCGTTGGAAAATCTACAAACCGAGGTGTTACTCGGCAAAAAATGGAACAAAAAATTTGTTACGTATCCAATACCTACTCTTCTGGTATTCAAAACATTTTTGATTTCCCCTTCCCCCTCCTTCCACCCCAAATTTTACTTTGCGTAAAACTACTCCTGTTTTAATTTTGTATGGTATCAAGTTGGGAAAACATTGGCCGAAAATTAATTTTCAGAAAATTTTAGGCGGAGGAGGAAGATGCCGAAAACTTCGAAAATTCGCTCTTATAGCCATGCTGCATGACTGTGGTTTTTTTTTCAAATTATCTTTGATTATTGGTAGTGCCATTTAATCGTCTTGATCCACGTGTTCACATTTTTTCTAGTGTTATAATACAAATTAATGGTGATTTCAGACGATTTCCAAGGTTTTTGACTGATAAAAATCAGTTTTGGGAGCTGAACATTTGGTAGAACCTCAGTTTTCCACTCTGAATAAAATTGACTTCATATTCGGTTTTCTCGTCCACAAAAACATGGAAAGCGATACCTCAAAAGCTCATGTTACTAACATGTTCCTAAAACACAAAACGCTGCAGAGTCCTTGTCACATGGGTTTATTATTCTATTGGACATACCTACAGAAATGTCGGCTGTTCATTTATTGTTTCTTTCATGCGTAATAATCGAAATAGCTATTTCGGCCCCTAAAACACAAATTAGGTACGCCTTTTTTGACATTTTATGTCTTTACTTTGCTACATAAACTCGAAAATGAAACGCGGGACATGCAACGGAGACATGCAACGGAAACAACGTCACGAAAATATTTCTGATGATTTTCGCTTACAACCGATTCGTTGCTACGGAACTTTATCTTCGCCAGTTATTATCGTACAAAAATCGTTCACCACTTGTTGGATAGCTCTCGATTTACCTAACCATACTACGTTAACAACTGCGGACTGCGTGGCCAACAAGCTGCGGTATGTGCGTGATTGTTTAAATGAATGTTTACGTACATAATACAGTGGAGTCCGGCTAATCCGAACTAATTGGGACTGAAGGCTGTTCGGACTAGGTGACCAAAACAATTAAGTACGAAGTACTTGGTGTGGGTGCGGGAGGGGGCGCTAAGACATAAAATGTCCCTCGTGGTTGCGTACTTGTACGGAAGCTGTACCCACCGTTTGTGTTTTTAAGTAGATACGAATATTGCAGTGAACAGTGGGCTACTAAATACGTACAATGTAATGAAGGAACCTTTCAACTTCTCATGTCGATTTTTTAAAACTATCTTTGATCATTGTTAGTGCCATTTAATCGTCTTGATCCACGTGTTGGCACTTTTTCCAGTGTTATTATACAAATTGATGGTGATTTCAGACGATTTCCTAGGTTTTTCACTCATAAAAAATCAATTTTGGGAGCTGAACATTTGATAGAACTCAATTTTCCACTCTGGTCAAAATCGACTTCATATTCGGTTTTCTCGTCCCCAAAAACATGGAAACTGGTATCTCAAAAGATCATGTTACTAAAACACAAAAAGTACCTATTTTTATACATATTCTCACTCATAACACCTCTGGGTATTTTACGATCGGGCTGCAAAGTTTCGGGACACAACTAGGGTCCAAATGGAGCATGCGTACGAAATAACGAATTTTTTAGAGCAAAAATGAATCCATAACACGTGATACAGCGGACGGACATTGCATTTTTGGAATCTACGCACCTTGAAACGGAAAATAAACAATTTTGTGGGGGGGTTATAAAAAATGTTTGCTGAGCGAATACATATGTGTATCATTCACACAATAATAAACCAAAACGAAAAACGTAATATGTGGAGTGAATAAATAAAATATACCAAACATGGCAGGAACAGGGATGGGTGCATGATTTCATAAGAATCGTATGGTAAGACTGATAAGAAGTTTTTTTGACTTTAGCTGGTGATTGTTTCTTGCAGCACGAATGATGGAGCGACATCATGATGGGCCCTCTGGATTGTGAATAAGGGGCTATGCGCATGGCTCACAAAAGCGGTTTACGTTTATATTTATTAAAAGCGAAACTAGATTCCATTCTGAGAACTTTGACACCACCCGCACTGCCCTACGACTAGTAGTTCTTTTTCTATGATTTATGGAAGTTTCCAGAAGTTCTGACGTCATGGTTATCAGGAGGGGTTCCGCCCTGGCGAGAGGGGCGCTATGACGTCAGAACTTCTGGAATCTTTGAGAAATCGTAGAAAAAGATTACTTGTCGTAGGACAGTGGGGTTGGTGTCAAAATTCTCAGGATGAATCTAATTTTATTGAAAAAAATAAAATTAATATGTGCGCATACCCATTATGTTGTACGTAGTGGTTTTTCTGATGGTGGAAGGCGAGTGAGGTTTGAAATGTTTAAAGAACAAAAACAGAAGTATTAAAAATATTCTAAGAGAAATGTTTCAAAGAAAGTTTGAAAATAATGTTCAAGAGAATGGAGAAAGGTAAAATGTTAATTGAAGTTTTTAAGGAAATGTTGAATATATTGAAATTTGACCCTTTGATAATTTTAAGATAATTTAAGAACGTTACAATTTATTTTCAACAGTCATCTTAAATATACTTTTAAATTTTACATTTTAAATAAGTATACATTTGAATACCATACTAGTGCCAAAGTTATTTTCTATTTCCAAGTTATAAACGGGCTCCAAAGAAAGTTTGTTTTCAAGAAAGTTATTTTAAATACATTTATACATTATAGGTACTACTTATTAAAGTTATTTTGTCTAATTTTGTTCATGTAAATTATTATATGTAGGAGAACTCTTCCCAAAACCCCTATTTGAGGGGGGGGGGGGGGGAGAGAGGGCGGAATACTCATGAAGGGCGTGGTTGACAATAATTTGTGATTAGGGAGCGGAATTCCTAAATCCGGCGTCTTCTTCCCTCATGAACTAGGTAAGTAAGGAGGGTTCTTACTGAGTGTTCTAACTGACCACGCCCTTCATGAGTATTCCGCCCTCTCCCCCCCCCCCTCCACAAATAGGGGTTTTGGGAAGAATTATCCTACATAATAATCATTTACATGAACAAAATAAGTCAAAATAACTTCAATAACGAGTACCTATAATGTATAAATGTATTTAAAATAACTTTCTTGAAAACAAACTTTCTTTGGAGCCATAGGTAATCTAAATAGAAATTCCATCTCCCAGAAATGGTCCACCCATTGTCGGCTACTCTGTACGCGTTATACAGACAGGTACCTCCTTAGCGATAAAAGTTCAAAATCGTTTTTGTTATCGATGGAATCGTCTCGTCGAGTAGAATCGATTCATCTAGTTTGATCTTCTAATCTTGATTTCTGAATGGACTTTTTCGGAATAAACTAAGCGAAATCTCATACAATTTTAAATGTGTCTGGGATTCATGCTTAAATTACCGCTATGCAGTTCTGAGCTGGTTTTACTGGTAACTAGTTACACAATAAGTAACATCAACAACAGCAATCGTGAAACATTGGTAACGCAACTGCTACCGTTCGTGTCTCTCTGAAATTTTGATGGCCCCGAAACCGGTATCCGAATGAAACCAGTTAAAAACAGCAAAGTAGTCATAACTTGGGAAAAAAATCTTATCCGTTTGCTCCTCTGGGTCATTGGTGAACCAACCAGTATCATCATAACGGTTGCCTAGACGAAACGTACAGTTGTATTTTGATGAAATTCTTATGGGCTATAATGTGCACCCACCCTGATAGTACCTCATTTCAATCTAGTTATGTACAATTCCATGCTCGCTCTGGATATTGCGTACAAATAAACACTTAGATTACATACTTACATTTACTGGCTGACAAACGATCAAAAGTTGACGAAATAAGTAAGGTAAACAGCTATTTCAGGCTGGGTATTTACGTCGGATTGCACTACAGGCGTCGCGGACGTGATCAGCTGTAATTAGGACCGATCATTGATAGCAAGAATACCAATTCCTCACCGCACAAGGTGGGGATGAGGGGCGTTGGGATTCGAACCGAAGAACCTTAGTCACCATCGCCGTTATGGAATTTGAACATTTTTTTAAAACCAGTTGATAGAAATACAGTAGAAGTCGCTTAGCAAAAAGGCGGTTAACGGAATATGCCAGATATAAGGATAGAAACAGTCAGGTCCCGATCGGCTGTATGTAAACACACAGTGAATTGGCCTGTTATAGTGATCAAAAGGTCAGTTGCATTGATCAGTTTTTGAGTTTTTGGGTGTTAAAAGTCGGCAAAATAGGTAAAAATGGCTGAAATCTCCCAAAAATGGTATATGTATATTCACCAAAAGTGGTACCTATTGAAGATGATCCGAAACAGAAGATAACTACCTATCAGTTTTGTAGTGAATTGGTATAGTGATAATTCACTACGGGCGGTATGAGGTTGTGCCCAGCCTGGTTCCAACACTAAACGCTGTCACCATAGTATCTGGGATCTTTCTGGATATGCGAGGTTGTGCCCAGCCTGGTTCCAACACTAAACGCTGTCACCATATTATCTGGTATCTTTCTGGATATGCGAGGTTGTGCCCAGCCTGGTTCCAACACTAAACGCTGTCACCATATTATCTGGGATCTTTCTGGATATGCGAGGTTGTGCCCAGCCTGGTTCCAACACTAAACGCTGTCACCATATTATCTGGGATCTTTCTGGATATGCGAGGTTGTGCCCAGCCTGGTTCCAACACTAAACGCTGTCACCATATTATCTGGGATCTTTCTGGATATGCGAGGTTGTGCCCAGCCTGGTTCCAACACTAAACGCTGTCACCATATTATCTGGGATCTTTCTGGATATGCGAGGTTGTGCCCAGCCTGGTTCCAACACTAAACGCTGTCACCATATTATCTGGGATCTTTCTGGATATGCGAGGTTGTGCCCAGCCTGGTTCCAACACTAAACGCTGTCACCATATTATCTGGGATCTTTCTGGATATGCGAGGTTGTGCCCAGCCTGGTTCCAACACTAAACGCTGTCACCATATTATCTGGGATCTTTCTGGATATGCGAGGTTGTGCCCAGCCTGGTTCCAACACTAAACGCTGTCACCATATTATCTGGGATCTTTCTGGATATGCGAGGTTGTGCCCAGCCTGGTTCCAACACTAAACGCTGTCACCATATTATCTGGGATCTTTCTGGATATGCGAGGTTGTGCCCAGCCTGGTTCCAACACTAAACGCTGTCACCATATTATCTGGGATCTTTCTGGATATGCGAGGTTGTGCCAGGCTGGTTCCAACACTAAACGCTGTCACTATATTATCTGGGATCTTTCTGGATATGCGAGGTTGTGCCAGGCTGGTTCCAACACTAAACGCTGTCATCATATTATCTGGGATCTTTCTGGATATGCGAGGTTGTGCCCAGCCTGGTTCCAACACTAAACGCTGTCACCATATTATCTGGGATCTTTCTGGATATGCGAGGTTGTGCCAGGCTGGTTCCAACACTAAACGCTGTCACCATATTATCTGGGATCTTTCTGGATATGCGAGGTTGTGCCCAGCCTGGTTCCAACACTAAACGCTGTCACCATATTATCTGGGATCTTTCTGGATATGCGAGGTTGTGCCCAGCCTGGTTCCAACACTAAACGCTGTCACCATATTATCTGGGATCTTTCTGGATATGCGAGGTTGTGCCAGGCTGGTTCCAACACTAAAGGCCGTCACCAATTCAACGGGATCTTTTTGGATGCATGTGCCCGGCTGGTTCCAACACTAAAGGCTGTCACCAATTCAATGGGATCTTTTCGGGAGCATTTGCCTGGCAGGTGCCTGGTGGTGTCACCTATTCCAGGATCTTTTTGGTTGAGGAGAGAGAGGAGGAGCAAGGTGAGAGAGTAGTCAGCGACTAGAGGAGAGCGTAGAATGGCTAGAAAGGCGAAGGAGGCGAGTTTTTAATGCCCTTGAGAGCTGTCTCCCTCCATCCTTCAGCTAGTGGAGGATGGTGGGGATCCCCACTGTGTTCCTCGGTGCTCCTGCGTCTTTCGCCCCCACTTCTATGTATGAGTTTATTTGCGAGATCTGATATTTACAGGTTTACAAGGAGTGGTTCTGGGAGGATGCCACGACAGATTTTAATGAAGATTTCCTCAGCAACAACAAAATTAATCAAAATTAGGTCAATTATTGGGGCCACAATTCGCCAATATTGATAAAAACGCTGCAAATCCCTGCACAACGGTTTATTATTTTGTATAGAATACCCTCCTGTTACAGATCACAGCTCTATGTATAGATAACCCTTCTATATAATATGATATGTACTATTCTATTATAATATACATATTATGTAGATCGCAGACCCTCCGTAGGTTAGTACCTAACCCCGTACTCGTTACTAGGTACCTACCTAAATCACGAGTTAAATGTTGCTAAAATAATTCTGCCGATGACAAACAGTACCTAACAAAAAGAAACACACATAATGAAGTTCTGAAAAGAAATTGTTGATGAGGAGTGAAAAAAGTTGCAAAAGTACCTACCAACAAACTCCAGCCCCTTCTACGTAGATGGTATAATGAACCGTTGTGTAATAATTTACCGTTGAGTAATGATTTACCGTAGTAATAATTTACCCATCAATAATGCTTCAACGTTTGTTCAAGTTTCACTACCTACCAACAAATTCCAAAAGAGCCATCATTTTTCAAGCGAAATAATATCACAGAACAACCAACTCGACTTCATACTCCGCCAATATAATCAGGTGATCCCTACCAATGATTGGCCGTATTCACAAATTCCTATTGTGGGCGCGTCTCTGGTTACGAGATTTGGTTTGAATTGTATACAATTTCATTCACACTGGAGTCGAAAATGCCTGTCGGTGCAAACTTCGGGGCCTTACTGTGAACGAACGGCTGGACGTACGATGCTCCGGATGGTCTTAAAAAACTCGCAAGTTCAAGAACTATTTAAAACCGTAAAAATATTTACGTAAAAAAATAGTATAGGCGTTTTGAAAATTTCAACCCCTATTTTGAACCCCTTAGAGATGACTCACAGTAACGTCGAGCTTCGAGGACCAACTAGACGCCGAACGGAACCTATAACCCGAATTTCATCAATTTTTTTTCATGGTAACTAAGAAAAGTGGCCCGTACGGCGTACGGCGTACGGCGGACAGACAGAAATATTGGTTTATTATTTTCAATAATGAACCATTGGAATCGAGCATGAAAAAAAAAATTCTTACCCCCCCTCAAAATTTGATGGTTTACGTTTCAAGGTATGTAGAATCCAAAACTGCAATAAAAATATTTCTGTCTGTCCGCCGTACGCCGTACGCCGTACGCCGTACACCGTACGCCGTACGCCGTACGCCGTACGGGCCACTTTTCTTAGTTACCATGAAAAAAAATTGATGAAATTCGGGTTATAGGTTCCGTTCGGCGTCTAGTTGGTCCTCGAAGCTCGACGTTACTGTGAGTCATCTCTAAGGGGTTCAAAATAGGGGTTGAAATTTTCAAAACGCCTATACAATTTTTTTACGTAAATATTTTTACGGTTTTAAATAGTTCTTTAACTTGCGAGTTTTTTAAGACCATCCGGAGCATCGTACGTCCAGCCGTTCGTTCACAGTAAGGCCCCGAAGTTTGCACCGACAGGCATTTTCGACTCCAGTGTGAATGAAATTGTATACAATTCAAACCAAATCTCGTAACCAGAGACGCGCCCACAATTGGAATTTGTGAATACGGCCAATCATTGGTAGGGATCACCTGATTATATTGGCGGAGTATGAAGTCGAGTTGGTTGTTCTGTGATATTATTTAATTTGGAAAATGATGGCTCTTTTGGAGTTTGTTGGTAGGTAGTGAAACTTGAACAAACGTTGAAGTATTATTGATGGGTAAATTATTACTACGGTAAATCATTAGGTACTCAACGGTAAATTATTACACAACGGTTCATTATACCATCTACGTAGAAGGGGCTGGAGTTTGTTGGTAGGTACTTTTGCAACTTTTTTCACTCCTCATCAACAATTTCTTTTCAGAACTTCATTATGTGTGTTTCTTTTTGTTAGGTACTGTTTGTCATCGGCAGAACTATTTTAGCAACATTTAACTCGTGATTTAGGTAGGTACCTAGTAACGAGTACGGGGTTAGGTACTAACCTACGGAGGGTCTGCGATCTACATAATATGTATAGAATAGTACATATCATATTATATAGACGGGTTATCTATACATAGAGCTGTGATCTGTAACACAAGGGTATTCTATACAAAATAATAAACCGTTGTGCAGGGATTTGCAGCGGTTTTTTTTTTGTCTCGACTCCAAAGGTTCATTATTGAAAATAATAAACCAACAGCTGAAACTCAAGATTTAGCAACCCACTGGAAAAATTTTGACAATTGGGTAAGCACGAAAAAATGAACGTTTTAAAAAAACTTCACCGATGACGAGATCATATTAATCAATTATCTAATATCAGAGCAACGAGTTAATTAATTCGCAACAACGTTTCGTAGTTAGTGTCAACATCATCTCGCTGAGTAAGTATCAAAGCAACGCTATTATTTAAGGTCTATTTGTGTGGTTAATCACCAAAGTTTGCGTGAGTTAGCACAAGTCTGAAGGAGCACGGAAGGAAGGGCGATTCGTCATACAATATGCATGGGGGCCAGTAAATTGGTCCCTGTTCCTACTGTGTTGTTCACAATGCTTGTTTGATTAGTTCATGCACATTTAGCTGGATACCCCATTACACAGGATAGTATTAATTTCTGGCAAATTTAACCCACAAACACAATTACAGTTGTCATGCATTCACAGATTACTCGTATATTCCAGCAATCCGGACTACCTTCCCCAAACTTCTTGTATGAATGCTCAACACAGAATTGATTGAGAACAATAAAAACCATTTAAATCTGATTAAAGTAATATGACAGTATAGTTTGAGTTTTGCAAACCCTCATCCGCTCTCCCTTCACTTCAGAAAGGTAAAACTTACGAGAAAAATTATCTTTTACCACGCAGCCAAGGTCGGATGTGGTCTTGTGCACAAACAACATTTAAAAAAAATTAATAATAATTCTAGGGTTGGAATCAGAATGTCCTGAAATAGGATAGGAGTAAATGTAGGTACCCAATTAAAATGTGGGAACCATCATTATCCTACCAACTTGCTAGGTACCAAAAATATTGATATTTTGAGACCTCTTGAATAGCTTATTTTTATAAAAGGAGTAGAGGGGGGGTATATGGCGAAATAAACCCTCCGCCACGAAGTTTCCACCCCCCACTGTTTCTCGGTATTAAGATTGACAAAGTACCGACATATAGGTACGTGAAAGGCGCATGAGAGGAGGTGGTATTCGCCAGGAATTGTTATTAACGGAGATTCAAGATGAGATAAAAAGTTAATTTTAACAAGGGGTACTCAAAAACCCTAAATCCTATCAACTTCCTACAATGAAGTGGTGGTCCATAAGGGAAGGAAACTAGAGCGAGGTCAGCGAGGGTCGTAAAGATATCACGGAAATACAAGAGAGGAAACTTCTCTCAAGTGCTTATTATACGCGAATCTGACTTCATTTAAGTAAGTTGCCTCGAGCTCATTACTGAAACTCGTTAGCAGCTCGAAACTAAGGGCTTTTTAATGTCAGGCGCGTTGGGAACTTGAGTTTCTGCGGCTATCAGAAACGACACAAACACTTTAAAGAATTTTGAGAACATTTATTTTCTAGTTCCGCCATTAGAGCTTTACGCAATAGGTACGGAAGTTTCGCAATAATTAGGGCATTCAATATGAATTTCTAGTGCGGTATAATTATTAATTTACTGGACGAATTTTAAAAATAGACAAGTATGGTGGTAATGATATCGTTAGATACCAATTCGAAAACGTGAAATCATCGAAAGTAACCAACTGCCTATGAGAATGTCTTTCATAATTCATTAAAATCGCGACCGGAACAATGTGAACACCTAAACGTGGCACCTAAATGTGTACTCGTTGTACAATTTTGGTACAATCTTTTCTTTCATAAAAACATGATTCCTATTGATACTGCCATCATGTTCAAGGCTGGATTGATATCAATATCACATTTCAATAGTTGGCCATTCTGTACGCGCACAAACATGACATTCCCGGCATTCCTGTAAGTCCAGTTCTATCTGACAGATTTCCCTGAAACGAACTCCACAGTAACTGGAGGAATGGAGTAACTGTAGGAACTTCTGAGCATGCGCTGTCATGGGATCCTCGCAACCCCCACATCCCCCCGATTACGGTCGATCGTGATGAAGTTTTCAAGAGCCATACAGTTGTATATTATGTCTCTCTAAAATTTATTTGTTACCAGAATAACGATAAATCAGCACACGCGTGGACTTGGTATCTTATTTTGGTTTATTATTTTCAATAATGAACCATTGGAATCGAGCATGAAAAAAAAAATTCTTACCCCCCCTCAAAATTTGATGGTTTACGTTTCAAGATATGTAGAATCCAAAACTGCAATAAAAATATTTCTGTCTGTCCGCCGTACGCCGTACGCCGTACGCCGTACACCGTACGCCGTACGCCGTACGCCGTACGCCGTACGCCGTACGGGCCACTTTTCTTAGTTACCATGAAAAAAAATTGATGAAATTCGGGTTATAGGTTCCGTTCGGCGTCTAGTTGGTCCTCGAAGCTCGACGTTACTGTGAGTCATCTCTAAGGGGTTCAAAATAGGGGTTGAAATTTTCAAAACGCCTATACCATTTTTTTACGTAAATATTTTTACGGTTTTAAATAGTTCTTGAACTTGCGAGTTTTTTAAGACCATCCGGAGCATCGTACGTCTAGCCGTTCGTTCACAGTAAGGCCCCGAAGTTTGCACCGACAGGCATTTTCGACTCCAGTGTGAATGAAATTGTATACAATTCAAACCAAATCTCGTAACCAGAGACGCGCCCACAATAGGAATTTGTGAATACGGCCAATCATTGGTAGGGATCACCTGATTATATTGGCGGAGTATGAAGTCGAGTTGGTTGTTCTGTGATATTATTTAATTTGAAAAATGATGGCTCTATTGGAGTTTGTTGGTAGGTAGTGAAACTTGAACAAACGTTGAAGTATTATTGATGGGTAAATTATTACTACGGTAAATCATTACTCAACGGTAAATTATTACACAACGGTAAATTATACCATCTACGTAGAAGGGGCTGGAGTTTGTTGGTAGGTACTTTTGCAACTTTTTTCACTCCTCATCAACAATTTCTTTTCAGAACTTCATTATGTGTGTTTCTTTTTGTTAGGTACTGTTTGTCATCGGCAGAATTATTTTAGCAACATTTAACTCGTGATTTAGGTAGGTACCTAGTAACGAGTACGGGGTTAGGTACCAACCTAAGGAGGGTCTGCGGTCTACATAATATGTATAGAATAGTACATATCATATTATATAGACGGGTTATCTATACATAGAGCTGTGATCTGTAACAGAAGGGTATTCTATACAAAATAATAAACCGTTGTGCAGGGATTTGCAGCGTTTTTTTATTGCAGTTTTGGATTCTACATACCTTGAAACGTAAACCATCAAATTTTGAGGGGGGGTAAGAATTTTTTTTTTCATGCTCGATTCCAATGGTTCATTATTGAAAATAATAAACCAAAATGATATAGGTAAAAATTGCTAAAATCACCACATAGTATATTATACAGTAGAAGTCGCTTATAGAGATCGGTCGCATATAGTGATTGTTTCCAGTTGGTCCCAATTCGATCACCATAAGCGACTTCTACTTTAGTACAATCTATGGACCACTCATTGCATACCACGCTGTTTAATTTATAAATGTGGTGTCGGGAAGTCATATAAACTCAAACGTGTGAGTAATCGATCATATTACATTTTACTGGTGTTAATATAAATGAATTTATTGTTACTTACATTAACTAACTGGAAATTTTGGGTCAAATCCGTTGACACAACTGGATAGTGAAACCACTCGGTTACCAGTCGGACACACAGTGAATTGGCCTGTTATAGTGATGAAAAGGTCAGTTATAGTGAGCAGTTTTTGAGTTTTTGGGTGTCAAAAGTCGGCAAAATATATGTCAAAATGGCCGAAATCTCCGAAAAATGGTGTATATGTATTCACAAAAAGTGGTACCTATTGAAGATGATCCGAAACAGAAGATAACTAGGCTATCGGTTTTAATGACGATTTCCTCAAAAAATAATATTAATCAAAATTCGCCAATATCGGTGAAAATTGCTAAAATCACCACCTAGTATATTATACAGTAGAAGTCGCTTATAGAGATCGGTCGCGTATATTGATCGTTTCCAGTCGGTCCCAATTCGATCACCATAAGCGACTTCTAATGTAGTACAATCTATGGACCACCCATTGCCGACCACGCTGTTTAATTTATAGATGTGGCGTCGGGAATTCATATTAACTCAAACGAGTGAATAATAGATCATATTACATTTTATTGGTGTTAATATCAATGAATTCATTGTTACTTACATTAACTAATTGGAAATTTTGGGTCAAATCCGTTGGTAGCAACTGGAGAGTGAAACCACTCGGATACATTTCACACCCCAACTGAGCTGCGGGGGGACATACAGTGAATTGGCCTGTTATAGTGATGGAAAGGTTGGTTATAGCGATCAGTTTTTGAGTTTTGGGTGTTAAAAGTCGGCAAAATAGGTAAAAATGGCTGAAACCTCCCAAAAATGGTACTTACATATTATGTGTTCACCAAAAGTGGTACCTATTGAACGATTATCCGACCGGAAGATAACTAACTACCATAACTAACTACCTATTGGTTTTAATGAAGATTTCCTAAAAAAAATAGTTAATCAAAATTAGGTCAATTCTGGGGGCCACAATTCGCCAATATCGGTAAAAATGGCTAAAATCACCACCTTGTATATTATACAGTAGAAGTCGCTTATAGAGATTGGTCGCGTACATTGATTGTTTCCAGTCGGTCCCAATTCGATCACCATAAGCGACTTCTACTGTATCGCCGTCCACGCTGTTTAATTTATAGATGTGGCGTCGGGTGTTCAAAACGAGTGAATAATCGATCATATTAAATTTTATTGGTGTCAATATCAAAGAATTTATTGTTACTTACATTAACTAATTGAAAATTTTGGGTCAAATCCGTTGGTAGCAACTGGAGAGTGAAACCACTCGGATACATTTCACTCTCAAACTGAGCTGCGGGGGCGTCGTTCCCAGGAGAACGAGATGAAATCCTCTGCGCTAAATACCCGAGTTACACAGTCCGTTCCCCGGGGTTGTTTTGCGAAGGTTAAAAGTAAATTGTTATCTCAATAAATTAGCGGAGCAGCGACTGGAGAAAGCTCCGGGCAGTAGTCAAGTTCCCCCGTCGGCCCGACCCTGTTTCAGCCCTTCGGCGGCGGCCTCGGCTTCGGTTTTGTTGTCGTCACCGAGTCTGTTGTAGTTGTTGCGAGTGTTGTTGGTTTTGCGGTTTTCGGAGGACCGTCGAGGGAGATTGTTAAAACAAGGTCCTCCACATCGACGCTGCTGTCCCCTTCCTCTGCGAAATGAAGAGATTTCACGTCAGAACCCGCACAAACTCATTCGGCCGTGTTATAAACATTGAGCATTACGCTGAGGCCCCTTTAGGATAACATCAAAAACAGTGCCTCATTGTAAGTAAGCAAAGGGCGAAGTACGGCGGACGGAAGAAATTTTTTTATTCAATTTTCGGATTAGGTACACCTTGAAAAGAAAAAACCATCAAATTTTGCAAATCCCTGCACAACGGTTTATTATTTTGTTCAGAATACCCTCCTGTTACAGATCACAGCTCTCTGTGTAGATACTCGTTACTCGTTACTAGGTTACTCGGTACCTGCCTAAATCACCAGTTAATTGTTGCTAAAATAATTCTTCTGTCGATGACAAACAGTAACTAAAATGGCAAAAAGAAACGCAAATAATGAAGTTCTGAAGGAAAATTGTTGATGTGGAGTGAAATAGATACCCCTTCTGCGTAGATCACTGTTTTCTGTGGTCAATACCTACCCTCGTGGTCAAGTATAATGAACCGTTGTGTAATAATTTACCGTGATGTAATAATTTACCGTTGTATATAATAATTTACCGTTGTGTAATAATTTACCGTTGCGTAATAACTTACCCATCAATAATACTTCAACGTTTGTTCAAGTTTCACTACCTACCAACAAAATCCAATAGTCCATCACTTATCAAATGAAATAATATCGCAGAACAACCAACTCGACTTCATACAGCCATCTTTGATTATAATCAGGTGCTCCCTAATGATGATATCCCGGCCGGATTTATACCGTTTGATTCATGATCGTGTTGACGAAGCTTTTTGGTGCACACGAACGGCTGGACGTACAATGCTCCGGGTGGTCTCAAAAAATTGTTTAGCTCAAGACAAATTTAATAACGTAAAAAAACGCTGCGAATCCCTGCACAACCGTTTATTATTTTGTACAGAATACCCTTCTGTTACAGATCACAGCTCACTGTATAGATAACCCGTCTATATAACATAATATGTACTATTCTACACATATTATGTAGATCGCGGACCTCCGTAGGTTAGTACCTAACCCCGCACTCGTTACTAGGTACCTCCCTAAACCGTTGTGTAATAATTTACCTGTATAGGTTCCACATCTACGGAGATAGAATAATGAACCGTTGTGTAATAATTTGCCCATCAATAATACTTCAACCGTTGTTCAAGTTGCAAAAGTACCTATCAACAAAATCCAGCCCCTTCTGGGTAGATGAGCCGTTGTGTAATAATTTGCCATTGTGTAATAATTTGCCATTGTGTAGATAATAATTTACCCATCAATAATACTTCGTCGGTTGTTCAAGTTGCAAAAGTACCTATGTATCAACAAAATCCACACCCTCTCCCGTACTCGTTACTAGCCTACCTACCTAAATCACGAGGTAAATGTTGCTAAAATAATTCTGTCGATTGCAAACAGTACCTAACAAAAAGGAACGCACATCATTTTTCAAATGAAATAATATCACAGAACAACCAACTCGACCTCTTAGGTACCCCACCAATAAAATCGGCGCGTCCCTGGTGACGAGATTTCGTCTGTTGTATACAATTTCATTCACACTGGAGTAGAGGTGTGCTTAACGAATACTTGTGAGTATTCGTTACTTCTGATACAGAGACTTTCAAATATCGGTTACAAAGTATTAGTTATTCGTTACTCCCCCATCAGATACAGTGCGTTTATGTTTATAGTATCTGTTTCGGGTTTGTCTCTTTTAACGTATCAGTATTCAGTTTTGGTTTATTATTTTCAATAATGAACCATTGGAATCGAGCATGAAAAAAAAAATTCTTACCCCCCCTCAAAATTTGATGGTTTACGTTTCAAGGTATGTAGAATCCAAAACTGCAATAAAAATATTTCTGTCTGTCCGCCGTACGCCGTACGGGCCACTTTTCTTAGTTACCATGAAAAAAAATTGATGAAATTCGGGTTATAGGTTCCGTTCGGCGTCTAGTTGGTCCTCGAAGTTCGACGTTACTGTGAGTCATCTCTAAGGGGTTCAAAATAGGGGTTGAAATTTTCAAAACGCCTATACCATTTTTTTTACGTAAATATTTTTACGGTTTTAAATAGTTCTTGAACTAGCGAGTTTTTTAAGACCATCCGGAGCATCGTACGTCCAGCCGTTCGTTCACAGTAAGGCCCCGAAGTTTGCACCGACAGGCATTTTCGACTCCAGTGTGAATGAAATTGTATACAATTCAAACCAAATCTCGTAACCAGAGACGCGCCCACAATAGGAAATTTGGCGGAGATAAAATCATTGCTAGGGCTGATTATATTGGCGGAGTATGAAGTCGAGTTGGTTGTTCTGTGATATTATTTCATTTGAAAACGCTGCAAATCCCTGCACAACGGTTTATTATTTTGTATAGAATACCCTTCTGTTACAGATCACAGCTCTATGTATAGATAACCCGTCTATATAATATGATATGTACTATTCTACACATATTATGTAGATCGCAGACCCTCCGTAGGTTAGTACCTAACCCCGTACTCGTTACTAGGTACCTACCTAAATCACGAGTTAAATGTTGCTAAAATAATTCTGCCGATGACAAACAGTACCTAACAAGAAGAAACACACATAATGAAGTTCTGAAAAGAAATTGTTGATGAGGAGTGAAAAAAGTTGCAAAAGTACCTACCAACAAACTCCAGCCCCTTCTACATAGATGGTATAATGAACCGTTGTGTAATAATTTACCGTTGAGTAATGATTTACCGTAGTAATAATTTACCCATCAATAATACTTCAACGTTTGTTCAAGTTTCACTACCTACCAACAAACTCCAATAGAGCCATCGTTTTTCAAATTAAATAATATCACAGAACAACCAACTCGACTTCATAATCCGCCAATATAATCAGGTGATCCCTACCAATGATTGGCCGTATTCACAAATTGCTATTGTGGGCGCGTCTCTGGTTACGAGATTTGGTTTGAATTGTATACAATTTCATTCACACTGGAGTCGAAAATGCCTGTCGGTGCAAACTTCGGGGCCTTACTGTGAACGAACGGCTGGACGTACGATGCTCCGGATGGTCTTAAAAAACTCGCAAGTTCAAGAACTATTTAAAACCGTAAAAATATTTACGTAAAAAAATGGTATAGGCGTTTTGAAAATTTCAACCCCTATTTTGAACCCCTTAGAGATGACTGACAGTAACGTCGAGCTTCGAGGACCAACTAGACGCCGAACGGAACCTATAACCCGAATTTCATCAATTTTTTTTCATGGTAACTAAGAAAAGTGGCCCGTACGGCGTACGGCGTACGGCGTACGGCGTACGGCGGACAGACAGAAATATTTTTATTGCAGTTTTGGATTCTACATACCTTGAAACGTAAACCATCAAATTTTGAGGGGGGGTAAGAATTTTTTTTTTCATGCTCGATTCCAATGGTTCATTATTGAAAATAATAAACCAAAATGATGGCTTTGTTGGAGTTTGTTGGAAGGTAGTGAAACTTGAACAAACGTTGAAGTATTATTGATGGGTAAATTATTACTACGGTAAACCATTACTCATCGGTAAATTATTACACAACGGTTCATTATACCATCTACGTAGAAGGGGCTGGAGTTTGTTGGTAGGTACTTTTGCAACTTTTTTCACTCCTCATCAACAATTTCTTTTCAGAACTTCATTATGTGTGTTTCTTTTTGTTAGGTACTGTTTGTCATCGGCAGAATTATTTTAGCAACATTTAACTCGTGATTTAGGTAGGTACCTAGTAACGAGTACGGGGTTAGGTACTAACCTAAGGAGGGTCTGCGATCTACATAATATGTATAGAATAGTACATATTATATTATATAGACGGGTTATCTATACATAGAGCTGCGATCTGTAACAGAAGGGTATTCTATACAAAATAATAAACCGTTGTGCAGGGATTTGCAGCGTTTTTTTATTGCAGTTTTGGATTCTACATAACTTGAAACGTAAACCATCAAATTTTGAGGGGGGGTAAGAATTTTTTTTTTCATGCTCGATTCCAATGGTTCATTATTGAAAATAATAAACCAAAACCATACCCTTCTATCGAAATATTTCGAGCTACGGCGTTCTGAAATTTTCAGCCCCCTATTTTTAACCCCTTAGAGATGACTGACAGTAACCTCGAGCTTCGAGGACCAACTAGACCCCAAAATGGGACCTATAACCCGAATTTCCCCGTACGGCGGACAGACAGAAATATTTTTATTGCAGTTTTGGATTCTACATACCTTGAAACCTAAACCATCAAATTTTGGGGGGGGGGGGGGGGGGTTAGGTTTTTTTTTCATGCTCGATTCCAGTGGTTCATTATTGAAAATAATAAACCAAAATTTTGTTCACGCTCG